>BSBK01000538.1:0-575000 GCA_027943335.1 Chamaecyparis obtusa
ATATATATATATATATATATATATATATATATATATATATATATCTGTGTGTGTGTGTGTACAAATCATATAAAGTAAGCAATCTAACTTGGGTTTGAACTCATTTTTTATGCAAGATCAATCAGAGCCCAACACTTCTTCAAAGATGCTAAATTTTGATGATCCCCCTACGACATAGGATGTAGTTTCAGTTTTGTTGTCATTTAGAGATGCCACTTGGAACATTTTGAGATGGCATATATGCCACATTGTAGACCTTAAAACAATGATTTTGTAGATATTTTGAAATGGCATGTGCCATATTTGTATATGGAGATACTTTTGATACATTTGATACTTTGTATATAGGGAACATGTTCATTTATATGTTATATTTGTGTCATCTTTTATATATACATATTTATTATTCATGTTTATGGAATTGAATGGTGAAGTTATATCTTGACTATGATTATCATTATGATTGAAATTATATCTTATTGAAGTTACATTTGTTTTTCTTTACCCTAGAATACCCTGTTCATGGAGCTTATTATGTTTGAGGTTTAACTTCTATAGATTTCCTATGTTCTTATGTTTCATACCATTATATATACTCACTTGAGCCACTTAGTACTACATTGTTTGAATACTATGTATATAATCACTATCTATATAACTCATCATATTGGGATCACTTGAGCCACGAAAGATCGCTGCCCAATCGTGCTTAGTGCACCTTGGGGTCACTTGGATCGAGCATGGTTGTGAGCATTCCAATGATTTCGTGGGTGAAACAAGGTTGTCACTGGCATTTACTCAGCCAACTAGAGCCAATGGAGTAGATAGTTTGATGCAATGTCAGATGGTTTGAAAGATATGTTGCTGAGCCACTTTCAACTTACCCTCACTACAAGTTTTGGCATAGACTGAGATCATCTTGCCAAATGCAAATGAAGTTGAATCATGAAAAACTAAGAGAGGTTATTATAGACCTCAAAAACATGATCTTGTAGCCTTTGATGGTTTGTCGATACCTCTCATGAGCTTCGAGATACGAGCCATGGAAGATCGCTGCCCAATCATGCTTAGTGCACCATGGGGTCACTTGGGTTGAGCATGGTCGCAAGCATTCCTGTGGCTCTGTGGGTGGAACGGGGTTGTCACTGGCATTTACCAAGCCAACTAGAGCTAATGGAGTAGATGGTTCAATTCCAAGTCAGACGGTTTGAAAGATACACTATGGAGCCGCTTTCAACTGACCCTCTTTGCAGGTTTTGGCATCGACTAAGATCGCCTTGCAAAATGAAAATGAAGTCAAATTGCCCAAAACTGAGAGAGGTTATAGTAGACCTCAGAAACAAAATCCCATAGCCCTTGACAGTTTGTCGATACCTCTCACGAGCTTTGAAATACGAGCCATGGAAGATTGCTGCCCAATCGTGCTTAGTGCACCTTGGGGTAACTTGGGTCGAGCATGGTCGCGAGCATTCCCATGAATCTGTGGGTGGAATGGGGTTTTCACTTTCATTTACCTAGCCAAATAGAATTGATGGAGTAGATGGTTTGATGCCAGGTCAGATGGTTTGAAAGATACATTGCTGAGACACTTTCAACTGACCCTCATTGCAAGTTTTGGCATGGATTGAGATCACCTTGCTAAATGCAAATGAAGTCGAATAGCCCAAAACTAAGAGAGTTTATAGTAGACCTTGGAAACATGATCATGTAGCCCCTAACATTTTTTTGATACCTCTCATGAGCTCCGAGATAGAAGACCCAAAAGATCATTGCCATATTGTGCTTAGTGGACCTTGGGGTCACTTGGGTTGAGTGTGGTCATGAGCATTCCCGTGACTCCATGGGTGAAATAGGGTTGTCACTAGAATTTAACCAGGCAGCTAGAGCTGATGGAGTAGATGGTTTGATGCCAAGTCAGATGGTTTGAAAGATATGCTGCTGAGCCGCTCTCAATTGACCCTCACTGCAAGTTTTGGCATCGATTGAGATCACCTTTCCAAATGCAAATGAAGTTGAATCACCCAAAACTAAGAGAGGTTATAGTATACCTTAGAAACAAAATCTTATAGCACCTGATAGTTTGTCGATACCTCTCACGAGCTTTGAGATACGAGCCCCAGAAGATTGCTACCCAATCATGCTTAGTGCACCTTGGGGTCACTTGGGTCGAGTGTGGTCGCGAGCGTTCCTGTGACTCTGTGGGTAGAACGGAGTTGTCACTAGCATTTACTTGGCCAACCAAAGCTGATCGAGTAGACAATTCAATGCCAAGTCAGACGGTTTGAAAGATACGCTGCTGAGCCACTTTGAACTGACCCTCACTACAAGTTTTGGCATCGACTAAGATCACCTTGCCAAATGCAAATGAAGTTGAATTGCCCAAAACTGAGAGAGGTTATAGTAGACCTCAGAAACATGATCCCATAGCACCTAACATTTTTTTGATACCTCTTGTGAGCTTTGAGATACAAGCCATGAAAGATCATTTCCCAATCGTGCTTAGTGCACCTTGGGGTCACTTGGGTCGAGTGTGGTCGTGAGTGTTCCCGTAACTCTGTGGGTAGAATGGGGTTGTCACTAGCATTTACCTGGCCAAACAAAGCTGATGGAGTAGACAGTTCGATGCCAGGTCAGATGGTTTGAAAGATACACTACTGAGTCGCTTTCAATTGACCTTCACTGCAAGTTTTGGCATCGACTAAGATCGCCTTGCCAAATGCAAACAAAGTCAAATAACCCAAAACTGAGAGAGGTTATAGTAGACCTTGGAACATGATCTTGTAGCCCCTAATAGTTTTTTGATACCTCTCATGAGCTCTGAGATACAAGCCTCAGAAGATCTCTACCCAATCATGCTTAGTGCACCTTGGGGTCACTTGGGTCGAGCGTGGTCGCGAGCGTTCCCGTGACTTCATGGGCCAAATGGGGTTTTCAATGGAATTTACTCAGCTAACCAAAGTTGATGGAGCAGACATTTCGATGCCAAGCCGAACGGTTTGAAAGATATGCTGCTGAGCCACTTTTAATTGACCCTCATTGCAAGTTTTGGCATCGACTGAGATCACCTTGCCAAATGAAAATGAAGTCAAATCACCCAAAAATGAGAGAGGTTATAGTAGACCTCAAAAACACAATCTCATAGCACCTAAAAGTTTGTCGATACCTCTCATGAGCTCTAATATATGAGCCCCCGAAGATCGCTGCCCAATCGTGCTTAGTGCACCTTGGGGTCACTTGGGTCGAGCATGGTTTGCAAGCATTCCCATGACTCCATCAGTGGAATGGTATTGTCACTGGCATTTACCCGGCCAATCGGAGCTGATGGAGTAGACAATTCAATGCTAGGTTAGACAGTTTGAAAGATACACTGCCAAGCCTCTTTCAACTGACTGTTAGTGGTATGTTCAAAATTTGAACTATGAAACTAATCATGATTAAGCTTGTGAAATTTGAACTGTGAAGCTTATTATGTTTGAGGTTTGACTTTTATATATTGTTTGAAATGATAAAAAATAATATCCTTAAAGCATTGTAAACAACAATCAAACATGTACAAATTCAAACCATGAAAATAACATAAGTAAATGACATGTAAGATCCATTCTTGGCACTATTGGCCACCCATACATGATTTTGGTCATAAGTCCTTATCAAGAGTTTTAGGACATTTAAATTTTAAATCAAATTGAGTGTTACAAATTGCCATTATAGGCTTCAAAAGATCTCAATTAACCATTAAGGATCCTTTTGTCCTTCTATCTCTGATTGGATCCATGGTGACCATAGGCATCTTCATAGGTGCTCCTGCACAAGTTACAATCCACATACAAAACCAAGTTTATTGGCTCAAAATACAATCTAAGAAAGGTGAAATTAATGTATTGAAACTAAGCTTAACAAACTTAGAAAACAATGCACTAAGTTAACTTATTACCTAGTCAAGTGTTCTTGAAGGGTCATATCTTTGCTTCAGGGTCTCCAATAGTGCTTCTTGATCATCAATACTAATAGTTCAAAGTTATTTTTTTGTTGGTATTCCTTGATGCTTTGAAAACTTGACATTTGTTGCTATAACAAGGTGTGAATACATGAGAATAGTTTTTTGCTTCTCATAGTCTCCAAATGCAGGAATTCCATTCTTTCTAATCATGTATGTTCATAGCCATGTTCCCGCAACAACAACTGAACTAGTAGGATATGTGAATCCATCACCATCTATTATCAGTTGTACAAGCTTATGTTTACCTTGTAGACAATGTGCTAACCAATAATCTAACCTCTCATCATTCCCCTACAGTGCAACTAATGCAAAAACATTTCCTGGCTTCAGAAGATCTCAAAGATGGTCATAGTCAACTGAAGTGTCCATGTCATCATTTCTTATAGAGAGTGTCAAAGATAAAGGAGTTAGATACTATGGAACCCATGTATCCACCCACTCACTTGACTCGCAATGATCCCAATCATACTGAAAACACATGGGGCAAAAACAAGCCAACTCTTGTGTCCAAATGGTCCATGTACTACTATTGGAGCTTCAGAATGAATGCATTTTTGAAGAGTCTTTCATTGTTTGACAATCCAATCTATCTCCTATAGTCCCCTCCTCAACCAACCAAAATAATCTATGCACCATAGAATCAAGAGTCCCCCCCTGTGACAATGCCAAATTACACCAATAAACAATAGAACAAGCATCAAGAAGTATAGCACCTGAAATCCTTAATTTCTCCTTAACTAGAGCTCTCTTCACACATGCACCTACTCCATCATGCTCCCCTTTCCCATGCCCTGACTCAAAAAAACTCCAAATATGAGGTACACCTCTCTCCACATGCATTCTACATAACCAATAAAACATTTTGGCATTCTTAAATTGACCGGTGCAATTATCTGACCAAATGAGATGCCTATCCATAGCAATACCATTTTCCTATAGGAAGTCAAAATAGTTTTGGAAACAATGTTGAACAAATGATGAGAGTAAGACTTGTCATCACTCATATAAAAATGGTACTCTTTGATTATCTTTCACTCATCTTTTGTGCTATCAGGGGAATGTCTATATGTGATGTGTACAAAAATAGCAACTAACTCACATCTAGAGCCTTCACCTCCACTCTTCAATGTATATTTCACCATTTCATATACCTTTTTTTGGTTGAGTGTCTTTCCAAAATTGTGTTCCAAACCCTCATGAAAACATGTTCTAAACTTGGAAAAGCCACCACATTTTGAGCACTTGGCATTTAAGCAATCTTTTTTATAAAATAAACAACCATCATCTCTATGACATAAAAATTGATCTAGAAAGTCTCTTAATGATTTGGAAAGACCACTTGCACCACAATCCTCTAGCATTTCATTAGTATGCAAAGTAGAATGAATGGACCGTAATAATTCATGATGCATTGAAAACTCAACATGATATTTGCAACAACATGTATTCTGAATCTTAAGGGGTACACAATAAAATGGCTTCACAAATTCAACAGACCTTTGTGATATTTTCAATGTTGGACGTGTCTCACAAAATTTTTTATACAACATTGTTTGACTTACCTCCACATAATGTTTAGGATGTGGAGTGCGGTCTCAACTGCCAACTCTCAACTTCAAGACATCCTTCACATTTGGTGACACTCTTGAGTTAGCATCCCAAATTGTTGAATTTCATCCTTGACAACATCTGTTAGCTTCTTATCAAAATGTGGAAGTCTCCCACCATAATCCCATGTATCAATTTGAAGCAGATCATCAAGTCTTTCTCTTCTTGCAAGTGCTCTACTCAAAGTTTTACGGTCTATATTGAAGTCAACACAAGTTTGTCTCATCAAATGAGCCTTTCTCAATTGATGACTTACTAAGGAGGTTGTAATAATCCTTTGAGAAACTTTCTTTTATTTTTCTTTGCTAATCTTCCCAATGCTATTGAGAGCATTGAAAAGATTCTTCACAACAATGGCATTTCTCTCCATTTTTTTGTTCACATGAATCTTCAATTTCACAAGCATAGGTTTCATCTTTTGCATCTTTAACAACTGCACAAAAATTTGACGTTGCTCAAACAATGTCTTGTTTCCAAAAAATTGATCATAAAGTCTTGAAGCCCACAACCTAACGGTTCTATGTAACCTCTTTCCTTCCCAATTATTCATAATGTTCTCCTCAATTTCAATTAACCAGTTAGGTCTTCCTGAAAGCCCTGAATTTGAATTTTGATTATCTTTATTGCAAGGGACTTCATTTCGCATATAATTTGGAGATGTGTAAGGTTCATGTGGTTCTTGTGCAACATTTTCATTCCCAAAGTCTACATTTTCAATCTCCATCTATACATTTTCAAATTCAACATCCTCTTCACTTACAACTACATTTATGGGGTCCGATTGATTAATGCTTAACATACCTTCTCTCATTCTTCGGTGATTTTCCTTATCCTTTTCCCTATATGCTTGAATTTATTCATCCATCAACTTCCTCTTGTGTTTAGCCTTTCGATGACTGCTACTTCCCATGGTGAGACCACAAGTCGACAAAAATCAAACAATGGGCCCCAAATCACTTTTTTTTTTTGTAACACATGAAAAAAGTATAAAATATCATGATTGTTTGGTCTGTGGGGACAGGGAATATTTTGGTCAACTATTACCTATCCAAAATTGGGTATCTGATTTCATATCGGGTACCTAATATTCCCAGGCAAATTAAAAAAAGGGAGGGAGAAAATGAAAAAAAATGAAGTTTTATATATATTAATGTATATAATATATATATATATATAGATAAAAGAGTCATGTGATATATATAATGTAAATATTATATATATACTAATATATTATATTATAATATACTAATGTATTATATGTACTAATGTATTATATACTAATGTATATAATATATATATATATATATATATATATATATATATATGTGTGTGTGTGTGTGTGTGTGTGTGTGTGTGTGTGTGTGTCTATATATATATATATATATATATATATACACTAATGTATACTAATATATTATATATAATATTACCTTTTAGCTATTATTTTTTTCTCATTTTTCCTGTATGATGCTTTTGTATATGAATTATGGATATTCTCTGGGAAACTATCTGAGGAAGATACAGTAGTCAATCTACGTGCTTTGGATAAAAATGATGATCTGTAAAACTTAGCCTAAAAATTTAGTTCTGCTAACAAAAATGTCTAATCATGTAGCAAGGTGTCAAATGTGTCAAAAGGGGTCATGGGGACTCCCTAGGGGTCCTAATGCATGATAAGGCATACTAGGACCCCTAGGGAGTCCCCATGGCCCCTTTTGACATGTTTGAATGCTCAAGTGTGTCTGAAGGGGTCCTAAGACCCCTTAAGACACACTTCAATGTTCCAATGTGTCAAAAGGGGTCATGGGGACTCCCTCGGAGTCCTAACGCATGATAATGCATACTAGGACCCCTAGGGAGTCCCCATGACCCCTTTTTCAGATTTGAACACTCAAGTGTGTCCCAAGGGGTCCTAAGATCCCTTAAGACACACTTGAGAGTTCAAATGTGTCAAAAGGGGTCATGGGGGCTGCCGAGGGGTCCTAAGGCATGATAAGGCATACTAGGACCCCTAGGAAGTCCCCATTACCCCTTTTGAGACATTCGAATGCTCAAGTGTGTTCGAATGGGTCCTAAGACCCCTTAATACACACTTGAGTGTTCTAATGTGTCAAAAGGGGTCATGGGGACTCCCTAGGGGTCCTAACATGTGATAAGGCATACTAGGACCCCTAGGGAGTCCCCATGACCCCTTTTGACACATTTGAACACTCAAGTGTGTCTTAAGGGGTCCTAAGACCCCTTAAGACACACTTCAGCATTAAAATGTGTCAACAGGGGTCATGGGGACTCCCTAAGGGTCATAAAGCATGATAAAGTGTACTAGGACCCCTAGGGAGTCCCCATGACCCCTTTTGACACATTTGAATGCTCAAGTGTGTCTAAAGGAGTCCTAAGACCTCTTAAGACACACTTGAGCATTCAATTGTGTCAAAAGGTTCATGGGGACTCCCTAGGGGTCCTAACATGTGATAAAGCTGACTAGGACCCTAGGGAGTCCCCATGACCCATTTTGACACATTTGAATGCTCAAGTGTGTCTGAAGGGGTCCTAAGACCCCTTAAGACACACTTGAGCATTCAAATGTGTCAAATGGGGTCATGAGGACTCCCTAGGGGTCCTAACATGTGATAAAGAATACAAGGACCCCTAAGGAGTCCCCAAGACACCTTTTGACACACTCCAAAAATCAAGTGTGTCCGAAGGGGTCCTAATACCCCTTAAGACACACTAGACCATTCCAATGTGTCAAAAGGGGTCATGGGGACTCCCTAGGGGTCCTAACCTGTGATAAGGTTTACTAGGACCCCTAGGGAGTCCCCATGACCCCTTTTGACACATTTGAATGCTCAAGTGTGTCTGAAGGGGTCCTAAGAACTCTTCAGACACACTTGAGCGTTCAAATGTGTCAAAAGGGGTCATGGGGACTCCATAGGGGTCCTAACATGTGATAAGGCATACTTGGACACCTAGGGACTCCCCATGACCCCTTTTGAAATATTTGAACACTCAAGTGTGTCTTAGGGGGTCCTAAGACCCCTTATGACACACTTGAGCATTCAAATGTGTCAAAAGGGGTCATGGGAACTCCCTAGGGGTCCTAACATGTGATAAGCCATATTAGGACCCCTAGGGAGTGCCTATGACCCCCTTTGACACAATTGAATTCTCATGTGTGTCCAAAGGGTTCCTAAGACCCCTTAAGACACACTTGAGCATTCAAATTTTTCAAAAGGGGTCATGGGGACTCCCTAGGAGTCCTAATGCATGATAAGGTGTACTAGGATCCCTAGGAAGCCCCCATGACCCCTTTTGATACATTTGAATGCTCAAGTGTGTCCGAAGGGGTCCTAAGACCCCTTAAGACACACTTGAGCATTCCAATATGTCAAAAGGGGTCATGGGGACTCCCTAGGGGTCCTAACATGTGATAAGGCATACAATGATCCCTGGGGAGTCCCCATGACCCCTTTTGAAACATTCGAATGCTGAAGTGTGTCTGAAGGGGTCCTAAGACCCCTTAAGACACACTTGAGCATTCCAATTTGTCAAAAGGGGTCATGGGGACTCCCTAGGGGTCCTAACATGTGATAAGGTGCACTAGGACCCCTAGGGAGCCTCGAGTACCCCTTTTGACACATTTGAATGGTCAAGTGTGTCTAAAAGGGTCGTAAGATGCCTTACGCCACACTTGAGCATTCAAATGTATCAAAAGGGGTCATGGGGACTCCCTAGGGGTCCTAACGCATGATAAGGCATACTAGGACCCATAGGGAGTCCCCATGACCCCTTTTGACACATTTGAATGCTCAAGTTTGTCCGAAGGGGTCCTAGGACCCCGGAAGAAACTCTTGAGTGTTTCAATTTTTCAAAAGGAGTCATGGGGACACCGTAGGGGTCCTAACACATGATAAGAAATACTAGGACCCCTAAGAAGTCCCCATTACACCTTTTGACCCATATGAATGCTCAAGTGTGTTCGAAGAGGTCTTAAGACCCCTTAAGACAAACTTGAGCATTCAAATGTGTCAAAAGGGGTCATGGGGACTCCCTAGGGTTTCTAAATCATGATAAGGTGTACTAGGACCCCTACGAAGTCCCCATGACCCCTTTTGACACATTTATATGAAAAAGTGTGTCTGAAGGGGTCTTAAGACCCCTTAAGACACACTTGTGCATTCAAATGTGTCAAAAGGGGTCATGGGCACTCCCTAGGGGTCCTAACGTGAGATAAGGTGTACTAGGACCCCTAGGGAGTCCCCATGACTCCTTTGACACATTGAAATGCTCAAGTGTGTCTGAAGGGGTCCTAAGACACCTTAAGACACTCTTGATCATTCCAATATATCAAAAGGGGTCATCAGGACTCCCTAGGGGTCCTAACGCATGATAAGGAATACTAGGACCCCTAGGGAGTCCCCATGACCCCTTTTGACACATTTGAATGCTCAAGTGTGTCCAAAGGGGTCCTAAGACCCCTTTGGACACACTTGAGCATTAAAATGTGTCAAAAGGGGTCATGGGGACTCCCTAGGTGTCCTAACACATGATAAGGCCTACTAGCACCCCTAGGGAGCCCCATCACCCCTTTTGACACATTTGAATGCTCCAGTGTGTCCAAAATGGTCCTAACACCCCTTGAGACACACTTGAGTGTTCAAGTGTGTCAAAAGGGGCATGGGGACTCCCTAGGGGTCCTAATGTTTGATAAGGCATCTGAGGAACCCTAGGGAGTCCCCATGACTCCTTTTGACACATTCGAACACTCAAGTGTGTTTGAAGGGATCCTAAGAACCCTTAAGACACACTAGAGCATTCCAATGTGTCAAAAGGGGTCATGGGGACTTCTTAGGGGTCCTAATGCATGATAAGGTGTACTAGGACCCCTAGGTAGTCCCCATGACCCCTTTTGACACATTTGAATGCTCAAGTGTGTCTTAAGGGATTCTAAGACCCCTTAAGACACACTTGAGCATTCAAATGTGTCAAAAGGGGTCATGGGGACTCCCTAGGGGTCCTAATGTGTGATAAGGCAAATTAGGACCCCTAGGGAGTCCCCATCACCCTTTTTTAAGGATTCTAATGCTCACGTGTGTCTATATGGGTCCTAAGACCCCTTAAGACACACTTGAATGTTCCAATGCATCAAAAGGGGTCATAGGAACTCCCTAGGGGTCCTAACATGTGATAACGCATTCTATGACCCCTAGGGAGTCCCCATGACCCCTTTTGACACATTGGAATGCTCAAGTGTGTCTTAAGGGGTCTTAGGACCCCTTAAGACACACTTGAGCATTCAAATTTGTCAAAATGGGTCATGGGGACTCCCTAGGGATCCTCACACATGATAAGGCATACTAGGAACACCTAGGGAGTCCAAATGACCCCTTTTGACACATTCGAATTCTCAAGTGTTTCTGAAGGGGTCCTAAGACCTCTTAAGACACACTTGAGCATTGTAATGTGTCAAAAGGGATAATGGGGACTCCCTAGGGGTCCTAACACATGATAAGGTGTACTAGGACCCTAGGGAGTCCCCATGACCCCTTTTGACACATTTGAATGCTCAAGTGTTTCCAAAGGGGTCCTAAGGTCCCTTAAGACACACTTGAGCATTCAAATGTGTCAAAAGGGGTCATGGGGACTTCCTAGCGGTCTTGACACATGATAAGGCATACTAGGACCCCTAGGAAGTCCCTAAGACACCTTTTGACACATTCAAACAATGAAGTGTGTTCGAAGGTGTTCTAAGACCCCTTAAGACACACTTGAGCATTCTAATGTGTCAAAAGGTGTCATGGGGACTCCATAGGGGTCCTAATGTGTGATAAGGTGTACTAGGAAACCTACGGAGTCCCCATGACCCCTTTTGACAAATTTGAATGCTCAAGTGTGTCTGAAGGGGTCTTAAGACCCCTTTCAACACACTTGAGCATTCAAATGTGTCAAAATGGGTCATGGGGACTCCCTAGGGGTCCTAACGCATGATAAGGTGTACTTGGACCCCTAGGGACTCTCCATGACTCCTTTTGACACATTTGAACACTCAAGTGTGTCTTAAGGGATCTTAGGACCCCTTAAGACACACTTGAGTGTTCAAATGTGCCAAAAGGGGTCATGGGGAGTCCCTAGGGGTCCTAACATGTGATAAGTCATATTAGGACCCCTAGGGAGTCCCCATGACACCTTTTGACATATTTGAATGCTCAAGTGTGTCCAAAGGGGTCCTAAGACCCCTTAAGACACACTTGAGTGTTCAAATCTTTCAAAATGGGTCATGAGGACTCCCTAGGAGTGCTAACATGTGATAAGGCATACTAGGATCCCTAGGAAGCCCCATGACCCCTTTTGATACATTTGAATGCTCAAGTGTGTCTGAAGGGGTCCTAAGACCCTCTAAGACACACTTGAGAATTCCAACGTGTCAAAAGGGGTCATGGGGACTCCGTAGGGGTCCTAACGCATGATAAGGCATACTAGGACCCCTAGGGAGTCCCCATGACCCCTTTTGACACATTTGAATGCTCAAGTGTGTCCAAAGGGGTCCTAAGACCCCTTAAGACACACTTGAGCATTCCAATGTGTCAAAAGGGGTCATGGGGACTCGCTAGGGGTCCTAGCATGTTATAAGGCATACTAAGACCCTTAGGGAGCCCAGATGACCCCTTTTGACACATTTGAATGGTCAAGTGTGTTTGAAAGGGTCCTACGATGCCTTACGACACACTTGAGCATTAAAATGTATCAAAAGGGGTCATGGGGACTCCCTAGGGGTCCTAACATGTGATAAGGTGTACTAGGACCCCTAGGGAGTCCCCATGACCCCTTTTGACACATTTGAATGTTGAAGTGTTTCTGAAGGGGTCCTAAGACCCCTTAAGACACTCTTGAGTGTTCCAATTTGTCAAAAGGGGTCATGGGGATTCCCTAGGGGTCCTAACGTGTGATAAGGAATACTAGGACCCCTAGGAAGTCCCCATGACCCCTTTTGACACATTTGAATGCTCAACTATGTCTGGAGAGGTCCTAAGACCCCTTAAGATACACTTTAGCATTCAAATGTGTCAAAAAGGGTCATGGGGACTCCCTAGGGTTTATAAGTCATGATAAGGCATACTAGGACCCCTACGAAGTCCCCATGACATCTTTTGACACACTCGAATGCTCAAGTGTGTCCTAAGGGGTCGTAAGACACCTTAAGACACACTTGAGCATTCAAATGTGTCAAAATGGGTCATGGGGACTCCCTAGGGGTCCTTACACATGATAAGGTGTACTAGGACCCCTAGGGAGTGCCCATGACTCCTTTGACACATTCAAATGTTCAAATGTGTCCGAAGGGGTCCTAGGACACCTTAAGACACACTTGAGCATTCCAATGTTTGAAAAGGGGTCATCGGGGCTCTGTAGGGGTCCTAACGCATGATAAGGCATACTAGGACCCCTAGGGAGTCCCCATGACCCTTTTTGACACATTTGAATGCTCAAGTGTGTCGAAAGGGGTCCTAAGACCCCTTAAGATACACTTGAGCATTCAAATGTGCAAAAGGGGTCATGAGGACTCCCTAGGTGTTGTAATGCATGATAAGGCCTACTAGCACCACTAGGGAGCCCCCATTACCCCTTTTGACACATTTTAATTCTCTAGTGTGTCTAAAGGGGTCCTAAGACCCCTTAAGACACACTTGAGCATTCAAATGTGTCAAAAGGGGTATGGGGACTACTTAATGGTCCTAACATGTGATAAGGCATACTAGGACAACTAGGGAGTCCCCATGACCCCTTTTGACACATTCGAATGCTCAAGTGTGTTCGAAGGGATCCTAAGACCCCTTAAGACACACTTGAGCATTCCAATGTGTCAAAAGGGGTCATGGGGACTCCCTAGGGGTCCTAATGCATGATAAGGTGTCCTAGTACCTTTAGGGAGTCCCCATGAACCCTTTTGAAACATTTGAATGCTCAAGTGTGTCTAAAGGGGTCCTAAGACCCCTTAAGACACACTTGAGCTTTCAAATGTGTCAAAGGTAGTCATGGTGACTCCCTAGGGGTTGTAACGCATGATAAGACATACTAGGACCCCTAGGGAGTCCCCAAGACCCCTTTTGACACATTGCAACACTCAAGTGTGTCTTAAGGGGTCCTAAGACCCCTTAAGACACACTTGAGCATTCTAATGTGTCAAAAGGGCTCATGGGGACTCCCTAGGGGTCCTAAGGTGTGATAAGGTGTACTAGGACCCCTAGGGAGTCCCCATGACCCCTTTTGACACATTTGAATGCTCAAGTGTGTTCAAATTGGTTCTAGGACCTCTTAACACACACTTGCATGTTCCAATGTGTCAAAACGGGTCATGGGGACATCCTAGGGGTCCTAATGCATGATAAGGCATACTAGGACCCCTAGGGAGTCACCATGACCCTTTTTGACACATTTGAATGCTGAAGTGTGTCTGAAGGGGTCCTAGGACCCCTAAAGACACACTTGAGCATTCCAATGTGTCAAAAGGGTTCATGGGGACTTCCTATGGGTCCTTACACATGATAAGGCATATTAGCACCTGTAGGGAGTCCCCATGACCTCTTTTGACACATTTGAACCCTCTAGTGTGTTCGAAGGTGTCCTAGGACCCCTTAAGACACACTTGAGCATTCAAATGTGTCAAAAGGGGTCATGGGGACTCCCTAGTGTTAGCTTGTGGTGACTAATCAGGAAAGTACTATCCAGGAAATTTTTTTTGAGGCCAACTACTTTTCAGTTATTTGGGCCGACTACTTATAACTCATTCTAACCCTAAAGCGAAAAAAAATATTGTATAATATGGCTTAGGGTTAGGGATTTTTTCATTATGGATGATTTTAGTACTTGCGGCAGAATTGGGCTGTAAGGGATTATGGATTGTAATTAGGTTGTAATCATTGGATAATAATAATATTGGACTCGGTGTTGGTGGACATAGCCCAGGGATTGGGTGAACCATGTTAAATCTGTGTGTCTTGTGTTCTATTTTGTGTGGTTTATTATTTTCTGATATTAGTTATATTTGCACATAATTGTTATTTCTGCCTTGTTAATCCTAACAAGTGGTATCAGAGCAAGGTTATTTCATTCATTCTTTCATCTATTCTCTGAAGTAGGTCTCATGAGTTAGTGGGAGAGTCTCTCAGTTAAGTGGAAGAAATGGAAGATGAGGGTAGGCTAAAGGTTGATAAGTTTAATGGGCAGAACTTCCAGTTATGGAAGATGCAAATGGAGGATTATCTCTATCAGAAGGATCTATGGTGGCCATTAGAGGGAGTAGCCAAGAAAGAGCAATCAATGTCTCAGGAGGATTGGGATATTTTGGATAGGAAGGCACTGGGGAGTATTCATCTATGCTTGGCACAATCGGTGGCATTCAATATTACTGAAGCAAAGATAGCTAAAGATCTGATGGAAACCCTAGCGAAGTTGTATGAAAAGCCTTTAGCTTCAAACAAGGTATTTCTTATGAAGCGTTTATTTAATATGAAAATGGTAGAAGGTGGATTAGTTACTGATCATTTGAATGAGTTTAATATAGTTACAAGTCAATTAACCTCAATTAAAATTACTTTTGATGAAGAGGTTAGGGCTCTCTTGATTTTGTGTTCTTTGCCAGAAAGATGGAATGGCTTGGTAATGGCTATTAGTAATTCTATTTCTGGTTCTAATACCCTAAAGTATGATGATGTTATTGGTGTTATATTGAGTGAGGAAATTCTTAGGAAAAGCTCAGGGGCATCCACATCGGGTAGTGTATTGAACACAGAAAGCAGAGGCAGAACAAGAGATAGAGGAAACAAATCTGGAAATCATGGGAAATTAAGAGGAAAATCAAAGGGAAAGAGGTCCGAATCTAAAGGGCCAAATGATTGCTGGTACTGTGGAAAACCAGGTCATAAGAAGAAAGATTGTTGGTCTCGGAAGAAAGATCAAGGAGACAAAAATGATGGAAACAAGGAGGCAAATGTGGTAAGTAACAAATCCAAGGAGGATGCTTTGCTCTTGTCCTTAGAAAGTATTGATGATTCATGGGTTTTAGATTCTGGGGCTTCATTTCATGCTACACCCCATAGAAGTTATTTTGTTGATTATGTCCAAGGGGATTTTGGGCTAGTTTATTTGGGAGATAATGAACCCTGTCAGATTGTTGGAAAGGGAAAAATTAAGATTAAGTTGTAGAATGGGAATCATTGGCTACTACAAGAGGTAAGACATGTTCCAAGGCTGAGTAGGAATTTAATTTCAGCAGGGCAACTGGGTGATGAGGGTTGCACAGTTACTTTTAATGATAAAAATTGGAAGGTTTCAAAAGGTTCCTTAGTAGTAGAAAAAGGTGTGAAAGTAGGCACCTTATATCTTTGTACAGGTCATACTGTTCCTTCTACTTTAATTGTTTCAGAAGATAATGAATGTTCAGGAACAGTGGCTGCAATTGAGCAGGAAGAACATAAAACTGTTGCTGTAGATTCTGACACAACACTGTGGCACAATAGACTCAGGCACATGAGTGAAAAAGGTGTGAAATTACTTCATTCAAAGAAAGTTTTACCTGGTCTGAAATGTGTCAATATGGATTTCTATGAAAGTTGTGTTTATGGAAAACAAAAGAGAGTTAGTTTTGTGAAGAGTGGGAAGGAAAAGAAAAATGAGAGATTAGAGCTTGTGCATACAGATGTATGGGGACCAGCTCAGGTATCTTCCCTTGGTGGCTCTCTGTATTATGTTACATTTATAGATGATGCAACAAGAAAAGTATGGATTTATTTCCTTAGACAAAAATCTGATGTATTTCAAACTTTTAAGAAATGGAAATGCTTGGTTGAGAATGAGACTGGTAAAAAGTTAAAATGTCTCAGATCTGATAATGGTGGTGAGTATTGCAGCATAGAATTTGAAGAATATTGTTCCTCTAATGGTATTCGTAGGCAAAAAACTGTACCAAGGACTCCACAAGAAAATGGAGTGGCTGAACACATGAACAGGACAATAATGGAGCGTGCAAGGAGTATGAGGTTGCATGCTAGGATGCCCAAAAATATGTGGGTAGAGGTAGTGAACAATACTATTTATTTAATCAATAGAGGCCCCTCTACTCCTTTGGACTGTGGTATTCCAAAGGAAGCATGGAGTGGTAAGAAGGTGAGTTATTCTTTTCTCAAAACCTTTGGTTGTGAAGCTTTTGCACTTATAGATTCTAAAAATAGAACCAAGCTGGAAGCTAAGTCAAAGAAATGTGTATTTGTTGGGTATGGCATTGATGAATTTGGTTATAGGCTTTGGGATTTTGAAAATCATAAAATTGTAAGAAACAGGGATGTCATATTCAATGAGAAAGTATTGTACAAAGATCTGTTGCTGCAGCATGAGAAGAAAGAAAATGACTATGTAGTACTGGATGATACTCCACAAGTATTGAACAAAGATCTGTTGCTGCAGCATGAGAAGAAAGAAAATGACTATGTAGTACTGGATGATACTCCACAAGTTCATGTTCTAGTAGTTCCTTATGCTCTGCAACAATAGCAACAACAAATACCACACACCCCAGTGAGTGTTAGATGGTCAACAAGGCTAAGTAGACCTCTAGAAAGATTTTCTCCATCTTTGTATTCTATTTTGTTAACAGATGCTGGTGAACCTGAATGTTATAATGAAGCTATGCAGGTGGATACAAAGCTTCAGTGGGAGTCTGCAATGACAGATGAAATGGACTCTTTGCTGAAAAATCAGACATGGGATTTATGTAAGTTACCTGCAGGTAAAAGGGCTTTACAGAATAAATGGGTTTACAGGATAAAAGAAGAGGATGGAGGTACAAAAAGATTTAAAGCCAGATTAGTCGTAAAAGGATTTGCACAGAAACATGGTATTGATTTTGATGAGATATTTTGTCCAGTTATTAAAATGACTTCTATTCGTACTGTTTTAAGTATTGTGGCTACTGAAGATTTGCATTTAGAGTAGCTTTATGTTAAAACAACCTTTCTTCATGGTGATTTGGATGAAGAAATATATATGGTTCAGCCACAAGGATTTGAGGTCAAGGGTAAGGAGAATTTGGTGTGCAGATTGTAGAAAAGTTTATATGGCTTGAAGCAAGCACCTCGGCAATGGTATATTAAATTTGACACTTTTATGAATGGGCATCGATATAGTCGGTGTCATTCTGACCATTGTGTTTATTTTAAGAGGTTGGATGATGACAGCTACATTATTTTATGTTTATATGTTGATGATATGCTTGTAGCTGGGTCTAACATGAATCACATTAAGGGGTTGAAACAATAGTTAGCAAAATCTTTTGCTATGAAGGATTTGGGGGTAGCAAAACAAATCCTTGGTATGAAAATTTGTAGAGATAGGAAAAATAGGAAATTGTCTCTATCTCAGGCTGATTATATTGAGAAGGTGTTGCAACGTTTCTCTATGGAAAATGCCAAAGCTGTCAGCACACCTTTGGCCTGGTCATTTGAAATTGACTAAGGATATGTGTCCCAAGACACCAGAAGAAGAGACTAAAATGTCTAAGGTACCTTATGCTTCAACTGTAGGGAGCTTAATGTATGCTATGGTATGTACTAGGCCAGATATTGCACACGCAGTGGGAGTCGTTAGCCGTTATATTAGTAACCCTGGTATTGAGCATTGGAATGCAGTCAAATGGATTCTCAGATATTTGAGAGGCACATCCAGTAAGTGTTTACACTTTGCGGGTTCTACTACTACTGTACAAGGCTATGTTGACTCAGATTTGGTAGGAGATATAGATAGCAGGAGGAGTACTACAGGTTATATATTTACTATTGGTGGGACAACAGTGAGTTGGATTTCTCGACTACAAAAGGTGGTTGCTTTATCCACTATAGAGGCAGAGTATGTTGCTGCTACAGAGGCAGCCAAGGAGATGATATGGCTTCAATTCTTCATGGAAGAATTGGGACATCCACAAAAGGATAATTTTCTACATACAGATAGCCAAAGTGCCATTCATCTTGCAAAGAATTCTGCTTTGCACTCAAAGACAAAACACATACAGTTGCGGTACCATTTCATTCGATCAATTTTGGATGATGGACAGTTAAGGCTGGAAAAGATTCATACTGATGATAATCTAGCAGATATGTTTACAAAGGTAGTAACAAGGGAGAAGTTGAACTCATGTTCAGCTTCAGTTGGTCTTCTAGACTGAACAAAATAAAGGAACAGTTGAGTCCAAGGTGGTTCAATCTAGTGGGAGCCTCATGTGGGTAGTGGTATTGCTACAGGATCAGTCTCCAAGTGGGAGGTTTTTTAGTATAGTGTGGATACTGATCAGTCACCAAGTGGGAGATTGTTAGCTTGTGGTGACTATTCAGGAAAGTACTATCCAGGAAATTTTGTTGGTGGACGTAGAACAGGGATTGGGTGAACCACGTTAAATCTGTGTGTCTTGTGTTCTATTTTGTGTGGTTTATTATTTTTTGATATTAGTTATATTTGCACATAATTGTTATTTCTACCTTGTTAATCCTAACACCTAGGGGTCATAACATGTGATAATGCATACTAGGACCCCTAGGGAGTCCCCATGACCCCTTTTGACACATTTGAATACTCAAGTGTTTCCAAAGGGGTCCTAAGACCCCTTAAGATAGACTTGAGCATTCGATTGTGTCAAAAGGGGTCATGGGGACTTCCTAGGGGTTGTAACGCATGATAAGGTGTAGTAGGACCCCTAGGGAGTGCTCATGATCTCTTTTGATACATTTGAATGCTCAAGTGTGTTCAACAGGATCCTAGGACCTCTTAGGACACACTTGAGTGTTCCAATGTGTCAAAAGGGGTCATGGGGACTTCCTAGGGGTCCTAATGCATGATACGGCATACTAGGACCCCTAGGGAGTCCCCATGACCCCTTTTGACACATTTGAATGCTCAAGTGTGTCTGAAGGGGTCCTAGGACCCCTTCAAACACACTTGAGCATTCAAATTTTTCAAAAGGGGTCACGGGGACTTCCTATGGGTTGTAACATGTGATAAGGCATACTAGGACCCCTAGGGAGTTCCCATGACCCCTTTTGACACATTTGAATGCTCAAGTGTGTTTGAAGGGGTCCTAGGACCCCTTAAGACACACTTGAGAATTTCAATGTGTCAAAAGGGGTCATTCCAGATTCTTTAGTGCTTCTAGTGAATCCAAATTTAGTTCTTATAAAGATGAGATGTTAGTGAATTACTTCTTGCTAATACTACTCTTCCATCAGATCCAGACCTCAATCCCTTTGTGTATCTACAGGCTCAATTATGAGCTCACAGGATTGGCCAAGAGAAAAATGTGATTGTATATCAACTGATTACAAAATGTTGAGTTGAGGAGAAAATATTGCAACGATCAAGAAGAAAATTGACTATGGAAAATCTAGTTATGAATTCTATTAAGAATGAAACTATTAAGGAATTACATGAATCACAAACCATGAAAATAACCTTTTGCAACAAAGAACATTCAAGCTATAGAATTTATTAACTCTGAATTTAAATGTCTTATCAACAATCATGGAAGAGATTTCATTAGCATCCATGGAAGAAATTTCATTAACTTCAGACAAAATCATCTAAAAAAATTCATTAACTTCAGGCAAAATCATTTACGACGAACAAAAACAAAATCTTATTACTCAGAAATGGCAAAGAAAGAAAATGAGATAAACCAAATTTATCAAATTCTTGCAATCCGCAGCTTCTCTTTGAGTGCAAAATGACAATCCATGGAGCCAAAATTATGGTGAAAATTAAATTCTTGGAGTAAGTCATTCAAAAATGCATAGAATACTGTAACACATGATGATTTATAGAGAAATTATGATGGACTATGTTGTGCAAAAGCCTGCAATCCCTGCCATATCTCAAAGTACTGATGAGAAGCAATGGAAAAAGTCTGAGATAGAGGTGATGTCGACATTGAAGTGGCAAGACATTCTTCATAATATCAGGGTGGTGCCATCGAAACAGCAAGGCTTTCCTCATAATGTCACACCACCGATGATCTCTTCTTTAAATTTATTAATGCGGTCAATTCTATGACACTTGCATAATTTCCAGTACATCTGCTCATTTTACCAAACCCTTCCCCGCTCTCCATAATCTTTGACCGGTTCAAAGATCTATCTAGTTGTTCTTATTTAACCTCCCAATGACTCTGTTGAGCTATCAGATTATCAACAAGCATGGTTGAATTTTATGGTTCAACCAGAATCTATTTTGAGAACCTTTGCAATTTAGAGTTCTAATTGAAAAAGTAGGGAAAGATACCATTTCACAGCCATAGGTGGTGGAAACAAAGTGATTCTCTTTCCCTTTGCTTCTGTAATCCACCTCCAGTGAACTATTCTTCAAAGCCTCCATTTCTGCATAGCTAGGGTTTATGACGCCTGTAAAAGGCACAACTATGCCCCTATAAAGACTCATGCTCGTGCTTAGAATCATATTATCTTCATGCATTCCCTAACATTTAATACAAAGATTTAGCCAACCACCTTTAAAGACCTAGAAGAAATGAAAAATAAAAATTAGGCCAAAAATACATACCACATTTCTGTATGTAGTACCGTCAGCTTCAACAATCCAGTCGGCTTCCTTTGCTAAGGCACAAAGAACTTCATTAATGTCTGCTCTAGGAGGAAGATTATAATTTCCATGTATTTTCGCAAGCCCTAAATTTTTTTTGAAATTATTTCTCTCCTCCTCTTTTCTCTCAATTTAGTCATCTCCCTCTCCACTGCACTCAGCTTAGCCATCCTTACCTACTCTTTTATAGAGATTCTCCAAAATTTGTATACAAAGACATCCTATAGGAAAAAATGAAAATTTTCTTAGAGAATATCCACAATTCACATACAAAAGCATCATACAGGAAAAATGACAAAAATTAAATAGCTAAAAGGTAAAATTTATCATTAACACTGGTAGTACCAAGGTCATACCCATTGTCAAATCCTAGCCTATGATGTGCAAAAGGAGAAAAGAAAATAAAATGAAAGGGAAGTATGGATCAAATAGTGATGGTGCATCAAATTGGATCAAAATCATAATAAATGTAGAAAATACTGTTACAGACAAAAATATTTGCATATTAATGGGAAAGAGTGGGAATAGCTTCTTGGACCTATGCTAGAAGTTATAGATAAGGAGGAAGAGCTAGGAAGGGGAAAGCAACAAAGGAAAGAAGTAAGATATATGTGTGAGCCTATGTCAGAAGATGATGATGAGTACTCACCATCTGGTAGTAGCTCAAGTAGTGATAGAAGCTCTTTAGTGCACATGTACACTGACACAAAAAATTCAAATAGAGAAGTAACAAGTGTTGTGGAATTATCCACAGAGCAATGTGAGATGAAGCCTCAAATTGGTTCATTAGCAGGAAAAAAATTTGGTCATGCACTTCATTCTAGCACCACAAATATTTCTATTGTAAATTCCTATTCGTCAATGGCCTTGAATTTACAGGACTTGGGAAACCAGGTTACTCATGTTGGGCAATATCCCTCAAATGTAAGTTCATTGCCACCTTTGGCAAGGCAGTCTCACTCCTCATTTTACAAGAAAGGGCAGCCATCTATGGTCCAAAGTTTTAATTCAAATGAAAAATGGAGAGCTTCTCAAGGTACTGATCTCTTTCATAGAGAAGTTCCTGATTCATCTCAAGGTTCTTGTTTAGGTGACCAACTCCTTCGAGGTCCACAAATAGACCCATTGATTTCCCAAATTGGTAAAAGGGTAGATGCAATTTTGGAAAGAGTATCCCAATTGAAGAGAAATGGAAATTCTAGTGAGCATAAAGTTATTGTAGATCCAATGGGTGTATCTTCTCCACTGACAAATATAACTGCATTTCCAGAGACTCGAGTTTAAATGGAGATTTTTTGTTCCCAAACATGCCCCAATCAAGGAAATGAACTAGATGTTGCATGAGTAAAGAAGATAGTGGTTTATTAAAGCATCTGCATTATCCCACTTGCTATCAGCTACTACTTTTTGAGCAGCTTGCCAGCTACTTCTATGTGGGATTCCTGTAATATATAATGTCCTCATGCAAGTACATGCTAGCTTTTGTAAGCATTTTTGGTTCTAAAGTGTTAGTGAGCAATATCAAAGAAAAGGTTCTTGCATGTTTTATTTAGACACATATCAATAAATTAGGAAACCAATTTTCTCCCATTACATGGCAGAAATGCCTAGATTCACTTTGTCAGTATCAATAGGCAGCAAGATGAGGGAAGAAATATATTTCTAAAGAGGAAGTACAAATGTTATTGTCCAAAACCATTTGGAGAGTAATATTCTTCTCCTGAATGTAATAAGAAACTCAAAATGCAGAAGACACCAAATAGTTGGGGCATTTATTTCCTATGACCTATGTTAATTTCAGTTCAATTCCTAAGGATGATATTCTCAATATGTAAAAATAAACTAATGTGTTATTTTAAAATGGTGTTGACTGAAATTTATGAACATATGTCAAATATCCATTTTTTCCAGAATTTGAAATAGAACCAGTCACAATACAATCAAATTTATGAATTTCACATCCAATCATTGGATGTTAATCAAAAGTACAACACAATAATATAAATTTGAACCGATAAACAATCTTAGTCTTACTTCAAACCTACTCCTATGTATGTGGGTTCTTGGAGGTATCTACTAAAAAATGTGGATTTGTAATAGCCCTATCCAGGACCTTACTCACTTTTCTTAAAACTCCTAATTAGAATTTGGATTTCTAATGCTTGCTATGATATTATTTAAGTTTGCCTTGCTCCTTACTGATTAATATTGTAATGAATTGGTTATCCTTTCCCTTCTCTCTCTCTCTCCTACTCTATCCCCTTCCCATCTCTCTCTCTCTCTCTCTCTATTATCTCCTCTCTCTCTCATCACCCTCACTCTCTGTCTTGAGCTATCTCTCTCTCTCTCTCACCTTCTCACTCTCTCTCTTCCTCAATGGCCACTAATGAATTTTTTAAATGGCTAATTAATTTCCTTTGCTTCTTTCAATGGCCATCCATGATTTTTCTGCAATCTTCCAACCTTTTGTAAATAGTCATAAAATACATATTAATATATTATACATATAAAATAATATATAATATATAATGTAACATTTAATATTAATATATATTAAATAATATTTAAAATGTAAAATGTATATTATATATAATATTTAATATATATAATATATAATCTGATATATAGTTTTTAATATTAATATATATTAAATAATATTTAATATAAAATGTATATTATATAATATTTAATATATAATTGATATTATAAATATTTAATATATCT
Organism: Chamaecyparis obtusa; assembly: GCA_027943335.1. Lineage (NCBI taxonomy): Eukaryota > Viridiplantae > Streptophyta > Pinopsida > Cupressales > Cupressaceae > Chamaecyparis > Chamaecyparis obtusa. The sequence continues at coordinate 23,963 of BSBK01000538.1, forward strand.
AATATATAGTTTTTTATATATAATATATCATATGATGGATGGAGAAATGGGAGGGAGAAAATGGAGGGAAGGGAAAGTGAAAATTAAAAATTCTGCTATCATATTCGGGTACCCAAAAATATTGGGTACCCGATTAGGCTCGGTATTGCCTTGTGCATCAAACCTACATGGTCAACTGTTGAAATGTCTCAAATATGTGTTTTTCCCTTGTTTCTCTGAGTTCTAGACTTTAACAATCTAGCTGACGACTTCTTTTTCACCCAAATTTGATAAAACAAAAAGGGTATTTTAGGGATATTATCAGCTTTCTATCGATATAATTGCTGTCAAATTTTGAATTCAGTAAGTAATTATTAGTTATTTTCTAATTGAGCTACCTCTAAAGTGCTGATTTATATACTGGTTGAAAAATGACTATAACTTTCAAATGGTATAACATTTTTGAAATTCAAAAAATGTGTCACATTCTATGCTTTGCCTACTATAAGGAAAAAAAAATTGAATTTTGTAAAGTTTTGAATGAGTTAAGGTGGTCAGACACGAAAGTTTTTTTATTTTGAAAATGTTGTAGCAGAAAATTCATAATTAATTATTTTTTTTGGAATAAAATTACAAAAAAATATGCGTCACATCTGGGCATGAGTCTACTACTTATATATTAAATCTTATAAAAAAATATTATCATTTGATCATGATTAAGGTGGTCAGACATACACCTACTTCTTATTTGTTTCCTAAAAATTTTGTACTGCTGTATTGAAATCTATACTTTTCAGCAATTATATTAATTTTTTTTTAGAAAAGGCCTAGTATTTTAGAAACTACAATCAATCTCCTACATATTCTATTCTTACAACTTTTTGGTATTAGGTTGATAGCTAGTTCAAATTTTCACGTCAAGTTGACTAACCCTGATTTGCTGATTTTTCATTGCCACTTTTGGGCATAGTTTGGCCCCTCATGATCTTGCACATTCCCATTACACTTTTGTGGCTTTGCATAGGGCACACAAGGGTGGAAATTTTGGGGTTTTACAAAGGACCCTATTTGGTGTGTGCCCTATTTGGCACAGACACTTTTGTTTTGGATTGCCCAAGCCTAAGGCTTGGGCAACCCAAGCCATAGGGTGTGCACGCTATAGGGCACACGCCCTTTAGTGCGTAAGCACTATGCGTGCTTTGGGACCAAAAATAAAAGTGGCATCTTTTTGGTCCCCCATCTTTGTGCATATACCCTATAATAAGGTTCCTTTGATAGAATGCTTGAATAGGTTATCATCCTAAATAACATATTTGTTAGCTTTTGTTCTAAAATATATCCTCTTTTCAGAGAAAGACCATCTGGGCATTGATCATATGGTTGACCATATGTTAGGACATAAGCAATATCTAAGAAAAAAGGATCTTACAAGTTCACCATTAAAACCTTTGGGGTATCCTCACATTAGTCAATTTTATTCTTAGATTTCATTTTTCAAAGACATCTCCCTCATACAAGATTGGTGGGTTTAATTTGAATATCATACTCTTCCACATTTCCAATATACACTCCTCTGGTTTTACATCCCACTTATTTTTGTGTTAGATTACTTTTCACCTTGGGTTTTGGGACAAAGACAGTGACATGTGAGTGAGAAATGTAAAATCTAAAATCTCTCTCCCTCTCTCTCTCATCACCCCCTCTCTATCCCTTATCTCTCTCTCCCTTTCTAGTTTTTCATAGTATGCATGCGCTATGTAAGAATATGGATTACACTTTTGTGGCTTTGCATAGGGCGCACAGGGGTGGAAATTTTGGGGTTTTACAAAGTGCCCTATTTGGTGCACAAACTTTTTTTTGGATTGCCCAAGCCTAAAGTTTGGGCAACCCAAGCCATAGGGTGTGCACACTATAGGGTGCACGCCCTATAGTGCATACACACTATGCATGATTTGGGACCAAAAAGAAAAGTGGCATCTTTTTGGTCCCCCATCTTTGTGCATATACCCTATAATAAGGTTCCTTTGATAGAACACTTGAATAGGTTATCATCCTAAATAACATATTGGTTAGATTTTATTCTCAAAGATATCCTCTTTTCAGAGAAAGAGGATCTCTCTCTCTCATCACCCTCTCTCTCCCCCTTATCTACTCTCTCTCTCTCTCTCTCTCTCTCTCTCTCTCTCTCTCTCTCTCTCTCTCTCTCTCTCTCTCTCTCTCTCTCTTGTCTAGTGATGTCTCTCTTATTGAAATATTAGAATGGATGAAGACTCGAGTCCCTGGGGGCTTGTAGATCCCTTTGTCCCTTTTATTTCAATACAATTATCTTTTCATTATGATATCTTTTACCAAGAGTTTGCATCGAGTCCATACTCTTCCTAAAGTGGGGGTTAATATATTGTCTTAAAATGGAAGCACTTCCATGTTAAGAACATTTAGCCCTCCAAGTAAGTGGGTTGGGATCATGTCAAGTGCCTTGAATAGGTCTTTGCATGGATCTAAATTTTTCCCTTGTTCTTCTTCTCTCTGCACCTATTTCCAACCTTTTTCTGGCACTTAGTCCTCAGAATTTGAAAACTGTCATCTTAGGGTCAAGGTCGACCTCCTAGGTCAAGGTCAACCTTGACCCTAACCTAGGGCAGGGTCAACCTTGAATCTAACCTAGGGTAGAGTTGACCTCATCCCTGACCCTGGGTCCAATTTTCAAGTTCTGGAGGTTTCAGGATATCAGGCTTTGAAAAGTGTATTTTCCTATTTCTAGGTCGGTTGTTTTGGTCTTCGAAATGGTAAAATCTTAATTTCATTTACTCCAGGTCAATTTCTAGGGATATGGGCCCAATTAGAATTTAATTCCCCTATGTGGTCCCTCTAGAAGTTTTTTCCTTGGATCACTATAAAAGGAAGCCTTCCTCTCTCATTTTCACAACCACCTTTCATGATCATGACATCTAGCTCTCAAGTGTAATCAAGAAGTAAGCAAGAAGGAGAAGGAAAGAAAGAAAGAATTCCAACATTCAAGCATTCAAGTATTCATCAAGGAGATCCATTGTTAGCCCTTAAAGGATTCAATCTCTTTGGACCCCTCTTGTTGAATATTTCTCCATCTACATTCATCCAAGCCTCTTCCTATGCCAAGATCCATTCAAGATTTGTGTTGAAGATCTAATGCCCTTGATTTGAGACATCCTACATACATTTCTACATTCATTTGAAACATCCATTTCAACATAAGCAAGATGAATAGTTTCATTTACTTTGTTTATCTCTGCAATTTCAATTACATTTCAAGGTTGATTTTAAACTAGGGTTTGACCAAGGCAAATTCTCCATCCAAACAAAAAACCATTTTTCTCACAAGTACAGGTACATGACAGTGAATTGAAGTTCATATCTGGATACCTTTTTCATCAAACTTTCAGGATACACGAACAAATTTTTGCCAGAGCTATTTTTGGTCAAGGATGACCTTCAGTGGGGGGTAAGATTGTGCCCCACTATCTAGGTCAAAGATGACCTTGCTCAGAAAAGAAAAAGATTTATGGGTTTTGTAGACCTCATAGTTTTGGTTCAAGTGTTTGGAAATCAATAGTTTTAGAGACTGTTTGACAGGGTTTTCAGCTGATTCTATTTCAGAGGTAAGTACTTTTAATTCTTCATTTCAAAATTAGTCTCCTATATTTACTTTCCATATCATTACAATTTAAAACGTATGTTTAAAATATGTTTTGGGGTCTGTTTTATGTGGAAACCATTTTTCTAGGACCCCATTCATATTTTATCTTATACAATGGGTAAGATCTAAAGTTGTATCAATTGTGAAACAAGTGATCCTTGCAATTGAACGATATTAGTTAGGTTTTCCTTTCAATGTTGTGTTCCATTTTTTATCTTTCTTCAGTTCATTTCTTCTTTTATGCTTTGTTTCATCCTTTGTTTTGCAAAACTAGAGATTTTGAGTCCTTACTTCATCCCGTGTGGTCCTCATCCCTAGTTAGAGCTGAGTTTTGCCATATTTTAGTCCTCCCTATATAAAATTTGTATTGGAAATTTTAAATTATAGTTAAAAGTTCATTTTTTATGTTTAAGTCTCAAAGTGTTACAATTTTCAAGAACTATTTATCGATCAGATATTCAAGATTTGGGTGTAGTCAAGATTTCAAGAATATGGGTCCCCCATGTAGTTTTAGTTTTTACCATCATAGCTTGAGTTTAGGTCCTTATCTTTATTTGGAATGTCAAAAAAGTGAGTGCTCATCTTCGGTCAAGTGTTTAAGTTAGTGTGAGTATGCAGTTCTAATTATCAAAGAGTTTCATTATGTGAAATTGATATTCAAAGTGCTAAAGGTGGAAGAAGTGGAAGCCTGGTGGTATAATTCCCAAAATAATAATCAAACAATACAAAAATGAGTCTTTCCAGTGATGATGTATTGATTAAGAATATGCATTATGCAAATAAAGTCACTGAAGTTGGTATAACACACACCAAAAATTCCCATCAGCATAGCAATAACAATCATTGAAGTAGATTTTGAGATATGCTGATGCCCGATGAGACTATCAGGATGATCTATACTGATAGAGGGAAAGATGAAGTTTTTTGACTAGTCATTGGTAGATTGAAAGATGGCTGAAGAATTTAACTTAGTATATTCTGTTGGAAATTTGATTATAATAGTGTATATGACTAAGTTTAGTGTTGTCATTTTGGTAAAAAAGTCATATGAAATTTTGAGGTCATTGCAATAACATAGAAGATCAGAATTTGGCTACGTATGGAAGATAGAGTAGTCAGTGAAGCACCTGATGAACAAAGCATTAGCGCAGGTGCGTATGATTAAGTTTTAGTATGTGTCCTTGAAGATACACTTTTGAGTATGTTAGTAAACTATAGTTAAGCACACATGGTCATATGTGACAATATGAAGAAGTTATAGTGAGTTGAAGTGACAAAGATAGTGAGCGGCAGAATATAATAGAGCATAGAGCCGAGTGTTAGTATTTTGATTAGCATGTATCATATTGTTTTGTAAAGGCTATGGGCCTATTGTAATTTTTTTGTAAACATGTTAATATCAATATATGTAAACATGCTTGAGCCAATTCATTTGGAAGCGTTGCATGTAATAGGTTATTCGTCGACTTAGTAAATAGTTTTGGTTGCACCTATATATAAGACATGAAATTTTGTATTTGATGATTTAGAGTTGATAGAAGATGGAATAGAAGAGAAAAAGTATGCGAAGTATATGTTAAGAGTAATAAGAATGATATAGGGCTTTAAAAGAGGTTAAAATATCAGTGCACAAAAGGAACTGATCAGACAAGTAGTGTCATAGTAGTAGTTCAGCCTTGCAAATATAGTGTGTATCTGATATCCAAGAGGTTGTAGCCTTATCTATCAAGAAGTAAGCTCTGGTAGTGAGTCTTTCACCCCTAACAGGATCTGACCTTTGACTAGGTCATTGTACTAACGCATTATAGTGACTGCTCCTAACAAGGAAAAGGAACATTAATAAGTTCATAATACAAAGTACAATTATTAGTGGCTATTAATTCCCACTGTGGTTTTTCCTTTGGCCAAGGTTTCCCAATTATCATATCTGGTGTTATGTGTTATGGTTGTTTACTTTATTTTCTTTAATATTCTATTTAGTAATTAAGTAATTGAGCTAAGTTTCAAGAAGCATAAAAATATTAATATTATAGAACACTGATTCACCCCCCCTCTCAGTGTTCCCATTCTTAACAATTGGTATCAGATCTTTGGTCCTCTGAAGATAATTTTAACCACTTGAGTAGATCCTGGGTTCAAAAGAAGTAAAACATTTGGAGAAGAATCTTGAAGAAGCTCTTAAAGATCTTGACAGATCTAAAAAAGAAATTGACTCTAACTAAAATTTAAGGTCAGTGGTGCACAAGTGTTCATCAAGAAACTCAGAAAATATTTGAAGGATTGTTCAAATAATGATTTGGGAAAAATGGTCAAAAAGATGAATGAAGAAAACTTGTCTCTGAAGGATTAGATTGATGAGTTGGATAAAAAATTATTCAATAATCAGGAAGCCTATAAAGAACAAATCAAAGAAAACAAAAAGTTGGATGAAGAACTCATGCAAGAAAACATGAAATTCTTGGATTTAGAAAACATCAAGAAGTGGATGGAATCTGAGTTGACTAAAGAAAAGAACCATATTGAAAAATTGCACACAAGTTCTGATCTAATAGAGTCACAGTTGTATTCACGGAAGATTAAAGGAGATACCAGTGGTATTGGACTCAATGAAGTACAAAATCAAATCAATGATATGCGAGAAAGAAGGAAAGCACTAGAAGAATCTACAGAAGCTAAGAAGATTGAAGATCATATTGAAGCTAAAGTAGAACCATCTAAAGATGATTGCAAGCTAGTAAACCAAACTTGTTATGCCTACAACAAGTATGAACATATAGCAATAGATTTTAAAGAGGTAAGACCTTTCAATGGTTATTGTTATTGATACAATAAATTTGGTCATAGAGATATGAATAGTAGATCAAATCAAAGAAATCAGACACAACACAATTAGAGAAATCAACCACAACAAAATGTTAGAAGTCCTCAGAACATTACATGTTAGATATGAAACTACAATGGTCACTTAGCTAGACAATGCAGTATGGTAACTCACATCAATGCACCAAGGAATATAAGGCCTCGAATTATTTTTCACTCTTGTAACAAGGCTGGACACATCTCAAAGTTTTTCAGATCAAAAGCATAAAGACAAGAAAGCTCTAATAAGTTTCAAAGATCAATATTGGATGAATCAGGAGAAGTCAACTTTATGCAAGCTATGGAAGATGCGAGCAAGATTTGGATGGAAGTAAAGCAAGATAATGTCTATGCCACAATAGTAGATGCATCCTTAGTGTATGCACCTTCTACTTCTAGATGAATGACCCTCATGGTCATATGAGGAGCTAGATTATCTCTAGACCCCTACACAACTGGTATACTAGCCCTCTAAGTATGTGCCTTTGGTTATAATTGTTTGGATACTAGTTGATGTTGTATGTTAGATCGCATAGCCTGATTATTAGTAAAAACAAAGTTTGGAATTCTCTATTACATTTATATTATGGCGGCAAGCATTAATTGCATAAAGGTGTTTTAATAGTCATCAGAGATCCTTTACCCATACATTTGTATTCAACATCAAGCCATTGGAGAGTGCATGATATCAAAGTACTTAGGGTTAAAATTTTGCAGTTGTTTTCATTAGTGAAAGAAGTTAAGTTGGTTGTGGAACCCTAGTTTGGACGCGATGGTTTAGAAACACTTTGGAAACCTATTTAAGTGTTGATCAAGTAAGTAATGGCCACTCCAATTATATTTGATGTTACAAAAAGGAATAGATATGTGTTCAAAAGGAATCCCTTTAAGTCAGTCTTAGATGACCTAGAAGGGGCATTCTCTAGAACTCCGATGGGAGTGATCCACATAGAAGATATTCGTGCATACATATACTGCAAGAAGGAACTTATAGGATTGGATAGAATAAGGTTTCACATTGAAATAATGGTAAATTCAGACATGACATTCAAATATGAGTTCATGCACTTAGAAAACAATGCTATCATAAAGTATGTGACTTCATATGATTTTTATGAATCTGAATTGATTAAGATATTACTTAGTAGAATACATGATGACTTGTTCTAGATTGGAGAAGTCCCTGTTCTAATAACTACTGATCTCATTCATGAGATGAAAGGACTTCCTAAGATTGGCACCATTCTTCCTACTGGTAAGGATGTTAGAAAACAAGTTGAGAAGGTTTATAAGTCTTGAAGTGATAAGTGTGGCATGATAATTGAGCCCATTGTGGAAAAGGATATCAAAATCAAGGTGATGATACTTGTTTATAAGTTCTAGCATGCTAACAGAGTCAATAGTGTGTCCACAACCACTATTCATGTTTGGGTCATTGATCATCTATATGTACTTTCATATAGTCGGTAAAGTCTCCAATATATACCTTGACAAGAGCCTACCTACACTGCCACAAATATCATTCAAGGAAACATCAGAGATTACCCTGAAGGATTACATGGAATTGGAAATAAAAACCTTTAGAATCCAGATGCAGAGAAGGTATAGGATATTTGAGAGTATTGTGGAGAAGTATAAGGACAACATTTTTTTCATGGTGGAGATAGACATCACTTAGATGGAAGTAGTTGAGCCAAGGACAAAGTGGATTCATCCACTTGGATATGAAGTAGAGGAGCACATTCTGCAAGAATATGCACAAGTCCTCCTATTAGTGCCTAAGAATCCCAATGAGCCAAGATGGGGTACTTATGAAGAAAAGACAAGACAAGTAGACTCTATCTTATACAATGTTGTGACAAATAAAAAATCTTCAAAGATCACCTTTGACATTCTAAAAATCAATGGTGTCACACAAGAAGACTTGGATAAATCTAGGGAAGCCAAGATTGCAATGTAACTTGAGAGTGGACCCTCATCTCAGTAAAATTAGAGAAATCTAATGATCCCAAGGAGAAGAAGAGAAATATAGAAGAAAACATCCATGTGCCTACAATTGATCTAGAGTTCACTCCACCTCCTGAGCGTAGTAAGATGCCTAAGAGGAAGAAGAATACCAGTGCAAGCCACCCATCCTCTAGGACAACCAGAAGCCAAGGGAAGAATAGACAAGCACCTCCTGAGGTAGGATTCAGATTGAATTTGGAAGTCTTGAGAACTAGAATTGTTGATGAAGGAAGCTTAGACCAAATTGAAAAGTTCTATGATAAGTATCATGAAATTGATACATCAAAGATCCATTCCATGATTATCAAATACATGACTAAGTTCAAGAAGATAGTTTTGGAACTTAAGAAAGTGATTCCTGATCAAGTATGGAATATAATTCACTCTCTAGAAAGACAAGCCATAGAAGAGGACATGAGAATAAGAGAAATGACACTTGATGATAACCTCCCAATTTGTTCAATAAAAGAGAAAACACTATTATTAGATTTGGTGAAGCCTCACTTGAGAACTAAGCTCAAAACTCTACAAATTATGAACAAGGATAATGAGTTGATTGCAAAGGAAACAAACAAGGAATTCAAGAAGGTGTTCTTGGAAAGACACATGTATCCTCCTACTATGCCTGCACCCCAAGTACCCTCTGATCCAACAAAAGAATCTAAGATCCCTGATGCACCTATGATAGGTCCACAAGATTCTGCACCCATGCCTGAAGCTAAGAATGAAACAATTGTGATAGATAGTGTAGAAATATCTATGGTAGCATCAAATAATGATCGTGATAAGTTTGAGGAAGCCTTTGTGAGCATAGAAGAGGCTGATATACTATGTGGTGAAGACACATCTATACAGCAAGAAAAAGTCCAAATTGAAGACCTAGCTGGAAAGGAAGAAGAAAAGGAAGTTGAAGACCTGACATAATATGAAAGTGAGAAGGAAAATGAACCTAAAAGTGACAAGGAAGAGGAACATAAAGAAGAACCTTATATTGATATCCCATTGAATGTAAAGATTGAGACTATGAAAGTAAATCAAAGCTCACTCCTTACCCTTAATCCATCAGTTTTATTGTTGTCAAGTTTGACCCCTGATACAACTAGTTTAGACTCTTGGGGAGAAGAAGACTTAATGAAGATAAGTGTATTGGCCATGGAGAAAGAAAAATAAAAACAAGTTATGAGAAATCCGTTATTTTTTGAATTAGTAAACATTCTGAATAATCTATTGCCAAAGGATAAGAGAGTAACAAGTGTACATTTAGTGGATGATGTCAGCACCATCTTGAAAAGCTTCAAAGCAAACTTCTCAAGTTTAGAAGAATCAACATCTAAGATTACAAAAGAAAAATATCTCAAGAAAAGGTTGGATAAGTTAGTAAGAAATTTCACACTTGACCATAATTCACTAAAGGTTGGTCAAGATATGTTGAAAGATTTAGAAGCAAAAGGAAGGAAGATAATAGCTGACTACATGAACAAAGACAAACTCACTGTAGATCGCCTTAAAAGGATTTAGGAAGTAGAATCTATGATGGAAATAGTAAGAAAATTAGTGGAAGATCCCACTCAAGACATTAACATGTGCAATAACATCTATCAAGGACAGTTGGATAAAATTGTGAAGGCAAAGAAAGAGATGGAAAAGATAAGGGCTAGACAAGCACAGTTGAGACATGCACTAGCGCCCTCTCTAGATGTGTTAGATAAAAACATCAAGGAGAAAGATCCCACTATTGTGACATATGATCAAGGTCAATGTACATATTTAGAAAATGTGGAGAATTTAACCTGTGCATTATGTGCCCATCTATAGACAATTGATGCACTAAAGGCATTTTGGCAGTAAGAAATTTCAAACCTTAAGATTGCATACCCAGATGTACTTTTTGTTTAAGTAATTGGAGTTTTCCTTTTTTGAGCACCTTTGTCATTAATGTCAAAGGGGGAGTAGAGTAATATGGAGTAGTAGAGAAATATGGTATAAGCGAGATATAAGTTAGATATTATATGATGTACAATATACATGAAAAGATAAGAGTATATGATAGAAAGTTTTTTTTGCAAAGATGTAGTTTAGTAACTTCGCCATATTGCTTTGTGACCATTAATGAAAAAGGGGGAGATTGTTGGAAAGTTGACTATACTAGTGTATATGACTAAGTTTAGTATTTTAATTATGGCAACAGAGTATGTACAGGATCATGGTATGCCAAACTAGGCCCTTAAGTGGCAATAAAAAATCAAAAAATCAGGTTTAGGCAAGTTGACATAAAAATTTGAAGTTATAAATATTATATAAAAAATATGTAAGAAGAGAATCTGTATAAAATTGAATTTAGTATCTAAGATACTAGGCCTTTTTGGAAAAAAAATTATTCTACATGTTGAAAATTTGAAATTTCAATGTAGTAGTATGAAAATTTCAGGAAAAAATAAGAAGTAGGTGTATGTCTGACCACCTTAAACACAATCAAATGATAATTTGTTCTTACAAAATTATAGATATAAGTAGTAGACTCATGTTTGGATGTGACACTTATTTTTTTGTAATTTTTTTCCAACTAAATAATTAACTATGATTTTTCTTCTACAAATTTTCCAAAATACAAAAACTCTCATGTCTGACCACATTAACTTAGTCTAAACTTTATCCAATTGATTTTTAAAAAAAATTTATTGAAGTAGGAAAATCATAGAATGTGACAAATATTTTAGATTTCAAAAATGCTATATAGTTTGAAAGTTATAGCTATTTTTCAATAATTTTATCAATCAAGGCTAGAAAGATAACAGGTAGGTGTATGTCTGACCGCATTAAACAAAATCAAATGATAATATTTTTTTATAAGATTTTAGATAAAAGTAGTAGACTCATGTCCGGCTGTGATGTATATTTTTTTGTATTTTTTTCCAAGTAAATAATCAATTATGATTTTTCTACTACAAATTTTTCTAAATATAAAAACTCTCGTGTTTGACCACCTTAACTTAGTCTAAACTTCATCAAATTGAAAGAACTGTTTATGATTATTGAATTATGTGAAGTATAGAATGTGATGTATATTTCAGATTTCAAAAATGTTATATTGCTTGAAAGTTATATTTGTTTTTCAAAGAGTCTATCAATGAGGACCTATTTTTCACATTCCATGATCCTACACATACCCAACAAAGTTATATGAAGTTTTGAGGTTAGCGCAATAACTTAGAAGATTAGAATTTGGCTAAGTATGGAAGATAGAGATGTCAGTGAAGCACTTGATGAACAGAGCATCTGTGCACGTGCATATGATCGAGTTTTGGTATGCGCCCTTGAAAATACCTTTTTGAGTATGTTAGTAAGCTATGGTTAAGAAGGCATAGTTAGATGTGATAGTATGAAGAAGTTACATCGAGTTGAAGTGACATGGATAGTGAGAAATAGGATAGAACAAAGCATAGAGCTGATAGTTAGTATTTTGATTAGCATGTATCATATCATTTTGTAAAGTCTATGCACCTAATGTAAATGTGTTGTAAACATGTTAATATCAATGTATGTAGACACGCTTGAGCCAATTCATTTGGAAGCGTTGTATGTAATAGGTTATTGTCTGACTTAGTAAATAGTTTTGGTTGTGTTGGGACCAAAAATATAGCATGGGTTTTTAAGTACCATGTTAAAATTTCATAGTTTGAAGCCCTTTAAATGCTTTCCATGCATATGTACCCAGCTATCATTTTGAAGCTTTTAAAGTGTTCTAGGTGTTTAACACACTCCATCCAGTATGTGCATGCATTCTTTGATGTTGTTTTATCATCCCGAATCATTCGGTGAAGTCCCATTTTGAGTAAGGGTCAAATTGCACTTTTCTACCCAAGTGTCAAACATAGTACAATAGCCCAGTTTGCCTTTGAATATCTTGCATCTAGAAATATTTCATGACCCACCACTTCAAGGATGTTTAGTATGCATATCAAAGAACCTATCTTCCAATTTTCAAGTCATTTCAAATCCGTTTGCTTAGGTTTTGAACCCCTCAAAGTTGGTAATTTGTTGTTGTCAGGCACTTGTGTAATTGTTCAAAATTATAGAAGGGCCTATTTGACAAGTCATATCTTTGAAATAGTTGACCCTATTGAGAAAATTCCTTTTGCATCATATTCTAGGGGTCAATTACTTCCTATGTTTCAATTTTTAGGCCATGACGAATCCATTTACCTGGTTTTCCAATCTGATTCCATATGCAGTCTCTAACTTTTTTAATGAAGATCACTTGCATACTTTAGCCGGAAGCATTATTCGGATGATTATATCTTTTTCCCAGAGATTGATCATAATGTTTTGGTTGTTGAATCAAGCTGTAGACAAGGGAATGAGTCATCATGCCAATTTTAAGCTTCCCTTGTGCCTGTTTGATCATTTTGCCAGAGTATTTCCATTTCCAATTTATTAAGGTTTCACTGATTATGCAGAATCAAGAATTAAGTGGCCTACTTTGAGGCCTTGTATTTTGTGCCCTATCCTTGGTCCAACATAATTGAAAGTTGTCCCACATTGTAAACCTGAAAGACTATTTTCCTATGAATTTTGAGGTCCCTGCCAATCCATCTGATTATTTTCCTAGGCCAATTCCAAAACTAATTTATGCATATTTCCCTATTTTTGGTCCTAAATGTTTCTGGCAGGCTGAATTTGGTGATTGAGTATGATTGACCACTTGATCTTTGGGGAAAACTGATGATGGATTCGTATTCCTTGTGTGAGGGTCAGTCAATGCCCAAGTTGCCAAATTTTGAAAGTTTCAGTGGGTGAATTTTTTAGGCCATCTCCAGAGCTAACTTGTGTGTCTTGGCAGTACTGGTAGTTTTAGTTTCCAAGTGGCCTTGATTGATCACAAATATCTTTTGGCTAGAATATTCTGTGGGGTTCTCTTTTGACCAAAATACTATCATGTTGAAAGTCAGTATTTGCTCCGATGGCATGATCTTGTGGGTGCTATTGGTCAGCTTTTTAGAGCCACTTCCGGAGGTCAGTCAGTTTTATTTGGTGATTTTGCAAAAGTCGAAAAGGGTGAATAGTATGAATGAATTTTGATGCACTATTGTTATGATAATCAAGGCTTGGCATTTATGATGAATGAAAGTTAACATTGGAAGGCCAATGTTGATATCCACAAATGAAGTCTCTGGGCATCCAATTTTTCATGACCAAAGACATTATCTCATAAAGTAGCTAGACTAATTTTGAAGTACTATGAAGAGTTGGACTCAACAACGAATATTTTTCTCCTGGAGAATATTTCTTTTTTTTTTATAAGAGAAAATGTCAACCCTGGAACTATCATCAGTATCTTTTAAGCCAATTATCTAGGAATGTTCATCTGCAAGCATAAGTCAAAAGATCCACTGGCAGATCAAGACTCATTCTTCTATCAGCCTTTTAGATATGAGCAAAATTAAGAAAGTACTAGCTGATATGTGTAAAGTCTTAGCAAGAATTGGGAGGTTTCATCATAGGTATGAGAAGCTGCTAGTTTAAGGTGAACCCACACAATTAGAGGCTACTAGTTTGGAGAAGTGCACATCTATGTATCGTGCTTCTCATTTCAATCTTATTTTTTTTGGGCATGGACATTAGTAACTTGATGTAGACTTTTCAAAAAGCATTACCTATTGTGCAAAGGAGGCATAGGATGGTATAATTGCAGTGTTTGTTACAGCAAGGAGAAGGCTAAGGAAATTGAGGTATATATGCGTAGGTATCTAGCATAAAGGTTAGCAAATTGAGGGGATGCCACATATGCAAAGTGGTAGCAAGACAATGCTTGGTAAGTCAAATTAAGGTGTGCTTGTTCTATGCAGTGAAGAGTGTCTATTTTAACTAAATTACTCATGCACCATAGAAAGTTGGCAGCCAACACATAAAACAAACTGAAGTGGAGGCCTCACGCCATATAAAAAGAGTAGCTTAACAAAGGGGATAGATCACACTAACCAAATGAGAAGCCTCACAAAATTTGAAGACTAGAGGCACATCATAATGGAGGTGTGCGTTAAAGTGAAGTGAGGATTGTGAAGATATTTCAAACCTCACACAATATAAGATAGAGCTGATACCCCATGCAATATGTTGAGTGGCTACTAGCACGAAAAACAATAATGGCCCATACGCTATTTCATGGTGCCTCAAACAATATTTTGGGGCCAACATGAGATTTTGAGGTTCACGGCAAGTGCAATAAGGGGATGGTCTCATTCATTGATAAAGAAGAGCCAGTGCAGTGCTGGGCTGCTCTCTTGGAGATTCATGCCATGTGGCACCATTGGTTTGTGTGAGGTAAGATTGGATGCTCACGCAAATATGAGAAGAGTGAAGCTTTGTTTTTGTTTTGCAGCTTGATTTTGTTTTGAAGCAGTGCGTGAGTTAAATGATGTGCTGCTCACAAACAAATAAACCAAAGGGCCTGTGCTAATGTGGAGGACCCACGTCAATTGATAAACAAGGCTTCCTTAGCTATTTAAAGAGGTCTACTTAAGCAGCCAAGGGAGTAATAACCTGCGCAATATAAAATGGAAAACTCGACAATAGTTTAAATAGTTTCCTGCGCTGTGAATGGGCAAAGCATATATCGATCAATGGCTCACGTAAGCATTGGGAGGAGGCATTTTTTTTTGAGATTGTGAGTACCTTATGAATAGAGGTGTGTGGACACATGAAAGATACCAATGTGCATTGTTTGATTCCAACCGTAAATGAACATGGGCTGCCAGTGTAAGTGATTCTTAGAGCCTCACATGAGCAATGAGGAAGGAACTAACTTGTGGAGAGGAGACATTTCAAATGGGGAGCCCAGCACCTCTAGTAGGATTGCATGAAGTACAAAAGAGGGTTTTGTTTGTGTTTCTATGCAATAAGCATTGTCCCACATGCACTGGGTATTGGGGTTGTTTGACATTAAAAATCAAAGACACTCCATAGCAATGTAAATTAAGAAGTCAAAGGTTGTTGGTGGGCCCTTGGTTGGAGGACTCAATGCATGGTGGGACCCCCAATTTTGGCACCCAGTTTGGAGAAGGTTTTAAAAACTTCAAAAGAAATGATCCCACATTGGTGCCAAAATAGGTCTACGAGGTAAATATATACAAAACTACACACAATGTGAGGTAGATCAAATGGAGGAGGCTCTACTCACGTAAGCCTCTACGACCACTTGGGTTTTCATGCTAGTGGGCCCAGAGGAATTTTTGCAGATGCGCGATGGTCATAGTGATTGGACGGGATTAACATGTGGCATGCTATCACGAGGTCGCTCGATGAAGCCAACGGTTAGAGGATGATCATGCGATTTGGAGGTGGCAGTCTGCAAACCATGGTCGCCAGATCCCCGAGTGTTGACAGTCAAGGGGAAGTCTTTCCAAGATCTGGAGAATGGGTAGTCATGCAATCTCCAAAAATTTGGTGGTTAAGACCTAATACTTGGAGATTACAAGAGCCTTCAGTTGCCCAATCGCATGAACCTTGGCGGTTTGCATGAAACATTTGGAGATTTGTAGAATGGGCTCAGTCGCCCATTCTCCAAATCTAACCTAGGGTCAAAGTTGAATTTTGAGAATTGGAGAATGGAGCATTCATTGAATTGCCAAAGTTAACCATGATTAAAGATTTGATTTAGAGACCTAGAGGTACATGCAGTTGCCAGTTCTCCAAATGAGGATGGTTAAGGTATGGTCGGATTCGAGCATGCAATGAGGTATTGACAAGTGGAGCTCCCTGGTGCATTCTATGCTAAACTTTCTAGATTATAAAAGAATTTGATGAAATAATATAGTCTACACATTTGGAAATATTCAAAAATTTAAATGGTCAAGCCTGTTCACAGATTAATTGCTTGGAAATTCATTTTTTTATCTGAACATATAAGTGTTATATGTTTCCGAAAAGGTCTCGAAAGAAGAAATCTCATGGAAATGATGATTTTCAGTTTCAGTGAAATGGATGAGAGTAGTTCAGGTTCAAATTCTGAGGACAAGAATTGGAATTAGATCAGTTGAGACATGATTGCAGATAGTGGATCAGTTTGGAGGAATCAATTGCAGACAAAGTGTGGGAAGACCCTGAAGATATTTTTGAGGCCAAAGATGGACAGCTGTCAATTAGTTTAGAACTAACTCTCATTTACTATATCTTGTTTTTTCTCTCATTTTGTAGAGGATGGTGAAATTAATGCTGCAAGGCAGCTTTTTGGTTCGAGGGTCATGTTTTTCTGAGTTTCTTTTGTCATTTTGGATGTATTGAAGCAGAGAGATCTTAATAAAACATAGTGCATTTCCTGTTCTAGATTATTGTTATCTCTTTATATTTTCCTGATGCTCTTGTATGTTTAAGTCTGTAAGGCATTCTGAATATACTGGTTACAAGGTAACTATGCAAGTACCTGTGAGTTTCCTTCAAGGAAGGAGTCAATCTAATGAGTAATTTCAAAGGGATAAGATTTAATATGAGGATTTGATAGAGTAATTTGGGAATGATAAGATAGTCTGTAAGGCATTCTATCTGAACTCCATCTAGATTGTAAGGCATTCTATTTATCTTCTTATTAAGTGATTTCTGTTGATGTCCATTTGTATGACTCTGTTTCCCATTAGATATGGCACTGGTCTTTGCTTGTCCTGCAGTTTCATCATCAAACCATTAATTCAAATCATTTTACATTTCCTGTTTGAAAGTATGAATGTTTTGAATCTGTATTGAATAGTACAGACATTGTTGGTGATTCCTTGTAGAAGTGAATCTAAGAGGTTAGCCTGCCTGAGCCTCCGAGTTTGAAGAGAAGAAGGGTGAATACCCTTGTCATAATCCACTATTTTTCATGTCTGCATAAATGGTTTAGTGAGAGAGTAATGTGTATGAAGATTTAATATGTATTAGGTACACCTGCCTAGGTCTATGGAGCCCGAAGTGTAGAAGGAGTTTCTCCTTGTCAATTAGTCTTTTCTTGCTTGGAATTGGGAGTTTAGGAATCACAGAGTTCAATTTAAGCACTCAAGGCTTGTAATAGGATTCAGCAAGAAAAATAGCTAACAAATTGGTGACTCTATTAGGGAATAAGATAAATGACAACTGTATACACCTAAAACTGGTCACCTAGACTATTAGCCCCTTTTTCTAAATCATAAATTGCTTATTCTTGATCAAATCCTTGTGCTATCATTTATTCAATTATTTTCTATGGGCTAACCATTTTATCCTAAGTTTTTATTTATTTAAAAGGAATATTTCCTCCCCTTTTAATAAATAAAAAGCCCACCTTTTCTTCTTATCCTATGTTGCACAAATAAAGCATTTAATTCTTATTTATAAAGAAAAATAAAAATAAAATAAAAGAAAAAGTACTTTTTGTCTCACATGGACATAAATTAAATGCTCAACATAAAGTAAATGCTTCTAATTTTCTTATTGGAGGATATTTGTGCACAAGGATCAAGCTTCTTTTTTTTTTTCTCCACCGTTGATTAAATCTTTTGCCTCTTAATCTCCATGGCCCATTCCTTTTTCATTCCCTATAAAAGGAGAGCTCTCTTCCTCATTTGCACACACAATTTTTATGTTATTGTTATGCTACAGGTTTTCTAGGTCATC
This sequence comes from Chamaecyparis obtusa, assembly GCA_027943335.1. NCBI lineage: Eukaryota > Viridiplantae > Streptophyta > Pinopsida > Cupressales > Cupressaceae > Chamaecyparis > Chamaecyparis obtusa. The sequence continues at coordinate 42,105 of BSBK01000538.1, forward strand.
TTGGAGCTTTTGGAGATATTCTTGCATCTAGGGTTTGAAGATTTGGAGCATTGTTGGCATTCATCTTGGATCTTCATCAACACTCTATCTTCTTGTCTTCATTCTTGCATCATAATGGCTTTCTTGCTTCATAGTTAGATTTCATTTCTTGCATCTTTCATTTTCATAGCTTAGCTTGCATTGTGCTTTCATTTCCATAGCTTAGCTTGCATCTTCATTCTTAGCTAGCTTGCATTGCATTGAATTTCATTTGATTCTTGGGGATATTGGCATTCTTTCCCTTGTCTTCATTGAATCTCCCATTCCATGGTTTACTAGCAAGGTTATTGGCTAAATAGCTCTAGCTGAGAGCATTCTTAAAACCCTTGCACTCCATGCCTAGGGAGCTATGGATCGATTTGTGAGGCCTCATTCTTGAGTTCCCTTGCATGTAATGATTCATAGAAGTGTGGTCACATTTTCACCATACATTTTTGGCACCCACCGTGGGGCAACCCACCTCTTGCATGCTGGTTTTGATTATTTTTGGAGCTAACCCTTGTGTAGATTTGTTTGGAGATGAAAAAAACCCTAGATTTGAAAGATTTGACCATATCTCCCAAACGGCTTGGTGTTCTAGTCTACAAATTTTTTTGTAGGTTGGTGACATATCAGAGAAGCTCTAAAAAAATTTTCAGAATTTGTGGAGGTAATTTATATTTTTTATGATTTTTTTTTTATTTTTCATAAAAAATCAATTTTTGGCGCAAATCAGCATATTTTTTGGAAATTTTTATATTTCTGGAAAGGTCTTAAAATTATAGAGAGGGTCCATTCACTTTGTTTTTTAATTTAGAAATCATATCATAGCTCATTTGGTTGATTTATAAAATCTAGTCTATTTTGGTAAAATGGCTCTCTAGGGCACAAATGAAGAGATTTTTCTAAAATTTTTATATTTTTGGAAAGCTCTCTATTTTTTGACAGAGGTCTCTTTTTGGCATTTTGAGTTTAGGGTCCAAATTCATGTGGTAAAAATCAGATCTTGTTGACTAGGTCAAATGCAAAAAAAATAAAATTTTGTGATGGGTATGCACTTATTTTTCATTGTTCATTGCATGATATGAGTTATCATTTGGATTATTTGCTGGTTATCATTGCTCCTAACAATTGATTTTCAGATCTAACCTTAGGGTTTGCATAAATTGGATATATATTGCATATCTTGTTTGCTTGTTCTCTTGTCTTGTTCATTTGAAGGTGCTCTTGCTTTCATGGAAAATGCTTAAAATCTACTAAGCACGTTGCATTGGACTTGAGGTAGATTGTTATATCTCTACAACATTTGGATTTTGGGATTAAAATTAAACCTCTCATGTGTTTGGCTTGAGTGTTTACATGCTTTCATAGAACACATTTCAATTGATGCTCTTAATGGGAAATGAATGAACATAGATTTGCTTTCATACAAGTTTGTGTAAGTGAATGCTTGTGTTTAAACCTTAAGTAATTCTTGGTTCCAATATCAAATATCTCATTGAGTGATTGGGGGCATGGATTCATTCCTTGTTTACATAGAGGGTTAAATGCACCACCTTGTGGACTCACTCTATGTTTGCTTGGAAAGTTAAATATTCCATTGGTACACCCCTTTTTCATTTGTGAGTAGTATTGATAAGCAACTTTAGAGTACTTGTGATTGATCTAGATTGCTATCTTGGGTTATTGGACTCGCTAATCCACCGGCCCCTCATTTCCACCCTATGGTTGCAATCCCAACACCATATTAAAGGGGAGGGGTCAATAGGAAAGAAGCATTAAGTGCTCCACTTGGCAACCCTTTTGTGCTTTTTGGAACTCACTTGTTTTCTAAGGTGTGGACTCACTTTGAGTTTGTGTGAGGAGTTAAATGTTCCACTTTTTTGGACTCATCTCATGCTTACTTGAAGGGTTAAATGTACCACCTCTAGTGCTCTAAATACTTTTAATAGTGAATTACTTAGTTGTTATTTCTAGAAGGCCTGCTTGGGGACACACCACCTCAAGGGACGACCTTAACTCCTGTGTTCTGGCGGAGTATAAATAGCGGGAGGTGAATCGAAAGACACCTCTCTTGGGAATTGAGTTTGATATCACTCTTGGCTAAGCCTCAAAGAACTTTATACCTTTGAGAAGTGAAGGAGGAGATTTGGGTTACCGTCTCCCCCCGGCTGTGTGATTTTGGATTCTTCTCATCTACAGATTTGGGCCTCACGTACCTTGTGTATATCGAGGACTCCTCTTAGAAAGCCATGTGTATCCTTGTAGATAGCTTGCTAAGGTGTTGTTGTGTTCTATGTGCCTGCTAAAACATTTGAAGAACATACACAAGTAGAATCTTTAAGGAGTAGAAATACTAAGTCACTATTCTTGTTCATGTGCAAGGTTGCTTTGCCCCTTGCTCATTGTTTGAAGACAACTACTTGCTTGAACTCCTTGATTGCTATCTTATGTGCTTAATCTATGATAAAAATTTGTTGATATACTTACTTGATCTTTTAAAACACTTCAAACTGATATTTTTATGTTCGTTGGTCATAGAATCATACGACTCTGCAAAAGTGTCACCCCACTTACTGGAAACTATCATCTGGCTTAAAGTGAAGTATCACCCTGTTTGCCTGAGAACTATCGCCTGGGTCATTTCTGTTGTCCTATCATTGTTGCAATCTGGAGCTGCTAAACTTGCATTTTAACCTGTCGTAGAGTGTCCTTTTCTGTTCTTATCTGAAGCTAGTTTGTTATCTACATGCTTAGATTTATTCTAGACTGAAACAAATGAGCTAAAATTATTGGATTTGAGCTTAACGAATGCTACTCTTGATCACTTGTCACATCATGATTACCTCTCTAGCTACTTGCTTATTGAGCTTCTTGCTCGCTGCTCGGCTTTAGTCAATTGATTGCTGTAAGTGCTTGAGCACTTTTGATGAGCCATCTCTCTATTGTTCTACTTTGACAAGTGATATTTATTAGCTTTGCTTATCTCATATCTGAGAAACTTTGTCTCATTCTATTAGTCAACCAACATCTCTTTTCATTCCGGTTACAACTCAATCTCAATTTGAGCAGGAGAATCACCCTCTGTTTAATTATACACAGTTACCTTCTCCAACTAGATGCTCACGAGCGCCCGCTAGCAACGACAGTTCTAGTTCTGACCAATCTAAGGATTCTAAGGCTACTCTGTGGTACAAAGGAGGTTTCCTCTTTTCTGCATTCAAGACCCCCAAAAACACAGACAGTGTCTCACTCACTTTGACTGAACAAGAAAAATTTCAACAGTTGCAAGCACACTTTAAGCACAAGGATAACCAAGCACACTTAGACAAAGAACACAATCAACAAAGAATGGATGCTACTAGGCACATGGCTTATAGAGGGACATTTCATGAGCAACTTGAGACTAGTAATCATGAGCATAGACCTCTTTTTACCAATGGAAACAATGGCAACAACATGCCACCAAGATCTCCTCCAAGGCCAACTTTTGCTATGCCTTCTTCACCTCGTAGACCTCCTCCCTCTCAACATGAGGCAGAGGCTAATGATGAGATTTCTAGTGAGGATCTTATGAGATGTGAACAAGATGTGGATTTCCAACGAATGATGCATAAGCTTTTAGAGCGTAATGGGGATCAATATTTTCAATATATGACTTCTAGAGGATACAAGCTTCCTCCTGGCTATGATGTTAGACAAATTGTCCAACAAAGAGTACCAACTGAATTGGAAGTCCTTCAGGAAGAACTGCGTCGGACAAATCAACACCTTACCCAAATGGCAATAGAAAGAGAGCCTCCAAAGGTCTCTTTTGTAGAATCAATTTGTGCTCTTCCTTTTGATAAAAATCTATACATGGTCCCATTTCCTAGGGATATCGAGGTTCCCAAATATGACAAGTATGATGGAAATGGTGATCCCCATGATCATGTACGTCACTTTTATGCTCTTAGTATGGACTTTCTTCATGAAGACACATATTTTCTATGATTATTCCCTCGAAGCTTAAGAGGACAAGCTTTAGAATGGTTTGCAAAGTTGACACCTCCTTTGAAGACTTTTGATGAGTTAGCTATGCGCTTCACACAACACTATTCATACAACATCCAACAACCTGTCACCGTGATAGATCTTGGTAATCTAAGACAACATCAAGGTGAGCCATTTGCAACTTACTTACAACGTTGGAGGTCATTGTATTCTCGATATCCTCGTCAGCTACCCGAGAGAGAAAAGATTGACATTTTTGTCAACACTCTGGTGCCTGAGCTATATTATGATCTAAGGAAACAACTATTCCCTTCTTTCAATGACATGGTTGAAAGTGCATATCGAATTGAGGATGTAGCTATGAGAAAAGGGGATATTTTTATTAATAAAGATGTTAAAGGCAATGGCAAAGACAAGAACAAACCTTGGAATAAGAACAAGTATGTTGTTAATGATGGGGTTGTTGACGCTCCTAAAGTTAAAGAGCCTGCTTTCAATCTCTCCAATGCTATCTATGCAGCAAAACAACAAGAAGCTGCCAACACTCGCAGTGCTCCTAAACCTCAGTATGTAGATAAGCCCAAGAAGTCATTTCGAAAGTGAGTCTATACCAAATTGGCAGAACCTTATGATGTGATCCTTAAGACTTTGGTTGATAATGGATATCTTACACTTCCTGATAAACCTGGTAACTGGGATCCACTAGATAAGCCTGATTGGTGGCGAGAGGATTCTTATTGTCATTATCACAGAAACAAGGGACATCTGACAGACAATTGTTTTAGGCTTAAGGATGATATTCAGGATCTTATTGAGAATGGCACAATCTCCACTGATGGCTTAACTAGAAATTCTGATCACACAGCTTTCAAAGATCCTCTACCTAAGCATGATAAGGGGGAAACCTCTCAAGCACATAAGAAGAATCATGATGCTAAGATCAATTACACGTATCCTTCTAATACACCTGTGATCAACATGGTAGAGCCCGTTGAGAGTGTTCTTATGGTAAGATCTCAAGATGATAATAAATCCAATCATGGTAAGCCAAAATTGGTCTTGCAAACATGTGGTAGTTCATCTTCCCGAAGTGAGACACTGAATGCTGTTACTAGGGGGCAAGCCAAGATTGTCCTTAAAATTGTGCAAGATCCCAAGCAGGCTTTGCCTTCCAAACAAGCGGCTCCTTCAGCCACCCCTAGCTATGATCTTGTCCAACATTTGCAAAAGATGCCAGCCCAAATATCCATTTTTGAGTTGCTTCAGTTATCCCCTTCGCATAGAGAAATCCTTGAGAAAGCTTTGCATATAGCACATGTCCCCAAAGACATTGATCCAGATCAATTTCAGGCTATGGTCAACCACATTTCATCTCCACTATCTCTCTCCTTTTCTGCAGAAGATGACATATCTATTGCTCACCCTCATAATTTGGCTTTACACATTGAAGTTCTAGTCTACAACACCCGAGTCCGCCGAGTCTTGATAGACAATGATGCAGGGTTAAATATTGTTTCTTTCAATGTCATACAACAGTTGGGTTTGTCAGAATTTGCTGTGGATTCCAAGAAGAAGATTACTATAAAAGCTTACGATGAAGAGGAAAGATCTTCCAAAGGTCTTGTCACACTGCCTGTCCGAGTGGGTCCTATCACAAAAGATATTAGCTTCCAAGTATTGGACATCCCACTCGCATATAACATTCTTTTGGGTCATCCTTGGATCCATGACATGCAGGCTGTTCCTTCCACTTTTCATCAGTGCGTCAAATTTCCATACAATGGCACTGAAGTTGTGATTCCTGGAGACCATACTATTGCTATTAATGCTCTGGCTGCTACTGAAAAATTTGTTCCTCATAATGAACCTTCTGTTGATCCTAGTATGTCTCTAGTTGCTGCTGAGAAATCACTTAAGATGATGAGCCTTGGTATGGGTGAATATATGCTAGATTCATTTGCTTCTATACCTGTTTCTCCTAGGTCATATGGGAAACCTTCTGATACAATGAAGCCTTCCACTTCTGCTATGGTGATCTTTGATACTTTCATTCCTTCATCCATTCCTTTAGAAGAAGAAAGAGAAGAACAAGCTATTCAAGAATGGATCTATAGAGAAGATTCCAAAAATACTCCCATGCTCAGTAATTCAGACACAGATACAGATGAGTCACCACTACACACTATGGCTCACATGGGAGATGATCTTCCTTCTACTTCACTTCTTTGGGGGGAAGCATGTATGCCTACTGATGATATTGCTGAGTCTTCTATGTCTAGAACCTATGTTCCTAAAGAATCATTGCACTATGATAGACAACGTCACAACATTGAGTGACTGCTACAAAGAGATGATCTATCACATAACGACATGAGTGTTTCTACTTCTTAGCATATTAAGCCTCTTGCAGAAGATTCTTCCATGACAGATATGGATGTTGATGTAGTTCATATTTCTCGTAACCCACCCGACGTAGTTGATGAGTCTTGTGTTGGATCTGATGAGTTTGTTCCCCGTATTGCCTTAGTGGACTACGTTGGTCCTCCTATGAAGAATCTAGATCTAGCTACTTTTGGAGCCTACCCTATAGGCTCAACCTCTCTTGTTACCAGAGATGACATCCCTCACATAAATGCTATTGAACCAGTCACTCCATTTCATCTCGCATCAACACCTGTTACTTCTTCCACCAGCGAACTAGCAACAAAAAAGATTGAATAAAAAATCAAGCATCACAGTCATCAAGTCAAAAGAAAAGAGCAATGATCAGATGGTGAAAACCAGATTGTGGTGGTATCCAAACCTAAGAAAAGTAAAGATAAAAATTTGCTGAAAAATAATGACTCCAAAATAAAAGATGAGAAGCTGATTCTCTACAAATAAATGGTGCATTACTTCAAGCATGATCTCATAATTGTTATACTTCAGCCCATTCCTAAAGCTGAGAAAAGAGTTTCTAATGCCTTGGTTACTTTGATATCCATCTTACAAATGAAAAAGCATAAATCTCGCTTCAAGTTCCTGGTGGATGAATTACACTATCTTGCTCACAAATCTTACAATCCTACCATCTTTCCATGTCTTCCACCTCATACTCCTCCATGCCATTCTTTCCGCCATCCCTTACACTTTGCCTTTGTCTCTGGTGGCTTGTATAGGAAGGGTCTAGATGGAACTCTCCTTAGGTGTCTAGAAATAGAGGAGTCAGAAAAAGTACTAGCTGAAATCCACGATGGCATATGTGGATCACATTCTAATGATCCTCCACTAACTCAGACATTGCTTAGGGCTAGTTATTATTGGTCGAACTGGTTGAGACCTCCTATCATCACAGCTGTAGCATTTGGGCCTGGGGCCTATTAGTTCTCTACATCAAAGGAAGCAGATCTTTAATGCTCGTTCCTGTCTGGGGCATTCCTTGTATATACTTTATGATCCTAAAAAAATTACAAAAAAAAATCATATATGATGCTGAAAAAAACCTAAAAAGCATATAAAGTACTGAAAAAATGAGCATCCTAGTGAAAACCTAGCAATAGGCGCTTTGATGTCTCACCAAAAAAATCAAAAAATTCAAAAAATTCAAAAAAAAAAAGAAAAAGTGCCTTGGTGAAAACCTGGAAACAGGCGCCTTGGAAGCAAAAATACAAAAAAATTATAAAAAAGTCCTGAAAAAATCTATCAAGTGGTGAAAACCTAGAAACAGGCGCTGCTTGAGACCCTCTGCACCTATGTCTATCAGTCTTGCGTGGCGCTCTTTCGCTCCACTTCTCGCTTTGCCTCTCCTAGCCTAGAATTGATTCTTGTCTTAGTCTAGGGGGCATATGTTGCTTTAAGCTTATCTTGGGTCTCTTTGTGCATCTGGGTTTCTTGGGCAACTTGGTTCCAATGGTGTTTTTCAACACCACCCCAATGGTGTTTTTCAACACTACCCTTGCATCGAGTGTTTCTCAACACTTATCAGATGTCCTACCTGCAGTCTAGTATGATGCGATATTTCTCATTTGCAGATGCAATACTCAAAGTTTGACTCTATGACCTACACACACGCACTTGACTTGCTAAGATTTGTTTGAATTTATTTCTTTGCATGCTGTCTATGATGATTTCTTTGCTGAGTGGTCTCTCCCTGAGATGTTTTCGATGATGCATAGCTAGAAGACTGAGGGTATGAGAACATGTTTTATTTCTTTTTCTGCTTGTGGGTATATTTTGTTGATCCTAACTGTCATGAGCATTTATGCTGGTCTTACTTGACACTGTGGATTGACAGGGTATTATCCTTGACTATTTTTGTGCAAGTGCATACTTGTAGCCATCTTGACTTTCCTTGTGTCTCGATGCGAGTATAATCTTGCTATATTAAACTTAGGTAATCTCACTGTGCTAGTCATCTTGACCTACATGTCTTTGATGCCTAGGTGAGATTTCCACATTCCTATCTGATAAAGATCATATTCATATTCACATAGTTATGCTAGTGTGTATTGTATGATCTTGCGACGCTACCAATAATGCTCGATGATGAATATTAGATGTCTATTGGCTTTGTAACCTTGCAAGTAAACCACTTTTCATGTAGCTTGCATTTCTTAGGTTCATGTTAGTTTAGTTTTGCATCTTGCATATGGAGAGAGCTCTCCTTTCATTTTTCATGGACTTGTTAATCAGCTGTGCTCACCTTTCGCTTCTTCCCGATCATGTCTTTCACTTTCTTGTCTTTCATCTCACATCATTTTCTCTTCATTTCGGGATCCAAACTGAAATCCACATTCACCTTGACCCTTTCTCCTTTTTCCGCATAGTTGGCTGAGCTTTTGAGGCCTGATCCTTTGATCTTCGCTGGGGCATCATAACCTCTTCATCCCCATCTCTTTCAACCTTCTAGTCTTTCATTCAAATCCCAAGTTCCAATTCCCCCCTCTATGGCATTTACGGGTTGAGGGACCGATAGGTTCGTGCCCCGTGTCCCATGTGTGGGGCATCCCTTCATTGGTTGATGGTTATTGTATTATCCTTCATCTTCGATTGTGATTTCTAGTGATTTGATCATGTTGCTCTTGCTTCTGCATTCCCTCTACTTGATTTCGCTTTCGATCCTGAGGGGGCAGACACATCATATCTTATTAGCTATCTCTTTCCTAAGTGTTCAGTACTGTCGCTACCAGGCTGACCATGCAGGATTTGCTATCTCTCTGTACTTCATTCTTTGGAGTCAGATCACTATCTTCTTGCCTTCTTGGCTACTTTCTTGCCTTCTTGGCTATTTTATTCTTTGACTTCATGTGATCCCAAATCGATCTCACATCTGTCAAAATCGCTATTGCTTGCTTTCTTGGTTGTCTGCTTGCCTTCTTGGCTGATCTATTCTTTGACTACATGTGTTCCTAGATCGATCACACATTAGTCAAAGAGGGGCAAAATGTATACACCTAAAAATGGTCACCTAGACTATTAGCCCCTTTTGCTAAATCATAAATTGCTTATTCTTGATCAAATCCTTGTGCTATCATTTATTCGATTATTTTTTATGGGCTAACCATTTTATCCTAAGTTTTTATTTATTTAAAAGGAATATTTCCTCCCCTTTTAATAAATAAAAAGCCCACCTTTTCTTCTTATCCTATGTTGCACAAATAAAGTATTTAATTCTTATTTATAAAGAAAAATAAAAATAAAATAAAAGAAAAAGTACTTTTTGTCTCACATGGACATAAATTAAATGCTCAACATAAAGTAAATGCTTCTAATTTTCTTATTGGAGGATATTTGTGCACAAGGATCAAGCTTCTTTTTTTTTTTCTCCACTGTTGATTAAATCTTTTGCCTCTTAATCTCCATGGCCCATTCCTTTTTCATTCCCTATAAAAGGAGAGCTCTCTTCCTCATTTGCACACACAATTTTTATGTTATTGTTATGCTACAGGTTTTCTAGGTCATCTTGGAGCTTTTGGAGATATTCTTGCATCTAGGGTTTGAAGATTTGGAGCATTGTTGGCATTCATCTTGGATCTTCATCAACACTCTATCTTCTTGTCTTCATTCTTGCATCATAATGGCTTTCTTGCTTCATAGTTAGATTTCATTTCTTGCATCTTTCATTTTCATAGCTTAGCTTGCATTGTGCTTTCATTTCCATAGCTTAGCTTGCATCTTCATTCTTAGCTAGCTTGCATTGCATTGCATTTCATTTGATTCTTGGGGATATTGGCATTCTTGCCCTTGTCTTCATTGAATCTCCCATTCCATGGTTTACTAGCAAGGTTATTGGCTAAATAGCTCTAGCTGAGAGCATTCTTAAAACCCTTGCACTCCATGCCTAGGGAGCTATGGATCGATTTGTGAGGCCTCATTCTTGAGTTCCCTTGCATGTAATGATTCATAGAAGTGTGGTCACATTTTCACCATACAAAAAAATACAAAAAAATTATAAAAAAGTTTAAGATGTCCAATTCCTTGCTTTGCTGAATCGTCCCAGGGTCTAGTCTAGTTTAGTTATAGAGTCTATTCTTTCCAAATTATTATATTTTCTCACTGAATGTGAGTGGCGACTCTGGCATCTCTATTTGATTAGTTAATTGTAATGAAAATATTGATATATATGTGATCGTGACAAACAGCCAGTATTCTGTCATGGTTGTGTTGTGTTTGTTGATTTTGAAGATGGTTCAGATTTAAGGAAGGTTCTTCGGTGTTTCAGTTTGGTCCTCTGAAAGGAGGTGGTGGCTCTATTGGTGTTTGAAGAGTGATTTGGAGAAGCTTCATATTAGTGTGTGTACAAAAATGACAACATCTCCAAGTATTTGATTTTCAAACCAAGTTGTTTCATGAAAATCATGTGAAAAATTGTTTCCCTATTCAGCGATTTTGAAGTGCTAAGATGGAAGGGAAGAGTTGATGTGTTTTGCATACAAGAATTTGAGTACATTTAGTTGTTGTGTCTTAGTGTATGCAAATAATTTTCCAAGAGGGTATGTTACTTTCACTGTGGATAAAATCTACATAATATGAATTCTTCAGTTTAGATATACAAGGTTATGGTTGATTGAAGGAAGAAAGTAAAATGTATTCAGAGTATTCCCAACCTTGTGTATCTCCAACTATTGTCATGTCTCAAAGAGTATCCCAACCAAGAGATAGAAGAGGTTATAAGTGTTATTCACCTCTAGACTTTGAGGGTATTCTGGGTTACCCAAATATAATACCCCCGAAAATTAGAAATTTTTTTCCCAAATGTAATGGGGGAAGAAAAGAATCAGCTGAAATGCACTTGAGCGTATTCATGGACCTGATTGAGGACTTTGATGTCAGCCATGAAGATGTGATTATGAGATTGTTTGTGCAGTAATTGGTGGGAAGTGCTAGGGAGTGGTTTTCATTTCTATCCTACCATTCTATCCATTCTTGGAAGGATTTTGAATTGGCATTCATTGAGACATATGGAGAATTTATTTGTGAATATAATTTGTTAGTTGATTTTGTTGGCATCAACATAGAAGAAGATGAGTTAGTTAATGATTTCAATCTCAGATTTGGGAAAGCATTAAGAAGAATTCCTGAGAAATGTAGGCCTCATGATGCATTGTCTCTAGTTATTTACTTGGCTACATTTGATAGTAAGATGGGTTACTTGTTGAGAGACAAGGAACCACAAAGTCTTCATCATGCTTTTCAGCTGGCATCGAATATTGAAAGGATGAAAAGGGTCGGATTGCCAAAGCTTCATGGTGCTGAAATTACAAAATTGTATCAAATGGCTTTCCCAAGTGCTGGCACTAACTCGGTGATTCAAATGAGTAATGGAAATCATAGTGAATGTTATGATCCAGTTGGTGTATTGTCAACTACTAGAAATCAGATTGGGCCTTCAAAATTGCTTCTAAATTTTGAGCCTAATTTTGTTTGTGTTCCTCATAGTTTGCCCCAAGTTTAGAGTAATGATCAGTTAATTGATTTGGGGGAAAATTAATTCTTAGAAATGATAGTTCAAGAGCAGCGATATGATGATGTTGTGATTGCTAATGATGATGATTACTTGAGAAGTCTTACAAGAGATCTTTGTAATCACTTATTTGACAAATGTATTGATTCCTATGAGCCTAAAATGATGCCTTCTCTCTCTGATTTTCAGTAGGAGGTTTGTTATTTAAATAATTTTCATTTTTTAGATTTAGAGGCATTTGATGTTTATGAAAATGATGGTGTCAAGTTCAAGATGCATTCAGTTTGTGATGATGAGTCAGTCTAGGCATTTCCAAATTCTTGCATTGACTTGGCAAGTTCTGAATATGAAAATGAAAGTTGTTTAAGTGATGGCATGACTAAAAGTGTTCAAGTAGATTTGCTTTCAGATTTGTGTGAACCAGTTTATGAAGGTTTTCAGGAAAGTTTCTCTTATGGTTTGGACACTGATTTTGATTCTTCACTGGAAATGGAAATCAACTTGTTTGATGTTGACATTGATGTTTGTAATATTGTTAATAAAATTGAGGAAATGTCTTGTTAAAATGAGATTAGCATTGCTAACAGTGCTCCTTATGATAGTGATGTGTGTTCGGAAAACATGTGTCAGGATGAGGATATATGTAATGGACTGTCGATTGACTTATTTATGCCATGTTTTGAAATGTTTGATGAAGAAATGGATGAAGTTTCAAGTCCTACAAATGGTTCTTGTTTTCAGGTAGAGATATGTGTGTTCCTTCAAGAGTTTGATGAAATGAATAATGATGTTGTGCTTTCAAAGGAGGGTGAAAAGAATCAGGAAGAATGCATGAATGATCAGGAAGATTTTGAATCTTTTATTTTCCTGATTCATCATGTTAATGTTTTTCATTATCTGTTAGAATTGAAGCTACTGGTTGTGGCTAAAGATGATTTGTTTGATCATTCACATGATGTACAAGTGGTTGAATTTCAGAGGTTTTATTTTGAGGTTCAAGCAATTATTAAAGAAAACCAACATTTGCCCAGTTTAGTAGTTAAATTAGAATGTCCTTCTCCTCAGCTAGTTGTAAATTTTGAAGGGTGTGACATTTCTATGTTGCACAGTGATTAGTACTTTCAAAATTTTAGCAAATTTCAAGTGCTTCATGATAGAGAAAGTACTGGTTATTTCTTTTATGATATGCTGAAGTTTTTTGTCAGTGTGTTTGGTATTGTCAGCAAAAGAAGTGTTCTCAGGTTACCTTGGATCCGTGTAAATGAGAACTACATATTTGATAGAGGTAAACTTGGCTCTTACTGATAGATTTTTGAAGCCCTCTATAAATTTTGTAAAGTTGCTTTGTTTCGGTGTTTGGTAGTTAGTTTTGGGGTTCTTTGTTCGATGTTTTGAGAAAGTGAAAAAGAGTTTTCAAGCTGATTCTCTTTAGATGGTCTATTGTACCATGAGATTCTGAAGTTCTCTACATGCCTGCATGGGGCACGTGTCCATAGTCAGAGCCACTGTTGGGACCAAAAAAAATGGCGTGGGTTTTTGAGTACCATGTTAAATTTCACAGTTTGAAGCCCTTTAAATGCTTTCCATTCATATGTACCTAACTATCATTTTGAAGCTTGAGGTGTTCTAGGTGTTTAACACACTCCATCTAGTATGTGCATGCATTCTCTGATGTTGTTTTATCATCCTGAATCATTCAGTGAAGTCCCATTTTGAGTAAGTGTCAAATTGCACTTTTCTGCCTGTGTCAAACATAGTACAGTACCCCAGCTTGCCTTTGAATATCTTGTGTCTAGAAATGTTTCATGACCCGCCACTTTGAGGATGTTTAGTATGCATATCAAAGAACCTATGTTCCAATTTTCAAGTCATTTTGAATTCGTTTGCTTAGGTTTTGAACCCCTCAAATTTGGTAATTTGTTGTTAGGCACTTGTGTAATTGTTCAAAATTTTGGAAGGGCCTGTTTGACAAGTTGTATCTTTGACCCAGTTGACCCTATTGAGAAAATTCCTTTTGCATCATATTTTAAGGGTCAAGTACTTCTTATGTTTCAATTTTCAAGCCACGATGAATCCATTTAACTAGTTTGCCAATCTGATTCCATATCCAGTTTCTAACTTTTTTAATGAAGATCAGTTGCATACTTTAGTCGGAGGCCCTCTTCAGATGATTATATCTTTTTCCTAGAGATTGATCATAATGTTCCAATTGTTGAATCATGTTTTAGACATCATAATGAGTCATCATGCCAATTTTAAGCTTCCTTGTGCCCGTTTGATCATTTTGCCAGAGTATTTCCATTTCCAATTTATTAAGGTTTCACTGATTATGCAGACTCCATAATTAAGTGGCCTACTTTGAGGCCTTGTAATTTGCACCCTGTCCTTTGTCTAGCATAATTGAAATTTGTCCCATATTGTAAACCTGAAAGACTATTTGCCTATAGATTTTGAGGTCCCCACCAATCCATCTAATTATTTTCCCAGGCCAACTCCAAAACTGATTTATGCATATTTCACTATTTTTGGTCCTAAATGTTTCTAGCAAGCTGACTTTGGTGATTGAGTGTGATTGACCACTTGATCTTTGGGGTAAAATGATGATGGATTCGTATTCCTTGTGTGAGGGTCAATCAATGCCCAAGTTGTTGGGTTTTGAAAGTTTCAGTGGGTGAGTTTTTTAGGCCAGTTCCAGAGCTAACTTGTGTGTTTTTGTAGTACTGGCAGTTTTAGTTTCCAAGTGGCCTTGATTGATCACAAATATCTTTTGGATAGAATATTCTGTGGGGTTCTCTTTTGACCAACATACTATCATGTTGAAATTCAGTATTTGCTCCGTTTGTGTGATCTTGTGGGTGCTATTTGTCAATTTTTTAGAGCCACTTCCAGAGGTCAGTCAGTTTTATTTGGTAATTTTGCAAAAGTCGAAAAGGGTGAACAGTATGATTGAATTTTGATGCACTATTGTTATGATAATCAAGGCTTTGAATTTATGATGAACAAAAGGTAACATTGGAAGGCCAATGTTGAAATCCACCGATGAAGTCTCTGGGGATCAGATTTTTCATGAGAAAAGACATTATCTCATAAAGTAGCTAGACTAATTTTGAAGTAGTATGAAGAGTTGGACTCAAAAATGGATATATTTCTCTTGGAGAATATATATATATATATATATATATATATATATATATATATATATATATATATATATATATATATATATATATATTTATAAGAGGAAATGTCATCCCGGGAACTATCATCGGTATCCTTTAAGCCAATTATCCAGGAATATTCATCTGCAAGCATTAGTCAAAAGCTCCACTAGCGGATCAAGACTCATTCTTCTATCAGCCTTTTAGATATGAGAAAAATTAAGAAAGTACTAGCTGATATGTGTAAAGTCTTAGCAAGAATTGGGAGGTTTCATCGCAAGTATGAGATGTTGCTAGTTTAAGGGGAACCCCTGCAATTAGAGGCTGTCAGTTTGGAGAAGTGCACATCTATGTATCATGCTTCTCATTTCAATCTTACTTTTTTTGGGCATGGACATTAGTAACTTGATGTAGACTTTTCAGAAAGCATTACCTGTTGTGCAAAGGAGGCATAGGTTGGTATAATTGCAGTGTTTGTAACAACAAGGAGAAGGCTAAGGAAATTGAGGTATATATGCATAGGTATCTAGCATAAAGGTTAGCAAATTGAGGGGATGCCACATATGCAAAGTGGCAGCAAGACAATGCTTGTAAGTCAAAGTAAGGTGTGCTTGTTGTATGTAGTGAAGAGTGTGTATTTTAACTTAATTACTCACACACCATAGAAAGTTGGTAGCTAGCACATAAAACAAAATCAAGTGAAGGCCTCACGCCATATAAAAAGAGTAGCTATTAACAAAGGGGATAGATCATGCTAACCAAATGAGAAGCCTCACAAAATTTGAAGACTGGAGGCACGTCATAATGGAGGAGGTGTGTGTCAAAGTGAAGTGAGGACTATGAAGATATTTCAGACCTCACGCAATATAAGATAGAGTTGATACGCTGTGCAATATGTTGAGAGGATGCTAGCATGAAAAACAATAATGGCCCATACGCTATTTCATGGTGCCTCACATAATATTTTGGGGCCAACATGAGATTTTGAGGTTCACAGCAAGTGCAATAAGGGGAGGGCCTCATTCATTGGTAAAGGAGATCCAACACAGTGATGGGATGCTCTCTTGGAGATTCATGCCATGTGGTACCATTGGTTTGCGTGAGGTAAGATTGGATGCTCACGCAAATATGAGAAGAGCGGAGCTTTGTTTTTGTTTTGCAAGTTGATTTTGTTCTAATGGAGTGTGTGAGTGAAATTATGTGATGCTCACAAACAAATAAACCAAATGGCCTATGATAATGTGGAGGATCCACATTAATTAATAAACAAGGCTGCCTTAGCTATTTAAAGAGGTCTGCTTAAGCAGCCAAGGGAGTAATAGCTTGCACAATATAAAATGGAAGCCCCCGCAATAGTTTAAATAGTTTCCTGCTATGTGAATGGGCATAGCATATATCAATCAATGGCTCACGTAAGCATTGGGAGGAGGCATTTTTTTTGGAGATCATGAGTACCTTACGAAAAGAGGTGTGTGGACACATGACAAACTCCAATGTGCATGGTTCGATTCCAACTATAAATGAACATGGGCTGCCAGCGTAAGTGATTCTTTGAGCCTCACATGAACAATGAGGAAGGAACTAGCCTGTGGAGAGGAGACATTTCAAATGGGGAGCCCAGCACCTCCACTAGGATTGCATGATGTATAAAAGAGGGTTTTGTTTGTGTTTCTACGCAATAAGTATTGTCCCGCATGCACTGGGTATTGGGGTAGTTTGACATTTAAAAGAAAAGACACTCCATAGCAATGTAAATTAAGAAGCCAGAGGCTCTTGGTAGGCCCTTCGTTGGAGGACTCAATGCCCAGTGGGACCCCCAGTTTTGGTGCCCAGTTTGGAGAAGGTTTTAAAAACTTCAAAAGCAATGATCCCACATTGGTGCCGAAATAGGTCTATAAGGTAAGTATATACAACACTACACATAATATGAGGTACAAGAAAGGGAGGAGGCTCTACTCACGCAAGCCTGTGTGACTGCCTCAATTTCCATGCCAGCGGGCACAGAGGAATTTTCACAAATGCACAATGGTGACAGTGAGTGGATGGGATTGACACATGGCATGTTGTTGCAAGGTCCTTGGATGAAGCTGACGGTTAGAGGATGATCACACAATTTGGAGGTGGCAATCTGCAAACTGTGGTCGCCAGATCACCGAGTGTTGACAGTCAAGGGGAAGTCATTCCGAGATCTGGAGAATGGGCAGTCGCGTAATCTCTAGAAATTTGGTGGTTAAGACCTAACACTTGGAGATTATGAGAGCCTTCAATCGCCCAATCGCATGATCCTTGGCGGTTTGCATGAAACATTTGGAGATTTGGAGAATGGGCTTAGTCGCCCATTCTCCAGATCTAACCTAGGGTCAAAGTTGAATTCTGAGAATTGGAGAATGGAGCATTCACTGTATTTCTAGAGTTAATTGTGGTTAAAGATTTGATTCAGAGACCTCGAGGTACATGCATTCGCTAGTTCTCCAAATGAGGATGGTTAAGCTATGGTCAGATCTAAGCATGCAATGAGGTGTTGACAAGTGCCGCTCCCTGGTGCATTCTATGGTTAAATTGCAGATTATAAAAGAATTTGATGAAATGATATAGTCTGCACATTTGTAAATATTAAAAAATTTAAATGGTCAAGCCTGTTCACGGATTAATTGCCTGGAAATTCATTTTTTATCCGAACATATAAGTGTTATACATTTTTGGAAAGGTCTCAGAACAAGAAATCTCATGGAAATGATGATTTTTAGTTTCAGTGAAATAGATGAGAGTAGTTCGGGTTCAAATTACGAGGACAAGAATTGGAATCAAATTAGTTGAGACATGATTGTAGATAGTGGATCAATTTGGAGGAATCAGTTGCAGACAAAGTGTGGGAAGAACTTGGAGATATTTTTGAGGCCAAAGATGGACAGCTGTCAGTTAGTTTAGAATTGACTCTCATTTGCTATATATTTTTTTGCTCTCATTTTGTAGAGGATGGTGAAATGAATGCTGCAAAGTAGCTTTCTGGTTCGAGGGTCATGTTTTTCTGAGTTTCTTTTGTCATTATGGATGTATTGAAGCAGAGAGATCTTAATAAAACATAGTGCATTTCCTGTTTTAGATTATTGTTGTCTCTTTATATTTTTCTGATGCTCTTGTATGTTTAAGTTTGTAAGGCATGTTGAATATACTGGTTACAAGGTAACTATGCAAGTACCTATGAGTTTCCTTCAAGGAAGGAGTCAGTATCATGAGTAATTTCAGAGGGATAAACATTTATATGAGGATTTGATATAGTAATTTGGGAATGATAAGATAGTCTGTAAGGCATTCTATCTGAAATACATCTAGATTGTAAGGCATTCTATTTATGTTCTTATTAAGCGATTTCTATTGATGTCCATTTGTATGACTCTGTTGCCCATTAGATGTGGCACCGGTCTTTGCCTTTCCTACAGTTTCATCATCAAACCATTAATTCAAATCATTTTATATTTCCTGTTTGAAAGTATGAATGTTCAAAATCTTTATTGAATAGTACAGACATTGTTGGTGATTCCTTGTAGAAGTGAATCTAAGAGGTTAGCCTGCCTGAGCCTCCGGGTTCGAAGAGAAGAAGGGTGAATATCCTTGTCATAATCCACTATTTTTCATGTCTGCATAAAGGGTTTAGTGAGAGAGTAATGTGTATGTAGATTTAATATGTATTAGGTACACTCGCCTGGGTCTGTGGAGCCCGAAGTGTAGAAGGAGTTTCTCCTTGTCAGTTAGTCCTTTATTGCTTGGAATCAAGAATTTAGGAATCACAGAATTCAATTTAAGCACTCAAGGCTTGTAATAGGATTCAACAAGAAAAATAGCTAATAGGTTGCACCTATATATAAGACAGGCACTTTTATATTTGATGATGTCAAGTTGATAGAAGATAGGATAGCAGAGAAGAAATATGCAAAGTATATGTTAAGAGTAGGAAGAATGATATAGAGCTTTACAAGAGGTTAAAGCATCAACGCACAAAAGGAACTGATGAGACAAGCAGTGTCATAGAAGCAGTTCACCCTTGTAGATATAGTGTGTATCTAATATCTAGGAGGTTGTAGCCTTCCCTATTGAGAAGTGAGCTTTGGTAGTGAGCCTTCCACCCCTAACATGGTTTGTTACTTCAAGAATCCTAACAAGGTCCAACCTTTGATCAAGTCATTGTACTAAAGTAGTGTAATGATTGCTCCTAGCAGGGCAATCAAACATTAACATGTTCATAATACAAAGTACAATTATTAGTGGGTATTAATTCTTGCCAGGGTTTTTCCTTTGCCCAAGGTTTCCCCGTTATCATATCTGGTGTTATGTGTTATGGCTGTTTACTTTATTTTCTTTAATATTCAGTTGAGTAATTAAGTAATTGGGCGAAGTTTCAAGAAGCAAAAAAATATTAATATTATAGAACACTAATTCACCCCCCTCCCCTCTCTAAGTGTTCCCATTCCTAACATATTCTTGATTGATTAATTATGGAAAGACTTATTTCCTTGGAGGGACTCCTTTGTTTGGGAAAAGGATGTTTCAAGTACTAATTCATTGAAAAGAGAAGGGGGGAAATGCAATTCTAGAAATACCAAAAATGGAATCTTGTGGTAGTCAGATAGGCTTTGAAAGATTTTCATTTTAGCTTTTCCATCGGCATATTCTGAAGCAAGGAATGAAAAATCCTACCTAACAAAGAGAATAAGAGTCGGGCTCAGTAGTATTGAAGTGCCCATTCTGAAGTTTCATATGAAAATAGTTGATGTTATAAAACACCACAAGAACTATGAGGGTCAAAGATAAAGGGATAATACATGGAATTATGACATTTTAGCAATACGAATCTAGCCAAAGAGCCTCAATCGATGCATTAGTTGATAAAGGGTAAGATGCAAAGGCTATATATCTTCTAGCATGTTTATTTTTTCTCTTTTGTGATATTGAAATCTGTCATGACATTATTTTAGTTGATTCTCAAAGACTGTTATTGTAACCATCATGGAAGATGAAGGGACTATTTATATCTTTGTTGAAAATTTTGTTAAGGATCAACAATTTTAATTTAATTTCCCATGTTGTTGTGACAACTATGTGATACTCAAAGTTATTTTATGATTGTTGTTCAATAGAATCTTTGGGGTTGAATGGGTGAAATATGTTGGTTGAAACTAATGTATTATACATATTGGACTGTGTTTTAAACTCTATGGTTATGAGATGATTTTTGAGTCTCCATTAGTTTCTCCTTTCTGTTATATTCATGTTATTTTCCATATCTAGATATTCCTTTAATAATCAAACTATGTATGATTTTCATAGTGGTGAGAGTATATGCACATAAATCTTTATGATGGTTATGATTGTGTTTGGTTTTTCACAGTTCTGAAGAATAAGATGTACTATTAGAATTTTCTTTGCAAGTATTAGACTTATCATAGGTGTTTCATGATGACAAAAATCTATTAGAACTATATTTTTCTCTAGGGTTAAGATCATAGCTCCTTTATATTTAGAAAATTCAAAGTACAAATTCATTGAAGATATGTCACAGGGATTTGTACCTACAAAATTCAGAGATCAAACTGATGTTCAGATATTACAATATGTCCAACTGTTGTTAATAGAGAGAGCTTTAGCAAGGTTTTGAGTTAATATTATAAAAGGACTATCTATTAACTAACACATATCCTTAATATAAATCATATATATCATTTGGTAACTCAATCTTAAACTCTTATTATGTACAATAATTGTCATGCATGTCTTGGAATTTATTTTCTTCCTTTTCTATTCCTAGTGAAGGGTAACAGTTCTATATTTTATACTTTCTCATGCTTCTCAAACTCTACAGTGTATCATGTATGCTTATATAATGTCTTGAGACACGACCCTTAGTATATGAATAGGTTGTTGTTTGTTAGTTTGGAGATAATTTATTCTTAATCGACTATGTAGTCGATATTTCTTATTAAATTTTTTATTTTGTTTTATTTTAAAATTATTGTTGTTTTTTATAGAAAAAGAAGCAAGATGGTGTTGGCCCGTGGTATAGAGACTAGAAGCACATTAACAACATATTAATAGCACTAGTCAAACAACAGTTCAATGACAATAAGTCAGTAGAGAAAGGATATCTAGTATGCCTCT
This sequence comes from Chamaecyparis obtusa, assembly GCA_027943335.1. Lineage (NCBI taxonomy): Eukaryota > Viridiplantae > Streptophyta > Pinopsida > Cupressales > Cupressaceae > Chamaecyparis > Chamaecyparis obtusa. Next base: position 63,369 of record BSBK01000538.1, read on the forward strand.
ATTAAAAACAAAGTTAACATAATAATGAACGAGAGTATCTTAAGAAGGTAATAAAAACCATATTAACAATATCATGCCACACAGGGCTAAACCATAAACTAGACGACATAGTCTTAAAACAAGAAATTAAAGTAAAGAAACCAGGGCCAACATGCCCAAACCAAAATAAGAACCTCATGGAAATAACGGTAGCTAGGGTCTCCTACCCAGATGTTTGGACATCAGGGTCGCATACCACTCTTCCTGCAGGAACAGGAAGAGGTCTTTGTGGTCTTCATCAACCTCCAGCTTACCACCTACCAACTTCTCTTGCACAGTGCACAAAGTTACCACTGAAGCATGCATGACTTTGAGGTGAAAATTGTTAGAGTTAGCAATGCGTGCTTTGATATCCCACATGTCCTGTCTAAGGCCCAGAATCTCATTGTCATGCTCTGAGAACTTTAGTTTGAGGGAACCCTTAAATTTACCATTTCCTTCCCAAGCCTTAGAATTGTGCTCTGCAAGAGGGGACTTGGTTTGATGGTCAAGGGGGGAGGTGGGGGGCAGGTTATTGTGGCAAGGAGTGTCTTCTAGAGAAGGTTGGGGGTTTAGGGGGGGAGTGGTGCCAGGCTTGAGCGAGCTTGGGTGGTCATCATAAGATCCCTCAATCGACTCTATGGTAGAAGGAGTGCCTTTTTCTGCAACATATTTCTCCTCCAAAGAAGACTTCTCCTTTGAAGCTGTTTCCCTGATTCTTGTTTTACACTTCTCCTTGGAAATTTTGTGAGACTGGTAGACAGAGCCTCCTAAATCCAACTCCAACTTAACCTGGCTTTCCAAAATCCTCTATTTCTTAGGCATCCTTTTAGTTTTAGGGGTAGTGTCAGTCTCCTTCGTATCCTTATCTTCAAGAGTCTCTAAGACATGGGAATCCTCTAAATCCTCATCCCTTTAAAAGGGTTTTTAACACATCTCTTGTGGCCCTTTCCATCTTTCGGGACAAGGTCAGATTCCTAGATCTCTTGGATGGACTGAGATGACGAGTGGGAGGTATTACCGAATTTTGAAGGAGACTCTTCCTGGGTGTCCTCCTAAATGAGAGGGGAGGTTGGGGTAGAGGGCAGATGGATTTATGGAAGTTGTATAGGTAGAGGAGGAGGCCCTGGTGGAGAATGGGAATCAGTTTTCCTAGGTTTTTATTTTCCCTAATATCTAGAATATTGCTCTCAATAGAGTGGATAAGGTAAAAGGGGATTGATATGAGAACCTTATTTCTGATGTGATTGATAAACGACAAGTGGTAATAGTAAAACACAGTAAAATTTCATTCCAAAGTGAAGTATTTTATAATAATGTTGCATACCTTAGGCCAAAACTTTGGTAGTAGTTTGCGATTGAAGCATTCAGACTTCTTCACAGGTCTCTCCCCCTCCTTGAAGAACTACTTTAGCCTAGTGGGCTCTGGCGTGATACTGGTTTTCTCATATTTCTTTCCCTCCAGAGAGAGCCTCATCGCCTTCTCAATGACCTCCTCATTAATTTGGAAGTGAATACCCCCAATAGAAACCTTCCTGTTGCTCTACGAGGAGACAAATTTCTTGAATATTTGCTCATCATGGCCTCCCCTCATACACTCCATGAATCCCCAGATACTACTTTCTTTATAGTAATGGGTCACCAAGGGGTCAGAGGAGAACTCCTCACTTTTATTTGGCTCAATGCACAAAGTTTTCCACCCGTGTCAACAATCCTTCCTTCCAGTGCATAATTTTCTTGAATATTACAGAGTCGAGCTTCATAAACCATAGTGTATAACAAGTTGTTTTGAGTTAACCATTTTGAGAGGAAATTATACCTAAGAGGCCAACTTTGGGTGGTTTTTGGGAAGTCAAGTTTTGTATGGAGAAATCTATCAGATCTGTAGGAAAAATAATTAGAAGTTAAGCCTGAATTGCCCTTAGTGTCCTTGGTAATTGATATTATCTGCTAATGTGAACAATTAAATTTCCACATGTACTTGAATAAAAGGTAATTATGAGCCTTTATGGATTTTTTGGCATGCCTATTCATCACCACAAAAATCATTAGGTTACACCAACACGTAATCAAGGTGGGCCTTTTAGCGAAATTGACAGCTTGGCACATTTTAAACATTATTGGTATCTATTTTCTCTCACCCGATCAGTAGTTGGGTCTCCTTTGGCAGCTGGACCTCCTCCCATTTATTGAGCCCACTTTTCTTAAGCCTAATGGTTTCAATCAAATCTGCCATCACATTTCCCTCCCTATAGATATGGGAAATAGTCATGCTTTGGGGGTTGTTGAGAAGCTCCCAAATTTTAACAATTATAGTGTTCACACTCCATGATGCATTTGATCTCCCTTTGATGACCTCCCCAACCACTTTGGAATCCCCCTCAATCTCCAACAATCTAATGTTCATGTGGATGGCATATTTAATGCCCCATAAAAGAGTCATACCTTCAGCTTGATTAACTGTACAATTTTTTAGAGGCCCAGCATAAGCCAAGAGGCAAGTGCCATTGTGGTCTCTTAGCACACCTCCCCCATCCTGAGTGAGATTATTTTCCACCCCATCAAAATTTAATTTGGTCCAGCCAATAGGCCGGGTAACCCAACAGGTAGCCTTTCTAGCCATCAACTTGGAATTGTCAAACATAGTGAAGCCAATCAACAAATTCCATCTATCAGCCACTTTGATCTCCCAGACAAAGTGGGGTGCTGAGGGGAATTTCCATTTATCCAAGCCATCATTCTCACATAGGAGCTTGGTTCTGAGATGAAGATAGACCTCAGGAGGGGAACTAGACTCCTTGAATATCCTATTGTTCCTTTCTTTCCAGATAGACCAATAGATGTGTGGAGGTAGTAGATGCCATAGGAGATGAAGGAGGGGGTGATTGGAGGGGGATCTCTAGCTAGTGAATTGGTGAATATCATTATCGAAGACCCACTAGATCCCCAATTTACCAATAACTTCTAGCCAAATGATAGTATCATAATCACAATGTATGAAGAGGTGATTCACCTTTTCCTCCTCCTTTTTACAGAGGATGCACCTTCTGGCCATGGAAAAACCTCTTTTTATGAGGTTGTCTTGAGTTAAAACTTTACCATGCATGAGATTCTACCAGAAGAAATTGATCTTCAGTGTAAGGTAAGGAATCCACACCTTCATCCAATTTCCCAGGCTATTTTCTTCCTTCAGAAGAAGGTTGTAAGAAGTCTTGACCAAGAAGGCTCCTACTTGGGTGGGGGCCTAGATGATGGAATCCTATCAAACAATTCCTGGGATTCTAACATTCCCCAAGATTTCCATGAGCTCATTAGCTAGATGTTTTAGATCTGACCTGTCCCTAGCCAGATTAGTTATGTCTTTCCATTCCCCTCTAGTAATGTAGTTAGAAGTTCTATTACCAAGAATGGGCCTAAGGTAGTTCATGAGGGGGTTAAACCTCCCATTAAGGGTAGGGAAATTTAGAATCCAAGAATCATTCTAGAATCTGATCGATCTCCTATTTCTTAGCTGCCAAAAAGCTCCCTTTGAGAGCAAGGTTTTCCATCTATAGATGTTAGCCCAAAGTTTGGAGCCATTGGGAAGGTCATTATCTTTATACATCTACCCATAGGTGTCCCCTTGGAGGTACTTGGCTTCCATTATCTTACACCAATCCACTTTCCTTTCTATGAGCTTCCAAGCAACTTTTGTGGTGAGAGATCTATTCAGCAAGCCAATTCGCCTAAGGCCCAGACCTCCCAGGTGTTTCAAAAGACACACCATGTCAACTATGAGGGCTCTATTCAGAAAGCCAATTCACCTAAGGCCTAGACCTCCTAGGCATTTCGAAAGACACATCGTGTCCCAATTGACAATTGACATCCTCTTCTTCTCTTTAGTTCCAACCCACAGAAAAGTTCTTTGTATGTTTTCCAACCTATCCACCATGTTTCTTTTGATTTTGAAGAGGGAAATAAAGTAGACCGAGATCCCTTGGAGGGTAGAAGCCACCAACTGAAGTTTTCCAGCATTGCTCATAATCTTCCCTTTCCAACCAGCAAGTTTTCTCTTGGTTCTTTCTAAGATGGAGTTCCAGAATTCATGGGAAACCTCCTTGACTGTGAGAGGGAGGCCTAAGTAGGTAGAAGGGAGTGAAGCTAACTAACATCCCAAAATTTGAAGTACTTTGGATTACATCTCATTTGGGGTGTTGAAGAAGAACAAGATACTTTTCTGATAGTTGATGCATTGTCCAGAGGCCCAAACATAATTTTCCAATAGTTTCTTCCATTGCCTAGCCTCAATCACAGAAGAATACCCAAAGAGGAAAGTATCATCCACAAATTGCTCTAACACTATTTGCTACAGAGTGGAAGCAGGTTTGACACCTTTTATTCTCCCCATGAAAGAGAGCATAGTAAGATTCCTACTGAGGACCTCTGCCACCATGATAAATAGATAGGGGGAGAGAGGATCATCTTGTCTTAGCCCCTTTTCAGGTCGAAAGAAACCACCTAAGGTGCCATTGACTATAACAAAGAAGCTAACAGTTTGTGTACATTCTTGAATAATATGAATAATCTTCTCATTAAATCTCATCCTACTAAGGATTTTTTGGAGGAAAGACCAATTAATATTATCATAGGCTTTAGAGATATCAAGTTTGAAGCCCATATGTCCTAGAACATTGGTCCTATCCATGGAGAGGATTATTTCACGAGTGGAGATGGCCACATCAAGGATCTGCCTTCCTAGAACAAAACCTTTCTGAGTAGGAGTGATAAGCTTATCCAGGAGGGGCTTCATTCTATTGATAAGGATCTTGGTGAGGATCTTATAAAATGTATTACAAAGACTGATGGGTCTGAAGTCTAGCATAGAGGTGGGGTTATCATTCTTGGGGACTAACACAATATACATCTTGTTATGTTGTCTTCACAATCGCCCCATTCTGAAGAAATCTTTGCCAGCATGGGTAACATCTAAACCAACAATATCCCAATATTCTTGGAAGAAGGTAGGGGGAAACCATCAGGTCCCAGAGCTTTATAAGCGCCCACAGAAAATACCGCCACCTTGACCTCATCTTCGGAAACCCATTCAGTGAGCCTATCATTATCACTGTGAGTAAAAACACATTGGATGTGATCCAGGAGTTGATTTTGGACATTGACCGGGCACAAATGTCCAACATTTGAGTATAGACCCTTAAAATAATTAGCCACCACCTGATTGATTTTGTCCTTTTCAATAGCTTCATTCCCTCCTTCGTCCCTTATTGCATTGATGGTGTTTCTTCTTTTGTGGTTGTTGGCAGACCTATGGAAGAAGGTAGTGTTTTTGTCTCTTTCAGTAAGCCACTATATTTTGGATCGTTGCTTCCAATAGATTTCCTCTTTTTTCAAAGCTTCTTTCCATTTGTGTCCAGCTGCTTCTTCTTCCACTTGAACTTGAGGTTGGAAACTCCCCGTAGCCAGCTAGGCTTGGAGTAATCTAAGGTCCCCGAAAGCTCCTTCTTCTCTTTGTGGAAATATCTAAAGTTATGTTTACTCTAGCCCTTAACCTCTCTTCTGATGATTTCTAGTTTATGGGCAATCCTGAACATGGCAGTGCCTTTGATATTAGAGGCCCACGAGGATTTCACTTGGTCTCTAAAGGAGGGATGGGAGCACCACATAATTATTGTTTTTGTTGGAAAATATTAATAAGATTTCTTAAAACAATAATAATAATAATGATAATGAATATTAGCTAGTATATATATTATATCAATATTTATTGAATAACATGATTAATAATATATCTATTTAATTAATAATATTATTACTTGGTTATTGATTTTGAACATTATTTATTATTTCAAAAATTGTTTTCTATACATAATTAATATATGATTATAATTAACATATGGTTATAGTGAACAAACTATTTTTTGTTTAAAAATTTTAATCATATATATACAAGGCAATGTATATTTTTCAACAAATACAATATCCATTACTAAGTATATTTTTGCATTATTTATCTTAATTTATAGCCCGTGACATATTTCTTGAAGACTGTGAGTCTATTCTAAGATTGTCCAAATGCAAATCAATTTCTATAGCTGCACCATCCAAAAAAGACATGACTTATAGCTATATAAATTTTCTATTTATTTGTAACCATTTGTATATATGTGTGAATATATATATATATATATATATATATATATATATATATATATATGGGTGGCTGCAAGAAGTTGGGTGCCAATTTTTGACAAAAAGTGGAAGTGTTTTTCCTATTTTTCAAAATTCTTGTCAATTGATGTCAAAAATTGAGGCACTTAGAGATTGAATCTCAAAAAACTTCACTAATAGAAATTATAGTACTCGGAGTTAGCTTTTCAAATATGTAATTTATTTCAATACCCACATTGCATAAATTAAATTTGGTAGGCATATTTAAAAACCACTTTTTCAGAATGCCTGTTTTAGGACCATACCTCACCCGTGTACGACCACCCTTTTTTGACACAAATAAATCAATATATGTTAATCCTTTTTAGGAAAGATACCTAAGACAATATAGATTGATGAGTATATTTTTCCTTTTTTTTTTTTTGTATATATTTTTTTTTATTGATTTTTAATTGACAATAAAGTATATTTTCAAAACCTCTGGTGTACGGCCACCATAATTTGATGAAATGTTCATATTTTTCCAAAAAAAAAAAAATTATCTTGAAAAGAATAGAATGTAGATTGATGCCATATAATTTTTTTTTGTAGAAACCTTAAAACAAAAAAGTTATTAAAAGTTTAGTAAACCTCTATGTTTCACATTTTCATACCTTTTACTATTGATAAATATAGGAAAAATAGTAAAATTTATTATATCATCAAAAAATTTACATTTCTGGAATCATGACAAAGAAATCTATAATGGGTTTTCGTTTCATCAAAAAATTCAAATTGAAAGATGCTCAAAAAATTCGTTAAAGACAGAAAATTAATGTTAAAATAACTTAGTCAAATTTCTAGAGGTGAAGACATAGGGTCGGTGGGACCAAGCCTAAATCATGCCTATCCTGTACCAAAAACTGAGGCAAGTTAAATTTTCCCGCCCCAAGCTATTAGAAACGGGTGCCCGATTTGAAATTTAAAAAAATGGGTGCCCGTTTCAAAAGTAATCGTTTAAGAAACGGGCACCCATTTTTTCAAAAAATGGGTGCCCGTTTTAATAAACGGGTGCCCGTTTTTTAAAAAAATGGGTGCTCGTTTCTAATGAGACCGTTGGAAAATGACAGGTGCAAAAGTACAGAGGTACAATGATTGAATCATTATTCAATCATTGTACGACTGTACCCATGCGCAGACAGAATGTTTTAATAAATTTATACTTGGTTTTGTCTTGTTCTGGATTTGACACTTGTTGGATTAAAAATTCATCCAAATATGGGATTAAAGCAACGTAGAAAGAGACAAAGGATAGAAAATAAAGAAAAGGAAGCAAAACGTCAAAGAGATAGAAGAGCAAGAATTAGAGAGGGTAGTAATGCTGGAGCTTCGAGTTCAACAGTAGCTTTAAAGGAAGAGAGCATTGAGAACACTGTAATGGATGAAGAGCCAGAAAGAGGAAATACAAATCAAGAAAATCCAGGTGCATCTACTAACCCAGTATTGGGTACTGGTATGTCTTCAGAACCCCGCATATATTCTGAAAATGAAATTCGTGATTTATTTCAAGCAAGCTACGAAATAAATGATTTGGATTTTATTCATGGAAGTACAGTAAGAAATGAAAGTCAAACACTAGTTGAAAAAGAAATTGAAACCCCACCTATGACTGAAAATCAAACCCCAACTGATGGTGAAAATAAAAGTACAGCTAAAATTGAGAGTGTGGATGTACACATGGAAACACCAGTTGAAAATGAAACATGTTTAAATGATAATGAAATGGGTAATCTTTTTCAATTGAATAGTGGTGTGTTAGACAATCTTCGTGGCTTGGTTTCATGGAGGCAAATTAGGACATATGCTAACAGATTGTTCAAACAATTTTTTTATAACAAGAAATTTGGGTTTCAATGTCAATTGATGTTACAATTAATGAAAATGACAAAGATGCAGAAAGTGATGAAGAGGTTAGGAGTCAATGTGAAAGAAAAAAAAAGGGATGAGTCTTTGAAACAAGTTGTTTCGACTATTGCTAATGCCTTTGATACAATTGGAAAGAAAAGTCGTTCTAAAGATAGAAATGCGGCACGACGAGCAATAACAACAGCTTTAGTAAACAAATCAACCCATGATAAAAGAATGATGAGTAACATAAGTGGATATCTTAATATTCATCGTAAAACTTTGGCAAAAGCTGTGAAGAGAAGAGTTGACTTTGAAAGTGATCCAGCTAACAACTTATGGACCTATAGTGGCAGACTCCCGAGATCTGATATGAAACTTACTAGTGAAGTGAAAACATTGATTGAAAGATTTTGGAAGGATAATACAAGGGTATCGCCAAATGCCAGGGATGTTCTAAAATTAAGAGTTGGCTCAAAAATTCGTGAACCACATCCAAAACACCTTTTGGACATGACTCAAACTGAATTATACAAAAAATTTGTAGATGAAAAGGTGTTATCAATCAACATAAGTCAAAGATCATTTGAAAAGTGTAAACCTTGGTATGTAAGGGTAAACAAGGAAGAGTCACATGTTGTTGTAAAACTCATGTCCAATTTCATTACCATTATGATTTATTTCGATCTATACGTGGTACCATGCATACTAAAGAAATGTTACAGGAATGTGGTATCCAAATTCCACCTCAAGTTATAAAGGAGTTCATCTCAAGTTTGTTTTGTAACCCACATAATGACCAATATTTTCTTTTCAATGCATGTGTTTCTGGTGTATGCAATATATGTGGCAATCTTGCATTATTAGATGAGTTTTTTCATGAAACTCCTACAACTGAATTCGGACAACAAATGATTGATGTGCGAAGATTTAAAACTGTTGAATATCCATTGAAGGATGGAAAGGTTGGAAGATGATGTGACCTAATAAATGAAAGCATTAGTGTTCATGCATTCATGAACGAATTCAAGTGTAAGATCATACCTAAATATGTGAAACACTCTCATAATGCTAGATGGCTTGATGAACAATTTCGCATGTGCAAGAATACATTCCCAGTGGGTAGTTTACTTTCAGTAGTAGACTTTGCAGAGAACTATACTCTTGCACCACAAGATGAGATCCAATCTCAATATTATAATTCAGTACAAGTAGCCATTTTTGTTCATATTGTCTATAGGCATGCACCTGATAGTACAGAAGAGGATAAATTTTTTTTGAGGGAGTACCACTTCTATATGAGTGATAATAAACTACACTCATCAGAGTTTGTGCAATACTGCATGGAGACATTTTACGACAATTTAAAGGAGAGACAAATTCAAATGACACAACATCTAATATGGTCAGATAATTGCACAGGTCAATTCAAGAATGCTAGAATGTTTTATTGGTTGAGTAGGACACATAAGAAAACCAATGTTGAACATATTTGGAGTTTTTTTGAAGCTGGACACGGGAAAGGAGAACATGATGGTGATGGTGCATGTGTTAAGAGAGCCCTTTCAAGAGAACAACTCAAGTTTGAAGAAAAATCCAAATTTAAAAATGCACGTGAAATTGTTGAATGGTGTAGTACAAGTTTATCTACAGGATCAAATCAGAATTCTACAATCAAACATTTCTTCTGGCTAGTAGAAGAGAATTATATCCTTTCAAGATATGAGTGTGATACGATAAATGGGTCAGCAAAATGGCATTCATTTAGAAGTTCTGATTCTAACACTTGGACTATATGGACTAGGGAGCTAGCATGTTTTTGTCAATTTTGTGTTGCAGGTGAATGGGAACAATGCGAGAGTACAGAATGGGTTGAAGAATGGAAACAAAGATCCTTAACACCTACTGAGACACAAGTTCCAGGCGATTCAACTAGTGAAGACCCAGATCATGCATTTGCATCAGAAGATTATGATCGTGTTTCAGATCTTATACAACCTGGTATTTATTTATTCAAATTTACATTTATAAGTGTAGGTTTTTTTACATACATGCATATGAAACTAATTATTTTTACAGGGCATGTGTATGCTGTTGTTGCACCTGAGGATAATGATGAGAAAACTGAGTACTGGCTTGCTAGATGTGTGGAACCTAAGAAAAAGTTGATATGTCATCAAGTAGATGATGATGGTTTTCAGTATCCAATTGGGTCTGTTGTGGTTGTTGGTACATGGCTACGAAAATACCTAACAAGAAGAAATGGGTTACCAGCATTTGAGGACTACCAATCAGAAAAGAAAATTATGCAGTATTCTCATTTAGTGGTGGCAACGAATATCAAATTAGAAAGATACAAAGGGAGGCCCATCAATAAAGTCTTATGGACCCTTTCAATGGAAGAGCATGAGGCAATCATAGAAGCATTACAAAAAAGAGAGGATGCAGATGGTACACTAGGTTGAATCAGATTTAGAGACATGTGAGTGCTTTTTAATTATGTTGAAAGTTTATATAGTTAGTTCTATTAGACATTAGACATGTACAAGTTCAATATATTATTATGTCAAATTTGGAGTTAGTTATAATTAATTTCTTGTTTGAATAGGTATCAACTACAACTTTACACGTGTGACACTCATATGCGGATGGTACACTCTAATAAATCACATGTGTACATGTGTAAGTGTTTTTTAATTATGTCAAGTTTATAGAACTAGTTAGATATTAGACATTAGACATGTACAAGTGATAGATCTTATTATGTCAAATTTATAGTTAGTTGTGCATTAAAGATAGTTTTTCTAATTAATTTCTTATTTGAATAGGTATAAAGTGTACAACTTTACACACATGTGACAGTCATATGCAGGAGCCCTAGAAGATGATACATTAAATTATTTCATTGAATGTTTATTTTATTTTTAATCATATTGTAATTGGGCAAAGAAGTGGGGTTTTCTTACTAGTTCTTTCCCTATGGAGCCCTTGAACTAGTCATATATATATAAATAAAAATATCATTTATTGATGTACCATGTGTTATGATTCCTGTATACTTATTAATTTGTTCATTTTTTAATTCAAATTGTACAATTAATTTGATGTGACATATAACTTGAATAATTTGATGTGACATATTAATTAATGATATCCATTATCTAGTTATCTAGTTATCTAGTTATCTTATTTTATCTCTACTTATAGATGATTCACATTATATTTATTCACGTAAAGTCTTTGCATGCAATCCATCTTATTAAAAAAATCTTAGATCTAAAACAAATATTCTAATTTAATCTATGACATGTACATATATCGATCAACCAAAAAAAAGCTAATCCACATAACATGTCACTCTAGTCCATATATAACATGTCCAAATAACTAGTCCAAATAAAACAAGTCCATAAAACATACATCATTGGTCCAAATAAAACAAGTTCATATATAACAAGTCCATAAAACATGTGAATAGTCCAAATATAACAAGTCCAAATATATAACAAGTCCATAAAACATGTGAATAGTCCAAATATAACAGGTCATAGTCCATATAACATCTAGAAATAGTCCATATATAACATCTGAATAGTCTATATAACATGAAAACACAAGTAACATCTAAGAGCCTGGATCACCCATCTGATCTGCCGTCCTCTTCACTCCACGTGAAGAGGACGGAGATGTATCATCATGCTGTACACCATCAAGTGACTGTAAACATAAATTATGAAGAGATAACATAAGAAGTGGGTTTAAACAAATAATTCACTTACAAACAAAATAAATATTGAATATACATATATCAAATAAATTACCGTGGAACCCTGCTGAGTAGTTTCCTCTGTGGGAGGAGGACCTAGAGTAAAAAACGTCGCTGTGGTAATGTCCCGTACAAAACAAATTGCAAATTTATTATAATAATATTCCCTAAAAATGACATGTGCGTCATGATTCAAAAATATTGGAATTTAATATATTAATAACTATGACCTCAAAGGATGATGAGGCCTGCATATGGCTGGGTCCTACACCATGACCACGTGAAACTATACTCGCTAATGGTTCTGAGGGTACATCAGCAGGGAATGATGTGGTGAAGGCCTACACAATTGTAAAAAATAGAAGTGAATTAGAATATACACATAAATACGTGAGCATGTATAAATAGTTAAATTCAAATTAAAATGCAATATACATACAAGCGGTATATGGGGAGTGTCCTCTGTGACCGATGGCAGAGTACCCATCAAACTGCTGCCAAGGTGGTATGAAGTGTGACCCTACAATATATATTTTGAAAACAAACATTATTAAAGTAAAGTTTCAACAATAAATATTTCTAGGGGTCGAATAGACATGATAAAAACACATACAGTGAAAGGTGCACCAACATCTGAAGCATTTGAATGGACACGGTGACGGTCCATGGATGTCGTGGTCTCCTCTGCCCCCTGTCCGACAAAAATAACATATTTTGGTTGATATGGTTTGTGTGTCTGTACATATATATGTAGGAAAAATATTTTATAGAAGCTAGATTACTATTATATAGATTACCTCTGCGCTAGATAAATCCACTGCATATAGAAGCTCAACAAATGATGAGATCTCGGGAGGTCAATCCTCTGTGTCATCATATCCTCCATGTGCACCCTCTGAATCATCAAATCCATCATCTGGCCCCTCACTCTGTGGACCAATACATATGTCCCCGCAGCTGGTGCAAACATGTGCTATGCTCTGGGGTGCCCTAGCCATCCTGAACTGCTCAGCTAAATCACCTGAAAGGGCGCTCAATGAACCAAGAGCAAAGGTGACTGCTCGGTGGTGTACTGGCGCTGGAATCACAGGAGCCGGATAAGAAACAAGGGGCTCCTCACGTGGATGATTTCTGACTCTATCACTCAGCTTTGCCCCAGGCCTGTCCTGAGGCATGCCTCTACCGACCCCTTGAAATGCTCTCATGTCAAAATAATTGGGTTTTCTACCCAATTCAAACTCAGCCCACAATTTTCTCAAAAAGTACATGGGGACCTCGTGATTTGCATGTGGTGGATGGTCAAATACCATCCACCACCACTCCCAAAAGTGCTGTGAAATCAACGGGTGCTTGCACCAACGAATAGATATTCTTGATTTTTTGGGGTTTATTTCTTCCCCTGTTTTCGGATTCTTAAACCACTGAGAAAAATCTGCTTTGGTGATTTTAAGATCATTCACCTATTTATAGGTGAGTCCATCAGCATAGAATGTTCTCATGGAATCTCTCCATGACTGATAGCTATCCAACTCATCATCGAGGGACTGGATAGAATGTACTATGCCTTGCATAGTATCTGCAAGGCGTAGTAGATGTGCGGAGGGGTGGGGATCATGTCTAACCATCTCAATGTCCCTGACAATAGAGGTGATATTACGCCTCATGTCCTATCTAAGCTGCTCTACGGTACGAGGAGGTGGTGGAGGTGGGGGTGGTAGTGGTGGTGGTGGTGGTGGTGGTGGTGGTGGTGGGGGCTGACCTCCTGAATGCTCGTTCATCATGTGTAAAATGCATATATAAAGTATTTGAACGTGTAAATGAAAATTATTTAAACACATGAATAATCTAAACATATATATCTCTATCTTCACATGTACACATTTATAAAGTATTTGAAAATGTAAATGAAAAGTATTTAAACACATGCATAATATATTAGGTCTTAAGGGTGATAGTACGTCCTATTACGTCTTACAAGTACATACTAGCTCCTATTAGGTCTAAAGGGTACATAATAGGTCCTATTAGGTATTAAGGTTACATACTAGGTCATATTAGGTTTTAAAGGTACATACTAGGCTTTAAGGTTCATATTAGGTCAGATAAAGAGAGTTTACTTTGTAAATGTTTATTTCTTTTCAATAAGGTTATATTTTATATTGATTTAGTTGGTTTGTTAATATAATATTCAGATGTAATATTAAACTATTTACTTATTTAATTATTCATATACATTTTTAATTTACTTACATTCTAAACTTGCTATGATGTCTTTGTTTAAAGATATATAATGTATTCCTTTATCAAGGTCAATTTGAAAATAATTACTTTTTAGTACATTGAACATGACGAGAGAGGCTTGACAGAGAGAAGAAATTTCAAGGGAGAGAGATGAGATAGCGGAGAGAGGAGAGACCTGAGAGAGGACATGAGGAGAGAGGAGAGAGAGAGAGAGGAGAGAGGAGCTAGCAGGTGAGGAGAGAGAGAGAGGAGAGAGAGAGAGAAGAGAGTTAAACGGAGAGAGATAAGAGAAAGAGAGAGGAGAGAGAACATTAGGTTTTTGTTTACAATCAATATTAGGTATTAAGGTTACATACTAGGTCTTAAGGGTCATATTAGGTCTTAAGGGTACATACTAAATCTTAAGGGTTATATTAGGTTTTAAGGGTACATACTAGGGTTTAAGGTTCATATTAGGTCAAATTATTAGGTCCTATTAGATACTATTAAGGGGTTATGAATCATTCTACTATATCTATATCCTGGACAGATCTATATAAAAGTGGGGGGCAATCAAAAACAAGTTAAGCCCATCATTTATGATAAATGGAAGAGTGATGAGGATGTTTGGAAGGAGCTTTCTATAGGGGGTCTAACCTCCTTCACTAAGAAAGTTCATGGGAATGATACTCGAGTTATAGGAGATTTTATTGAATCGATGACCAAGATGATGGTGTGTTGAAGGTATTTGGCCTTAAATTGGTTATCTTAGAGGATTTAGTGGCCAAAGTCTCAAAAACCTTGGTCTAAGGGAGAAATTCTTTTAGGGATAAAAAAGAATTGATGAATCCCTTATAATTTTCTTCTTGGGAAAGGACAAATAAAAGCTTCAAAGAAGCACTAATCGCAACTATGACAGGGTGTCCATTCCTCCTCTCTAGGCCAAGATATCTAAATTTATTATGAGGCATGTTACTTTAAATGGATATTTTACTAGTCTTTTCAGCTACCACTTTGTCATTTTAAACTATTTCAAACATGATAAATATACATATATTCCTTTCTACTTGCTCTCTTTGCATTCCCATAGCATTAAAACTCATAGAAAGAATCCCTCATATCCAGTTCTACATAAGGGCTTAATTTTCCTTATAATGGAGTTTTCTAACTCTATTTTAGTAGCTATAAATCCCCATATGGCTAGGTTAAAAATAAGTCAATTGCTTTCTCAAGGAGTACTCGATGGTTCCTAAGGAAGATTCCTTATTGGATGAGGGTGGGCCCCAATTGGGAAAGAAAACAAACCCAAAAAGGGAAGCGAAGTCCCACTTAAAATATGTAATTTTAGACTATGAGCTTTTTTATTATTCCCCTCTATTGAGTGTGTCCCTGACTCTTTCATCCCTAGTGGGGATATTATAGGTAGGGTAAAATCTAATGGTTCTTCTTTTGTCATGGCCAAAGGAAAACGGAAGGGGCAATTAAAATCATCCTATGCTAAGAAACTTAGATGGGATAATGTGTGTGATGAAGCTTCTCCCCTACCCACCTCCACCTGTAAATGATGATAATATGGACTTGCATACATGCATATCCCTTCAAGAAATGATACTCCTTTGGAGAAAGGGTCTTTTGTTTATGATAAAGAAAATATAGGAAGGGATGTCAAAGAAACTATGGATGGCCATTGCTCTCTCTTAATGTGGATTGTGTTAGAGCTAAATGCAATTAAGGAAAAAGGGGTTTCCACCCCTTACAATGAAAAGGTTAATAAACTTCTTGTGATGAACCAAAAAAATTTGAAGGAGGTTGAAGATCTTAAAAATTATCATGAGTAGAGAATGAAATCCCTAGAAGATGATAATGTTAAGGTTTGTGATAAATTGAAAGTTATTGTTGTAGTTAGCTGAATGGCTATGGAAATGAGAGAGGCTCGACAGAGAGAAGAAAGTTCAAGGGAGAGAGATGAGATAGTGGAGAGAGGAGACAGAGAGATCGGAGAGAGGAGCTAGCAGGTGAGGAGAGAGAGAGAGAGAGAGACTTAAACAGAGAGAGATAAGAGAGGAATTAGAACAAATTTTCATTATGCATCATTAGAACAAAAATAATTTTAGCTACAATTCTAATATAAAATTGGAATTCTAGACTTATGTTCCTTTTTTCAATGAATTTGAGATTAGGAAATATGTATACATGAACTTGGTTACATTATATCAAATTGATAACTTTTAACAATAACAACTAAATACAAAATTGAAAATTAATAAAATATTTGATATCTAGAAAGAAGGGATAACCATTACCCTATATCTACAATCTAGGCTTGAAAGCTTATGTCTAGAGTAGGGAAACCCAATTTGAGGTTGTTTGAATTAGAAGAGTTCTATAGATTCTCAACTAATAGGTCTTATACCTTTTCCTATTTGGAAATAATTAAAAAATTATTAGATATAGTTTGAGGGAATCCTAGTCCATGTGTTTCTATGTATTATAAATGTGAGTCTATCTATCACTATCTAATCTACACACTTGTAACAATATATGTGGTTAGAAATGAACCTACATATATAAAAGTGGAGAGAATTGGTTAGAAAGGATATCAAGGCTTACCTATGTCAAAAATTTAATGGTCTTATCACATGTCCACCCCAACAATCGATGAAGGAAAATAGAGATTATTCCTAGAAAGGAGACAAATTAATCCTTAATGGAAATGCTTTAATAGACAAATGTTACATTAGATATGCAATAGTTGACTTGAAGCTTTAAAAAAATGATATTTATTGAAGGGGTTAAATAATGTATTCATCGTAGAGGAACACATAGAACTTGATTATGATTGTTGAAACTTGAATTTTAGAGAGAGAGAGAGAGAGAGATGAGAGAGAGAGAGAGAGAAGAGAGTTAAACGGAGAGAGATAAGAGAAAGAGAGAGGAGAGAGAACACGATTAGAGAGGAGAGAACATTAGGTTTTTGTTTACAATCAAGTCTACATTTTAGGTTTTTGTAAATACAATTTTATACATTCTAAGTTTTCATTTTCAGTTTTTTACAAATACATGATTTCTAAACAAATTGAAAAGTAAATTAAAACATAAATAAATGAAAAACTATAAACATACATTCATTTTTTAAATAAATTCGTATAATGCTATTTAAAAATAAAAATTAACTTTTTATATGTTTTAGGTTTTCGTTTACAATTTTAAATATGTTTTTGGTTTTCTACGTTTTAGGTTTTCATTTTCAGTTTTCTACATTTTAGGTTTTCGTTAAATTCAGTTTCGTTTTAAGTTTTGTTTTCAATTTCATTTTAGGTTTTCATTTTCGGTTTCATTTTAAGTTTTTGTTTTTTGTTTTCATTTTCGGTTTCATTTTAAGTTTTCATTTTCAGTTTTCTACGTTTTAGGTTTTCGTTTTCAATTTCGTTTTAGGTTTTTCTTTTCAGTTTCATTTTAAGTTTTTGTTTTCAGTTTCAATTTTAGTTTTTGTTTTTAGTTTTCTACATTTTAGGTTTTCTTTTTTCAGTTTCATTTTAGGTTTTCATTTTCTATTTTCCACGTTTTAGGTTTTCATTTTCAATTTTCTCTATTTTAAGTTTTTGTTTTCAGTTTTCTACTGTTCAGGTTTTTGTTTTCTACTTTCTTACGTTTTAGGTTAAATTATTTTCAATTGCACATTATTTCTAAATAAATTGAATAACAAATAAAAACATACATTTCATAATCTAAGAAAATACATTCATTTTTAAAATGCATACTTAAATAAATATTTAAAACTAAAATTTAACGTTTTACTACTTAAAATGAACATGGAAAATAAAGTAACACACATAAAAATGATAAATACGTACCTGGAACTCGAAAAAATCTGTTTGTGGAGTCGACAGGTGTCTAACAAATGGGTAGGCGATTTTGAAAAAACGTAGATCCCGTTTCTTGTCGCTAGAAAATGACAGGAAACGCACTAAACAAAAAAAATAAATACTTTTACAAAACGGGCACCCATTTTGTTCAAAACGGGCACCCGTTTCTTAAAAAATAGGTGCCCATTTCGTATTGTTTGACCGAACCTAAACGGGCACCCATTTTATTAAAGATCGGAGTGCCGAAGTAAAACAGGCACTCGATTGTTAAGAAACGGGTGCCCGTTTCGAGTGGCGCATTTTTCCAAGTCGCGGACTTCCGCGAAATTGGCACCCAACTTCTTGCAGCCACCCATATATATATATATATATATATATATATATATATATATATATATATATATATATATATAAATATATAATGAATAGTACTATGTCCAAAATGTGAGATTTTAAAAATGAAAAATCATCTTTTTATGAAGGGTTTTGATGGGTCTTTCTATTTTGGTCATTCAATTTCTTTTAATTTTTTATATTCAAAATTTTACATTAGATTAAAAAATGGAACCGATTTGATAGGATAATTTGAAGGTTTGCAACATTTCAATTAGGATTTCCTTTTTTGTAAAATATATTGAATTTAATTATTATATTGACTATATATTTTCTAGTAGATATAATTTTTTTACCAAATAACATGTTCTTAGTACTAGAGACGTTATTTTATTTTATAAAATATCTAAACACTATGTATTAATGTGCCTATTTAAAAAGAAAACAAAAATAGATAATGGATGTAAATATGTCTCTCTTTGCATACATATATCTATAGACACATGCACATGCATGTATAAACATACACACATAAGCATAAATAGTACAAAATGAATCTTGTGTTCATATATATTTATAATCCTATCATATCCTTGAGTTTGTATCAATCATGTTATGTCACTTTCTGGAATAAGAGAATTTGATGAACTTTGGTGTCAAATGCTCCAAAGAGCATGTAGGGAATGTGATAGGAAAATAAAATGAATGAAATTTAGATCGGATACTTTCCAAAATTTAATTTATTTGCTATTACATGCAAACATATGACAACATGTTTGAGTTGGTTAACCATTTTATGTCTTCATTCTGTACTTAAAATTATAATTAATTGCATTATGTAGTATTAGTATAATCTTTGTACATACACACCTTAATAAAAAAAATTCTAAATTTAAAATGATCCTTCAACTCTATGGTGAGACCTAACTAATCCAATGACCCATATTGATATTTTCAAGATGAATGACAATAGTGTCCAATTTCTTCATAAGATCTTCAATGGACAAAACACTTCTGAAAATTTTACAAATAAGGTTAAGCACACTTGAATTGGAATAGTATTGAGATGAGTGACTTGAAAAGTCTAATGTCTCAATACTGCTTATGAAATATGAGTCAATGACTTTGACACAAAAGTTACACAATTGAATCTAAATAATAATATCATAACTTTAATAGATTGAATTCGATATATATATATATATATATATATATATATATATATATATATATATATCATTCGCTAGGTAGTTATGATGCTTTTGTCCACCAGTCAGTCAAGGATCCAATGTAGGGTCTAGAGCCGAAGTGCAAGAGCAGTGGCCATTACGCCAAGTACATAAACGATGGTGAGGAGGAGACAAGATATTGCAATCCAAGTGGCTTAAATGGATCAAAATGACATCATATGAGCCATGTTAGTTGAAAGGAACTTGGAACATACCGCCACAAATTGCATTGAAACCAGTATTTAATAAGGAAATTATAGTATTATCATATCTCCGTGTGTAAATTGGGTTTACTATATCTGCCATATATGGCTGTATTGATTCTATTATACAAGTATTCCAAAAAATTTACTCTGGACCGAACGGGGCTGTATTAATTCTATTATACAAGTACTCCAAAAGATTTACTCTGGCCCGAACGTCCAAACTAGGCAATAGAAGTCTAAAACTTATTTTATTAACAAAGGGCGTGCATAATTAGTAATCGTTTGCTCACAGAACACATCATCCTCTAGTTGTTATTACTGCTTACATGGCGAAGGCCATGTACGTTTTTTTAATGTTTTTATTGCTCTCTGCAGCTTCTGGTAATATGTATTCTTCCTCTATCTTTTCTCTGCTGATATAAATGGTTTTACTTTGTTTTCTTTAGAAAAGCATTTAACTAGTTACTCATCTGCTATATGACCAGCGTCCACGCGTTTTGAGTGTAGAAACCTCAGCGGTTCTTTTAAGGGAATGTGCTTTGAACCGAGGAATAAAGAGTGCAACGATGTGTGTATAAATGAAGAAAATCAAGTAGCGGGAGCTTGTGACTGGGGTCCGAGCGTTTTTTCTTGTTATTGTTACTATTCCTGTTAAAATAGAAATGTTAGCAGGTAGGCATCTTGATGAATAATGCATATTTATTTCCGTAGGTCTACGTGTTGGAGAACACCGAAACCATCAAACATATTTTCAATTTACATATAACGTATTAATGTTATTATATAAAATAATGTTATATTATTATAAGTATCTCTATCTGTATCGTATTATTTCGTCATCTTTTAATTTAGGTTTGAGTATTTATTTACTTGATCAAAAGACTATATTTAGTAGATTTAAAAATCTATAGTTAATAAAATTAAATTGAAGGAATATATAACATTAATCGAATATGTGTTGTGTTTGATACATTCGTAATAATAACATGTTATGTTACTATTGTAAGGTGTTGCAATGAAATTTTCATACTTTTATTTTATATCTTGCGACCTTATACTAACCTTAAAGTTTGTTAGCTTGTTACTAGGCATGTATTCAATTCATGGATTTGGAGGTGCATGATGCTTCCATAGTACATAAGATAGCTCCATTAGCATGTGTTATATGTGACAAAAAAAATAAATCTACAATAATTATTATTCTCCATTATTATTTATTGCTAGTTGTGGTAAACTAATTCTATATGGGAAGGGGCTAATTTTATATGATGAATATAATTATGATATTGCTAACCAAAGAATTATAGCATGAATTATCCTTATTATGTTGATTTAAATAAATTTGAATTCTTGGAGGTTTAATACTAAATTGGTTGCAAACCAAAAATGAAATAGTTTTTTTAAGGGACTTTTAATTAAATGATCAAGTGAATTTCAAACATGTATGGATGTATAAAATTTAAATAACAAAATTTAATAAATTTAAAAATTATAATTGTAAAAGTCCTAGATGAATCGCAATAGTGCACATTCCAACCTTCAAATAAACAAGTTTTTTATAAAACAGAGCCAGTGGGAAATGAGGGAACTCTTAGGACACTAATTGTTTTACTTTATGTTTTGAAGTTATGGTTTTTTCTTTAATTAAAATAAATAGGGAATGCCCTCAACCCATTAGCAGAAATAGAAAAGGAGGGCACACAGCCAAACAACTGATGTGGAGCCAACCAAGTTACAACTATTTTGAATGAGAGCTTTAAGATTGTTTATCTAACATCCTAGGATAAGGTCAATGTATTTTTTTACAATTAATATTATACTACAAATTTTCTTCTTTTGTTAGTCAAATTATTTGAGTGTTTAAAATTATCTACATTATACTTCTCCAAGGAATTTTAATTTTGACTAATCTTGTAAGGCCAAACAATAGGAAATTTGGATAGATTGTAGTCTCAATGTAATGTGATTATTTTGTTGTTTCAGAAATGATTTTTTATAATTATTTTCTACACTGGAATCTCTAATTTTAATTTTTGAATTGTAATAAAATTCTATTGTCATTTTTTGGAGATTTTTAAACAATTTATTGTGATATTTATATTTTTTTATTATTTTTGAACCCTTAGAGTGGGTTAGGTACCTAATTGAACCCATGTCTTTAACTCTAGATATAACTCCTAATTTCTCATTCAAGAGGTGTGACAAGATTTAAGTGGTGTGGGTTGGAAGGATTGAGTTATTCCATCTCCATCCCCTTTTCTCTCCAAAGTTCATTTAAGGATAAATTTTATTTGTAAGGATTTGAGAGTAAAGATTCCAAGTGCACTCTCCCTCCTTAATATGTCATACACTTTTGAAACTTTCAAGGGTGGAGAGAGGGACACTACTCTTTACATTACCTCCACATGTGAACGAGTTGGAAGGAGGTGTATTGGAGGATGAATGGGAAGGTGACATGTCTCATCTCCACATTGGAGATGATTATTATTTGAAATCTATATAGTATTTATTTTTGGATGGGGATAGGGACTTCTCTTAGTTTCATTTTTGGTTTACTTAATTGGAGTGGTGTGAAAAAGTTTTGAAGGAATTTTGAGGCTTGGAGATCTTCATAAATATATTCTCTTTGAAAAATTTCAAAATCTAGGGCTCAAACTATTTTTGCTTTCCTAATATTATTACTATGGATGATTATTTAAACATGAATAAATTATATTTTTCTTTGTGATATTATTCATTTTTATGTTGTATTTATGCTAGGAAGGTTGTAATGGGGTATACTTTGAACCATTTTATGAGAGGACCTTAAGTATAGTGTTGAAAGAATGTTGAACCTCCAATAAGGAAAGATCCTTACATTAATGAGTAGTTTGGTATGGGTACTGATGTTGTACATTTGAGTATGGAAGTTTGATTGAGGAGATGTGATTCTTGAGAAGTGAAATTTGTGATGAGAAAAATCATTTTGAGATGATGATGGTTTTCACTAAAATATTCCCCATTGGATGATATGTAACCTCATCCTCTCATTATGAATCTCATGAATGTTCACGCATGTGAGTCTATTCTTGGGGACCATGGATCTTTTGATAGGTATATTGTTTAAACAATGGATTCAATGTTATTGTGACATGCACAAATTTAATTCATTCTCTATGGAGACCTCCCATGTGGTGGATCACTTATTTTTCAAGATAATGATTGGGAGATGAGACCTACTTTTCCAATGGAGTAATTTTGTATTGCATTATATAGATTGGAGAAGTGAAGTTTTGTTACAATTTTGGTTATCATTGCACCAAAATATCAACATGTCAATGGACGATACAACCACTAGAATTATAAAACCCACATGAGGAAGTTAGTCCCTTGGTATGAATCTCGAAGGGAGTATTGACCATTTTTCCAATAATCTTCCAATCAGCATTACATGAGGGGATTCAAACCTATAACATCACTTTGTTACCACTTGTTACTATTGGAAACTAAAATTGAAACAATTGTTATATTGTCATTGATGTCAAATGTTAACTGGTAAGACAATTGTTATCTAAGAGAGTACCATATCTATTGATTGATGAAGAGGATTTGGGAAAGGAGATAGCAAGAGAACCTAACGAAAGGTTGAGTTATTTGATACTTCAATGGGTACTTAATTAGTTGGCACATTGATAAGATAATGTATTGTTTATCTAAGTAAGAAGAAAGACTAGAGAGATAGGCTTAACGGAGTAAGAGTGAAGAAATCTAGATTAAGTCAACTAATATATTATTGTCGACCGAGCGCTATAAGTATATGCCAAGTAAATCTAGTGTTTACCGAACATAAGTAATTATTGACCAACGGGAAATTACTGAGAAAACACGGTGTTTGTCGAGGAAGACAATTTGTAGTGATGACTAATATACACAATATTGACCGAGTGTTAGTAAATTACATTTGGAGAAAGAATTGAGATTCCCAGCCGACATAGTTGAATTCTTGGGATATGTAAAATATCTTGACATTATTAATGAATTGTATGGAGTATTTAATGCATGGTAAATCATTTTCTTATGCATTCAAAGAGAAGTTTGGAGATGTATCTAGAAGGAAGGATGAAGAACATAGTGATGGAAGGATTTGATGAATCTAACCTAAACCTAAGATCTATGGAGGATATTAATCTACCTAATCGAAGAGGTATAAACAAAAACCTAATCATGAGGTTATGGTGAAGAAGACATTGATGTTATTGACTGATAAGTCTAAGTAGAAGGTTGAAGTTGAAATTTTGAAGGAGCTGAACAAAGTTCTATTTTCTTGAAGCAAATTCTGAGCAGATTAGAGATGGAGATGGAAATGAAGGTCAAACAGTAAATCAGCTAATATGTGAAGTGGATCTATATTTGCAAAGTGAGTTGTATGTTTTTTAGATTAGAAACTACGATTAATTTCTAACCATTGTAGCAATCTAAATCCTTTAATCAAGGTTGACCTAATAGTTATTGTATAAATCATTTAATCAAGGTGACATTCTAATGGGATGTTCTTAAGTCCACTAACCGGTCACTTTTGACAAAGTACTTTAAATCCTTTAATAGGGTCACACCAGACAGTGTGTTTGTAAACCTTTAACAAGGTTGGCCTTTTACAAAGCTCACATTAGAAGAGTGAAAATCAGTAGCATGTTACAAATTGGTTTTTTCCAAGTTGGGTTTCCACTATAAATCCTGGTGTTATAATTGTGTGAATGTTTTGATGTTAATGTTGTTATATTTTGCAAGTTAATTTCTTTAGGATAGTGGACTTTATGTTATATGTTTCTGATATATGTTATAGAGACCAAGTTGAATAGCTAATTAGATATGAGATTGTTGAAGTACTGAAACGTTTAATTGGTAAATCTAGACCCAAAGATAACTGATTCACCCCCCTCTCAATTATTCTAAATCATTCTAACAATTGGTATCAAATCTCTTGGTGCTTACAGATAAATTTTAAAGGTACTTGAAGAAAATGATTAAGATGTACAAAAAGAAGGTACTAAAGTTGAACAAAGAGAACTTCCATGAATGGAAAAGTCTGATGAAGTTTTATCTACCTGGTATTGGTGATTTGGAAAAGTACTATGTGGACCATGACTATGTTATACATGCTACACCTTTGACTATCAAGGAGATGAAGGAAAAACAAGAACACAATCAAGCAATGTTGGAGATTGCATCTTCCCTAAGCTATCCTTAATTTGACGATATTAAAAACTGCACTACTACAAAGAAAATGTGGGACACTCTTACAACTATCTACGATGGAGATACAAATGTACTAAGAGAAAAATTTGAAAGTTTGAGAGGTAAGTTTGATGAAATAAAAATGCAAGGTGAAAATATTGCTCAGTACTATGGTAGAATTAAGGAGGTAGTGAATTCTATTAGAGGAGCTAATGGAAATATTGATTATGAAACTGTTATTGGTAAGGTATTGAGAACTTTTCTTCCTATCTATGCTATCAGAATTTCTACAATTCAAGAATCAAGATGTAACCTTGGTAATATTCTAACTCTATAAATTTGTGTTGGCAAGCTTACTGCTTTTGAGATTTCTAAATATGATAACTACACTATTCCTAATATTGAATCTTCATTCAAGTCACAAATTTTATTGCATAATTCTAAGAAGGAAAAAGAAAAGTGTGTGAAAAGTGATAGTGATAGTTATAGTGACACTTTTGATGAAGACCTAGATGATCTTGAGGAACTCATGGCTAGAAGGCTACAAAGAGGAAAAGGGAAATATAAAGGTAAACTTCCTATAATCTATTTTTCATGTAACAAAGTTGGACATATTTTAGCAAGATGCCCTGACATGACTGACAAGGATGAGAGAAGGGAAAGCAAGTACAGAGACAAGAGAAATGACAGAGATCACCAAAGATACAGGGACTACAAAGACAAAGGTAAGAAATCCTACTACATTGTTGAAGAGAAAACTAACAGTTAAATTAGTGAATTTGATGAATGTGACATTGAAGTTGTTTATGTTTCTATGAAAGATGATTCTGATGAAGATGAGAAAACTATAGTTATTTCTTATGTGAGTAAATGTGATAAATGGATTATTGATAGTGTTAGGAATAGTCCCAAGAGATAACTGAGAGGGGGGGGGGGGGGGGTGAATAAGTTATCTACAAGTTTCAATTCTTTATCCAATTAAGTATACTTAAACATAAATCATAAACACAATGAAAGAAAACTTGAACACAACACAATATTTTGGTTACGGGAAACCCAAATAGGTAAAAACCCCAATGGGAATTGACACCCATTAATATTCTTCACTATTGTATTATGATCCTTGTTAGAAGATCCTTAACCCTATTAGGAGTTTCTTTACAATATATTTAGTACAGTAGACTTGGTCAAGGGTCAGACCCTATTAGGATTCTTTTACAATAGTCCCTGTTAGGGGACAGGACACACTGTTCGAGAGCTCACTTCTCAAAGGGGTGAAGGCTACAACCTTCTGAATAATAGATACACACTATATCTAGATCTTGGTGAACTATGCTTTGACCTAATGTCTCATTCAATTCCAATGTATAGCACAAATAGTTTTCTTGGTCACATATACCTTCCTCTAATGTCTCAACACTTTGAACACTCTGCTTAGTTCTTCTTAATCAACTCTGAACCACACTCAAGAAATCACAAATGACTGCCTATAAATATCTTTCCTATAAATGATATAATCAAGTCAGCATGTTATAACCACCTTGAAATCATATTAGAGAAACCATAACAAACCCCTATAACAATTCAGTCAGCTCTACTAAGCACAAAACACATTCTGGGACCTATTAAATAAGACAATTGTAGATGCACGCTACACAGTGTGGGCTCTACCAAAAATATTGGATCTTTCTCCTCAAGCTAAATTACTTTATGCCCTCTTAACTGAACATCACTAACTCTTCTCCAAGATAAATTCCAAGGGTGCATACCCAACTGATGGGCACAACTCAAGAACCAATATAATCTCTGTCGGCTCTTTTGAACAATCACAGGAAATTGCTACTTGTGAATAGTGATTTCATAACTTCACTTCTACTGATCGTCAGACTCTATGTCCATGAATGTAACATCACTAATATGTCTTCAACGTATATCCAAGTGCACAAGGCTCCATGATAATTGTACGGACAACCATTCATAGAAAACTACTTGTTACTCTATCAGGAACACTACTGACATGAGCTGCTATATAACTATCTATACTAACAATTAACCTCCGCACCCATGATATCATGCTAATATCATGTCCATGCTACATATGCTGAAAGCTTACTATATAAGACTTCCACACATGCTACTTTCCATATGTTTTTGTCAATGACAAACATACAGTCAATACTATCCTGCAAGCAAATCTCCAACAATCTCCCCCTTTGGCATTGATGGCAACATGTGGAATGAAAAACCACCACCAACCAAATGAGAAATAATTTATAAAATTCTCCATTTCCTTAACTGAACTGCTTCCAAGATTGAATACTGCTCCCCCTTAGTATACTACTCCTTTTGTTTTTCATGTCTCTGTATATTACTCCCCCTTTGACATCAATGGCAAAGGGTGCCATTCATTTTAAGCACCGGTACTACTCCTGAGGTAGATTAGTCAACCTTCCATCAGTCCCTAAGGACTGATGTCTTTGATTCTTTCTTTTAAGCTAAATCATGGAAGGGAATTACTCCCAACTTCTCCCTGAGATACTCAAAAGTATCCTTAGGCAAGGGCTTTGTGAATATATTTGCCAACTGATCCTTAGTACTCACATAGTCCAACTTGACTTATTTCTCTACCACTTTCTCTCTTAGGAAGTGATACTTGATCTCAATGTGCTTTGTCTTTGCATGCATCACAGGGTTCTTAGACATATTGATAGTGCTAGTGTTATCACAATGAATAACTATAGGATAATCAATTTGAATACCAAAGTCCTTTATCATTTGCTTGATCCAAACAATTGTAGAATAATTTAGGGCTTCTGCAACATACTTTTATTCTATTGTTGACTGAGAAATACAATTTTTTTTCTTGCTTTTCCAAGTGACAAGTCTATCACCAAGAAACACTGCTCCACCTGATGTACTCTTTCTACCATTTACGCATCCTACCCAGTCAGCATTAGTGTATACATGAAGCTCAACATTTTTTGAATTAGGATACCATAGGCCATAATCTATAGTGCCCTTCAAGTATGTGAATATTCTCTTACAGCCATGAGGTGACTTTGCTTAGGTTTTTCTACAAATCTTCCAACTATACCAACTGCATTATAAATATCAGGTGTAGTTTGAGTAAGATATATGAGTTTAGCAATCATAGACTTGTACAATGTTGTATCCACTATTGGTGAGTCATCTTCTTTTGTAAGAGTGCATCCAATGATCATAGGTGTTCCTAATGGATTGCAATCATCCATATTGAATTTCTTCGGTATCTCTTTCACATACTTGGACTAATTAATAAAACTTCATTTTTATGTTTGGTGCACATTTAGTCCCAAAAAGTATTTGATAGGACCAATCATACTCATCTCAAACTCATTCTACATTTCTTTGGAAAATTTTGCACTTAGTATGTCATTACCTCCAAAGATAATGTCATCAACAAATATAGCTCCAAGTAGTAGACCTTCAGATGTCTCTCTAATGAATAGATTACAATCTGCTACACCTTTCTTGAATCTAATCTTAGTTAGATATCCATCAAGTCTTTCATACTAGGCTCTAGGGGCTTGATTAAGTCCATAGAGAGCCTTCTTCAATCTACATACCATATCAGGTCTATCTAATAAAGTGAATCCTTTTGGCTACTCAATGTATACTTCTTCTTTCAAATCTCCATTCAAGAATGTTGACTTGACATCCATCTGATAAACTTTGAAGTTTTTGACTGTAGCATAAGCTAGAAATAACTTAATAGCTTGTAATCTTCTTATTGGTGCAAATGTGTTTGAATAATCAATGCCTTCTCTTTGCACATATCCCTTACATACTAACCTTGCTTTATTTCTTACTACTATACCATATTCATTCATCTTGTTTTTGAATATCCCCCTTTTTCCAATCACATTCTTATCACTAGGTCTTGGGACCAGTTCCCAAGTGTCATTCTTAATAATCTAATCAAGTTCTTCTTTCATAGCATCATGCCAATCTGAATCATTGCAAGCATAATCAACACTTAAGGGTTCAATTTGAGATAGTAAACATACTGCTTCACTTCTAGCTGATTTCTTTGCTTGTGATCTTGTTAAGACTTTTCCGCTCTAATCTCCAATGATGTCTTTCTTGGAATGATTTCTAGATGTAAACTTTGGAACTTTAGGTGATGCTGACGCATTAGCCTTAGGATTATCTTCTTCACTTGTCTTGGGGTCATTGAATAACACATCAATATTGTCAAACATTTCTTCAATAACAGTTTCACTAGTGGAGGGTCTGGGTTCTTCTTCAATCATGGGTGAGTAATCATGATATCTTTCTTGAACCATAAAATTTTCATCAATCTTAACATGGGCACTTTCAATGGTCTTTTTCAATCTTAAGTTGAAACATCTATAAGCTTTACTTTTAGTAGAGTAACCAAGGAAAATACCTTCATCACTTCTTGCATCAAACTTGCCTACTACTTCATCCCTCTTGATGTAGTACTTGCTTCCAAAGATTCTGAAGTATTTTACTATGGGAACATTACCAAACCATAGCTCATATGGTGTTTTGTCAGCTCCAGGACTCAATTGAATTCTATTAATGGTTTAGACTGTTCTATTGACTGCATCTCTCCAATAGGTGTGTGCAATTTTTCCTTCAATCATGATGGTGCACGCTCTATCAAGGATGATTCTATTCCTTCTCTCTACAATTCCATTCTAATAAGGGGTTCTAGGTGCACTCAACTATCTCTTTATGCCATGTTCTTCGTAGTACTCGTAGAATCTATTAGAGGTGAATTATCCTCCTCTATCTGATCTCAAACATTTTATCTTTAGTCTAGAATCATTCTCAACCTTAGATTTGAATATTTTGAACTTCTCAAATGCTTCTGACTTATCTTTCAAGAACGCAACCCACATCATCCTAGTATAATCATCAACAAACAAAATGAAATACCTTTCACCATAGTATGATCTTGTTTGAGTTGGAGCACAAAGGTCTGTATGAATCAGATCCAACTTGTTCTTTGTTGAATTTTGCTTGCTCCTGAATGAATTTCTCACATGATTTTCCCTCACACATTCCCTTCATATAGTATCAACTGGATTTTCTATGCTAGGTAGATCTCTTACTTCTTTTGCATTGCTTATCTTTACTATGTTAATAAAATTGATATGACATAGTCTTTTATGCCACAACCAACTGTCATCAACTTTAGCAAAAAAAAAACTTGGTTCTGAATTGAGTTGGAAAACATTACCTTTAGTCTTTGAGCCTAATGCAATCATAACACCATCCTTTTTTTTAATGATGCATTTGTCATCTTTGAACTCCAACTAACAACCTTTTCCAAGTAACTGTCTAACACTAAGAAGGTTATGTTTCAAACCATCTACATAGAGAACATCATCAGTACTATTCTTTCCATCCAAGGTGATGGATCCTCTACCAATGATGGGTTTAGGAGTGTTATCTCCAAATCTAACCATGCCACCATTGTATTTGTCCAGCTGAATAAATCTATTTTTGTCACCTATCATGTGATGTGAACAACCACTATCTATAATCCAGTCTATCCTTATATCATCTTGCAAAATTAATGCTAGGTCTTGATTTTCTTTCTTATCTTCATGATCTTTCTTATTGTTCATTTTCTCTATGATAGCAATGAATCCTATTTCTTCTTTAGCTAAATCATCATCTATGACTCCATCTCCAGCATAGTAACATTCCTTAGATAATTTAGGCTTGTAGTCATTTTTGAACTTTCTAGCTCTTAAGGGACATTTAGATGCAAAGTGACCAATCTTATTACATGAACAAAATTTAAATGGTAATTGACCTTCATACTTTCTTTTTACTTTCTTTTCTCTCTTGGTAATCATAGTAATGAAATCATCTAAATTTTTATCTTCGTCATCATCATCAAAATTATTAGAAGTGTTTACAGATTTCTTACCATGAACTGTTGCTTTGAAGGTTGTCTCTCTTTTAGGTTCTGTCTTCAATCTTGAAATCTCAAAAGCTGAGATTTTGCTAATCAAGGTCTCTCTCTTTAAATTTTATGTAAGCTACATGGTCTCATCAAGGATGTTGATATCTCTTTCATATTCTGGAGTGAGAGTAGTCATTAACTTGTCCATAATGTCCTCCTCTAAAATCTCTCCACCATTGTTTCTGATTCCAGTAACTGCTTCATTGATCCTTTGATTGTAGGCTCTAATGTTTTCTTTAGGTAACATTTCTAATGCATTGTATCTTTTCTTCTATGTCTTTCTACACACATCCTTTTCTTGTTTGTCTCCTTCACATATGTCTTCTAGGTGCTTCCATATTTTGTGGGCTATATCTACCTTATTTACTTTTGATAACTCACCATCAGATAGCACGCTGATAAGGGCTTCTTTGGCTATTACATTTAGATGAAATAATTCTTTTTTCTTATTAGTAGCATCATCCTTTGCAAGGTCTTCCAAGGAAGGGATCTTGACTACTTTGACAGTTACATCAAAAACTTCAAAAGCAATGCACTGCAAATGAGTCACCATCTTGTTCTTCCAATCAAGATAATTATCTCCATCAAACTTAGGACTTTCTTTCCTAAAGTATGCCATCTAATCAACCTCAAGCTATTAAACTTTCTCTCTGAGGCACTTTTCTCTAATACCAATTCTTAGGAATAGTCCCAAGAGATAACTGAGAGGGGGGGGGGGGTGAATCAATTATTCACAAGTTTCAATTCTTTATCCAATTAAGTATACTTAAACATAAAACATAAACACAATGAAATAACACTTGAACACAACACAATATTTTGGTTACGAGGAAACCCAAATAGGTAAAAACCCTAGTGGGAATTGACACCCACTAATATTCTGCACTAGTGTATTATGATCCTTGTTAGAAGATCCTTAACCCTATTAGGAGTTGATTTATAATATATTTAGTATAGTAGACTTGGCCAAGGGTTAGACCCTATTAGGAGTCTTTTAAAATAGTCCCTGTTAGGGGAGAGGACAGACTGTCTAAGATCTCACTACCCAAAGGGGCGAAGGCTACAACCTTCTAAATAATAGATACAAACTATATATGGATCTTGGTGAACTGTGCTTTGACCTACTATCTGGATCAGTTCCAATGTATAGCACAAACACTTTTCTTGGTCACATAGACCTTCTTTTGATGGCTCAACACTTTGCGCACTCTTCTTAGTTCTTAATCAACTGTGAACCACACTCCAGCAATCACAAATTACTGCCTATAAATATCTTTCCTCTAAATGATATAATCAAGTTATCCTATTAGAACCACCTTGAAATCATATTAGAGAAACCATAACAAACTCATATAACAATTCAGTTGGCTCTACTAAGCATGCAACACATTTTGGGACCTATTCAATAAGACAATTGTAGACACATGCTACACACTGTCGGCTCTACCAAAACAACTAGATCTTTCTCCTCAAGCTGAATTACTTTATGCACTCTTAACCAAACATCAGTAACCCTTCTCCAAGATTAATTCCAAGGGTCCATACCCAACTAATGGGCGAAACTCAAGAACCAATATAATCTTTGTTGGCTCTTCTGAATAATCACAGGAAATTGCTACTTGTGAATAGCAACTGCATAACTTCACTTCTACTGATCATCAGACTCTACATCCATGAATGTAACATCACTAATATGTCTTCAAGATATATCCAAGCATGCAAGGATCCATGATAATTTTATGAACAACCATACATAGAACACTTCTTGTTACTCTGTCAGGAACACTATTGACACCAGCTGCTATATAACTACCTGTACTAACAGTTAACCTCTGCACCCATGATATCATGTCCATGCTACATATGCTAAAATCTTACTATATAAGACTTCCATGCATGCTACTTTCCATATGTTTTCATCAATGAAAAAGATATAGTTAGTACTGGCCTGTTGGAAAATCTCCAATAGATAGTGGTCGTTCACATCACATGATTGGTGATAAAAGTAAATTTGAGACCCTAAATCATTACAAATATAGAAGATTAAGTTTTTTAATGATGCACCATGTCTTGTGAGAGGTAAAGGATCAACAAAGCTAACTAATAAGATCACATGTGAAAATCCTTATTGGGTTGAAGGTCTTAACTATAATTTATTGAGTGTTGCATAGTTGAATAGTACTGGTTACCGAGTGGAATTTCATCATAGAAAGGATAAAATATTTGATGCCACTGGTGAACTAATTGGAAGTGGAGAACAAATAAGAGGTAACTTTCTCTATCTAGACCTATCTAAAGAAACATGTTTGTTTGCACAATTTGATGATGTATGGTTATGGCATAAGAAGTTGTATCATGTGAATTTTGACAGTCTAGTAATGATTAGTAAAAAGAAGAAAGTTATAGGTTTGTCGAGATTGAAGAAACTTGATAATGTAATGTGTAAACAGTGTCAACTGGAAAAAATGACAAAGTCTAGTTTTAAGAGCAAGACATATACTTCTGAAAATATTTTGGAACTAGTTCATACTAACCTTTGTGCACCTATGGGTGTACAAAGTTATTGGGGTGATAAGTATTTTATTCTGTTTGTTGACAACTATACTAGGATGATAACTGTAATGTTTTTTGAAAGAGAAATCTGATGCATTTTAATTGTTTAAGTGGTATTTGGAAAAGGTTGTAAAAGAAATAGGTAGAAGCCTAAAATTTTTGAGATCTGATCAAGGTGGAGAGTTTATATCATATTAGTTTAATTTATTTTGCAATGATAGAGGAATAAAGAGATATATGTCTGCACCAATAACACCTCCATGAAATCACATAGCAGAGAGAAGAAATAGGTCAATTATGGATTGTGCTAGAACACTGATGATTGAAAAGAATGTTGCACAAAAAAATGGAGAGAAGCTATAAGTATAGTTTTCTATACCTTAAACCAAGTAAAAATCAAGAAAGTTACAAATGCTACACCTTTTGAGTTATGGTATGGTTATGCACCTAATGTGAAGTATTTTAGAGTCTTTGGGAGTAAATTCGATATACTGAAAGACAATAGGAATGGAAAATTTTACACAAAAAGTGATGAAGGCATATTCCTAGGATATTCCACTAAGAGAAAAGCTTATAAGTGTTTGAATTATAACACTAAAAAAATTGTGGAAAGTGCAAATGTTAGAGTTGATGAATATGTAGAAAATAAGAAATTAAAGTGCAAGAAAGAACCTAAAGATTATTGTATCATCTTAAAATGGAAGCACTTCCATGTTAAGAGAATTTATCCCTCCGAGTGAGTAGTCTAGGGTCATGTTAAGCACCTTGATTGAGTCTTTTCATGTATCTGGTTGTTTCCCCCCTATTTTTCTTCTCTCCTCCTTATTTCTAGCCTCTTCCAAATAGTTTTCTCTAAGAATCTAGAGTTTCTGACTGTCTAGGTCAAAGATGACCTAGTAGGGTCAAGGATGACCTACACCCTAACCTAGGTCAAGGATGACCTCAATCTTGACCTAGGGTGGTGTCTACCTCATCCCTCACCCCAGGTCCAATTCTTAGATTCTAGGAGTTCTGAGATATTAGGTTTTAGAAAGATTTCTCTTCCCACTTTCAGGTCGGCTATTTCAGGTTTCAGAATGGTAAATCCTTAAATTGCATTTAATTTGGGTCCATTTCTAGGGGTTAAGGTTAATTGGGATTTAATTCTCTAATTTCAGCCTTCTCTAGAGGTTTGTGCCCTAGATCACTATAAAAGGAAGCATTCCTCTCTCATTTTCACATCCACTTTTCACATCTCTTTTAGCTGCCAAGGAATCTCATCTCATAAGCTCTCAAGCACTCAAGTGAAAGAAAGAAAGAAGGAGAAGGAAAGAAATAAATCATTCATTCATCTTCAATCCTAGCATTCAAGCATTCATCAAGGAGATCCATTGTTAGCTATTGAAGGATTCAATCTCTTTGGAGCCCCCTTGAAAATTTTTCCATCCACATTCATCCAAGCATCTTCCTATGAAAAATCCATTCAAGATTGGTGTTAAAGATCTAATGCCATTGATTTGAGACATCCCCCATTTCTACATTCATTTGGAGCATCCCTACTTATGGATTCAAGGATTTGAATCATCCACAAGGACTTCAACATAAGCAAGGTGAATAGTTCCATTTACTTTGTTTATACATATTGTAATTTTAATTCAATTTCAAGGTTAATTCCTAACTTGGGGTTTGACCAAGGCAAACCCCCCATCCAAACAACAAAAAAACTCTTTTTTCTTGTAGGTACAAGACTATGAATTGGAGCTTGGATCTAGATGCCCTTTTCGGTGAACTTTCAAGATCCGTGAACAAATTTTCCATCGAAGCTATTTTGGGTCAAGGATGAACTTTAGTGGGGGGTAGGATCCTGCCCCAGGGTAAGACCTTGCTCTGCTATTTGGGTTAAGGATGACTTGCTTCTCAAAAGATAAAAGTTTTTTGGGTTTTCTCCATCTCGACATTTCCAATCCGAAATAGGTTGCAGAATTTCTTGAAACTATGCATAGACATCATAAATCATCATTTTCTAGATCTTCCCTATTGTGAGGTTATTATTTTCCTTCTATTTATTTCAAATTTCAAGCACATGCTTTCTATAGTAGATTATAGTATTTTCTCCTTTCTTCATATTCTCCATTGTTTGATTCTTTTGTGCATTGATCACTTCTTTCTGATTAATCCATTTGGATCTTTCCTTTAAGGAATTTAGATTGAGGACAGGTCCTATATTCCACCCCTATATCATACATCTTACCCCTCTTCAAATTCAAACCCTATTCATTTTGGCACCCATACTATTTGATATCATTCATTTTGGTGAACCTAACATACTTACCCTATCTTCTTTTGTGGAATTAGATGCCCTATTGTGTTTTGTGGTGTTAGATTTCCATTTATATTATCTTGTTTAGATTTCTCTTTTATGTTAAATCTTTCATGCTAATTAGATTTCTTGCATCTATATTTCAAAAATACAAAAAATTGCAAAATTTCTTTCAAAATACAAAAATATTCATGCATTATGCTTTCTTAGTTTAGCTCATTTGCATTGTGTTGGTTTATGAGATTTACTACTTCTAGTCCTACTTATAATATTCTAGTTAGAAAAAATTTTAGACTTATGGGTGCCTTTGATCCCAAGTCTTCCTCTCCTTTCCTTAGGATCCCGGATGATAATTTGATTCTTCATGATTCCAATCCTATTATGAAGAAAAAGTCTTCTCACTCATCTCATGATGAGGATGATGCTTTAATATTGCCTC
This sequence comes from Chamaecyparis obtusa, assembly GCA_027943335.1. Lineage (NCBI taxonomy): Eukaryota > Viridiplantae > Streptophyta > Pinopsida > Cupressales > Cupressaceae > Chamaecyparis > Chamaecyparis obtusa. The sequence goes on from BSBK01000538.1 coordinate 99,544, forward strand.
CTGAACAAGTCAAAAACTTTCAATTGAACTTGATAAAATGGGTAATTGTCTTATTCAAGAAAACCATAATCAAGATTCTATCCAAGCTATAGATGCTCTTAAGAAATTTCTTCATGATAGTGATCAAGGTGTTAACCTCTTACGTGGTATTAATCACCTTGTGCATTCAAATGTTAAACCTTTAGCTCAAGAAGCTCAAGATTTAGGGATGATTCCTCCTGTCACTAGTGTAGAACCTTCTTCTATTCCTTTATCTAGTGTTCCTACCTATACTCCTTCTTTGGTGACTGTGATGGTTCCCACTATTCCTATGAGTGTTCCTCCTATGTCTCTTCCTACATCACAACCTTCTTATCATCATGTTCCTTTTACTTATTCCAATCTTCTCCCAACTATAGTTCCAAGTGTTCCTCCAGTTGTTTCTTATATTCTTTCATCTTCTTACACTATACCTAGTGTTTCTAATGTTTTTGTTCCTCCTATTTCCTCTAATGATTCAACAATCATCAATTTGGCTCAAACTGTGTCATCCTTACAACAACAACTTGCTTCCTTAACTCAAAACAAGTTTAGCATTCCTACATGTGACATGGGAAGTCCTTTGTATCTAGATATCATTCGTACTCCTATTCCTTAGTAAGTTTATATCCCTCATCTTGATAATTACAATGGAAAAGGAGACCTTGTTCATCATGTTAAGACATTTCAAATTCTTTGTAGTGATTATGCTCATGACCATAGGATTTTAGTAAAATTGTTTGCTAGAACTTTTTGTGACAAGGCCTTACAATGGTATTGTTCCTTGCCTCATTATATTGATTCATTTCTGAAAATTTCCAATTCCTTTATTCAACAATTTCTATACAACATTAGCCCGCAAGTATCTTTGACTAATTTGATGCATTGTAAACAAACTGCTAAGGAAAAATTAACTAAATTAATTGGTAGATTTAAGCATTTGCATGCTCAGATTTCCTATCCTATTCTTGATAAAGATATTCAATGTATGTTTATTTCAAATTTGCAAAAGGATATTAGAGATAAGATTCTGCTTACTAAATTTACCTCTCTTCAACAACTTTGTGCAGGGCTTCATCATTATCAATTAAAAGTGAGTCAATTTGAGACCACCACTCCAATGGCTCATGTTCCTGTTGATAAGAGTGATGCTACTCCTAATCCAAAAAAATTTCAAAAATTACACAACTATGTCAAGATAAACAAACAAGAAAATAAAGTTGCTAATCAAGTTGTTGTTGCATCTCACAATGCCACTTCTGCATCTACTGCTTTTTGATTAAATCATACATTTACTCCTCTTTCTAAATCTTTACATTCTATTATGAATAGGTTGTTAACTACTAATATGATTACCTTACCTCCTATTCGACCTCTTTTACCTACTATGATTACATCTAAATCCTTTGATCCTAAAGCTTTTTTTCAATATCATCATCAGAATGGTCATGATACTAAGAAGTGTTATTATTTAAAATACAAGGTTCAAGACTTAATTGATTCTAATGCCTTATTTTTTGATAATCTTGATGGTATTGGGATAAAATGTGTTTCTCCTCCTAATAAAAACCTTCAAATCTATAGAAATCCTTTACCTACGCATGATACTAATACCATTGCTCAGTCATCTCCTATGGAGACTATGTAATATTCAAAGATGGATGATCTTAATCACATTGTTAATAAAGTGGAGCATGTTGGTCAATTTGTATCTCCACCTCAACCTCAACTTCAACCTCAAGTTCAATCTTAACCTCAACCAAAACCTAATCTTAAATTGAAAACTCAACCTAAACCTTGACAACATCCTAAGAATAAAAGACCTCAGGAACTCTTGATTACCTCTAATGATTTTGAGACTATTAAAGCACCTAATGGTACTCTTTACATTTATGCTTGGATTTCTTAGATACCTAATCATGGTTGTCTTGTTGATCCTACATCCTTAGTCAATGTTATTACTAAAGCAAATATTTTTATGAAAAACTTGCAACACAATTCTTATGATACATCTAAAGTGTGGATTCAAACTTGTAATGGTTTTCTTTATCCATCATTTGGTTCTATTAACTTGTCGGTTGAACTTTGTGGAAAGACTGTGAGCACTACCTTTGTTGTTGTTCCTACTTCTGATCATTTTCAAGTTAAGCTTGGTTTTTCATGCCTAAATGCCATGCATTCTATTGCTTCACCTATCCATACATGTCTTAAATTTGTTCATGATGAAGAAGTGAATATGATAAACCATAGTTTATATCAACCTTCTAGGCCCACAGATTGTGCTACACTTGACTTCTTTTGGCCTTCATTACCTAATTCATGTCCTTCTCAACCTCATAATCTTTTCCATTCATATCAAGCCTATAAGCATCATAAGATTCTTGAATTAAGTGTACCTCTCATGGATCTTAATCATGGTCTTTTGCCTACACCTTCTATACCTCCTTTATCTATGGCTTCTAGATATGTTAACCAAGCTCCTAGTGCTTCTTGTTAGTCTACTGAGAATCCTATTAATCCTCCTATAGAACCTTTGAAGGATCTGATAGTTGTTCCTCCTAGTTCTCAATATATTTCAAGTAAAGAAAAATGTAATCAATCTTCTAATGAATGTCATAAAAAGCGTGATGCTCATGCTAAATCTCATAATTTTGTTCTTCAAAATTCTTTACCTCGTTCTGATAAGCCTATGCATGATGTTGTTACTAATGATGATGTTAAGATGCATTATTATGATGATTCTACTCATATCTTAGATCCTATTTTGATTAATCTAGATGAAGAAGATACTCTTGATGATACTGATGATGTTAATGATGAATACGAGACTATTGACATTGACATTGATTTACCTAATATGCTTTCATCACAATTGACATTTACACCTAGTATCGAACATTGTGATTCTCAAGAGGATCCTTGTTCAGAATTGGCTATCATCCCTACTATGTTGGATACAGTCCCTCTTGTGAGTTACCCACCTTCCCTAAATGATATAGAACAAGATGGGGAAATTAGGTGGCATGCTTGATTATCTTTTCCCTTGTGGTAGCCTTTGTTGTGTGTTTTTCTATTGTACTATGCTTCTCCTATGATGTGTTTGCTAAATGTTGTTAGATTCTTTTATACAACCCTTCTTACTCTATTGATGCAAGGTGATAAAGGAATTGAACTTGTTTATCAATTCCTCTATAGGTATCTCTACTCTTCTATATGTTGTTTCATGTTATGTTCTACTTGTTGTATTGTTCGTAAATGTTTCCTTACATAATCTACTTGGATTTGAGACATGGTAGCACTGATTCTTTTTGGTCTCCATGTCATGGTCTGAAAATATTCTTCTTCATATCTCTTATGTGTTCTTTCCTCCTTTTTTATTTTATTTCTACTTTCTTTGGGGAATGATGTCAATTCATTTGCAATAATATCATATATATATCATCTTATGATCATACTGACCCCATGACAAGTAGATCCTTTCTATGTTCTCTGTATGTTTATGTAGTATTCCCCTTGAGTTGTCTTCATCTAGGGTCATCTCATTATGGAAACATAATCAGTGGAGTTTTTTATGTTTTTGTTAAAGCCATTGCTCTTATTAAAGTGTTAGCAATGAATTTAGCATGGGGGAATACACTCTACTCACCTATTGCACACATGCACTTTTTGATACACATATATTATTTTTCAAGATACTTTTCTCCCTTTTTGAATTAGTGACTAATCCTTAAAGCATGGATTTATATTTTACGATCTCTTGATCCCTCCAGTTTCAAATATATTTGTGATCCCTTAAGGTCAGAGGTGTCCTTAATAAGACTGGATCTCTTTTGTTTTTGGTTTTCCTCTTATGGAATAGAATATTCCTAAGGTTGAATCCTTTATGGGTTGACTAGTGAGTAGCCACATTCACTAGGTGGTTCAATTCCATCTTTCTAGTTGCACCATTTCCTTGTGTGGTTTATAATGGGACATAAGTTCTCATTGGGCGAGATAGTCACACTCTCTCTCTCTCTAGAGATGTCTCTCTTATTGTGATCTTGGATTTGACAAAGACTTGATTCCCTAGGGGCTTGAGGTTTCTCTTTGTCCCTTTGATTACTATAAGATTATCTTTTCATTATGATCTTCTTTACCAAGAGTTTGCATCGAGTCCATACACTTGCTAAAGTGGGGGCTTAATGTATCATCTTAAAATGGAAGCACTTCCATGTTAAGAGCATTTAGCCCTCTGAGTGAGTATCCTAGGTTCATGTTAAGCACCTTGATTAGGTCTTTGCATGTATCTAGTTGTTTCCCCCTTGTTCTGCTTCTCTCCTCCTTATTTCCATCCTTTTTCAGATAGTTTTCTTTGAGAATATGTAGTTTCTGACTGTTTGGGTCAAAGATGACCTAGTATGGTCAAGGAGAACCTATACCCTGACCTAGGTTAGGGATGACCTCAAACCTGACCTATGGCATTTTCTACCTCCTCCCTAACCCCAGGTCTAATATTCATATTTTGAGAGTTTTGGGATATCAGGTTTCAAAAAGATTTCTTTTCTCACTTCTAGGTCGGTTATTTCAGGTTTCAGAATGGTAAATCCATAAATTTCATTTAATTTGGGTCCATTTCTAGGGGTTAAGGTTAATAGGGATTTAATTCTCCAATGTCGGCCTTCTCTAGAGGTTTTTTCCCTAGATCACTATAAAAGGAAGCCTTCCTCTCTCATTTTCACATCCACTTTTCACATCTCTTTTGGCTGCCAAGAAATCTCATCTCATAATCTCTCAAGCTCTCAAGTGCAAGAAAGAAAGAAGGAGAAGGAAAGAAATATAGCATTCATTCATCTTCAATCCTAGCATTAAATCATTCAAGTATTTATCAAGGAGATCCATTGTTAGCTATTGAAGGATTCAATCTCTTTGGAGCCCCCTTGAAGATTTCTCCATCCACATTCATCCAAGCCTCTTCCTATGCAAAATCCATTCAAGATTGGTGTCAAAGATCTAATGCCATTGATTTGAGACATCCTACATTTCTACATTCATTTGGAGCATCCCTAGTTGTGGATTCAAGGATTTGAATCCTCCACAAGGACTTCAACATAAGCAAGGTGAATAGTTTCATTTACTTTGTTTATACATATTGCAATTTTAATTCAATTTCAAGGTTAATTCTTAAGTTTGGGTTTGACCAAGGAAAATCCCCCATCCTAACAACAAAAACTCTCTTTTTCTTGTATGTATAGGTACAGGATTGCAAATCAAAGCTTGGATCTGGATACCCTTTTTGGCAAACTTCCAAGATTCACGAATAGATTTTCCATAGGAGCTATTTTGGGTCAAGGATGACCTGCTTCTTGAAAGAGAAAAGTTTTCTATGTTTTCTCCGTCTTGACATTTCTAGTCCGAAATAAGTTGTAGAATTGCCTGAAATAATGCACAAACATCAAAAATCATCATTTCCTAGATCTACCCTATTGTGAGGTTAGTATTTCCCTTCTATTTATTTCAGATTTTAATAACATACTTTCTATAGTAGATTATAGGATTTTCTCCTTTCTTCATATTCTCCATTGTTTGATTCTTTTGTGCATTGATCACTTCTTTGTGATTAATCCATTTGTATCTTCCCTTTTGGTAATTTGGATTGAGGATAGGTTCTATATTCCACCCCTATATCATACATATTACCCCTACTCAAATTCAAACCCTATTCATTTTTTCACCCATACTATTTCATATCATTCAATCACAACTCTTTTGTATACATGGAAGAATGAGAGGCAAGTAATACACCTAAACCATATGCAAAGTCATGGATAAGCAATGTCAAGCATTAGGAGGATGCTGCTGAGGATCAAGAGGATGTTGTTGAGAATCAGGAGGATGTTGTCAAGCATCAAGAGTGTGGTGTGGAGTAATAAGAAGATGAAGCATATAACTTGCAAGATGAATCTAAAGATCAAGGACAAGGAGAAAATAAATTTGAACCTATATTGGCAAAGTATGTAAGAAGACATCACAAGCCTAAACAAATCATTGGAGATAAAGAGTTTGGAATCATGAAAATAAGTAAGTTGAAAGATCATACATACTTATTATGTGAGTTTGAGCCTAAAAATTTAAATGATCCTTTAGAGAATGATGATTGGATATAAGCCATGAATGAAGAAATTGATCAGATAGAAAAAAATGATACTTGGACTCTAGCACTGAGGCCAGAAGACAAGAATGTTATTGGAACAAAATGGGTATTCAGAAATAATCTAAATGAACATGGAGATGTCACAAGAAACAAGGCAAGACTGGTATGCAAGAGCTTTACTCAAGAAGATGGAATTGACTATGGAGAGACATTTTCTCCTATTGCAAGATTAGAGGGAGTAAGGACTCTACTTGCATATGTTGCATAGAAAGGTTTCAAAGTATATCAAATAGATGTCAAATTTGCATTTTTGAATGATATATTGGAAGAAGAGGTATACATTGAACAACCTGAAGGATTTGTTGATGCGAGCAATAAAAATATGGTTTGCAAGTTGAACAAGGCATTTTATGGGCTAAAACAAGCCTCTAGAGCATGGTATGAGAGTCTAAATAATTATTTCATAAAGATTGGATTTTCCAGAACAAATGACAACATAAATCTGTATATGAAGAGAGAGAAATTTTATCAAATGGAGAAAGGTATCTACATTACTCAATCTAAATATGTTAAGGATATACTAAAAACTTTTGGTATGGAAGAATCTAGACTAGTGAGTACTCCCATGACTACTGGACAAAAACTATCTAAAAGTGATGATACACCTAAAGTGAATCAAACCTTGTATAGATTTATAATTGGAAAGCTACAATATGTTGTTCACAGTAGGCCAGATATTTCCCTAGAATTTTGGATTTTGGCAAGATTTTCTACCAATCCTAAGGAGAATCATATGATGGCAGTGAAAAGAATATTGAGATATCAGAAAGGAATTGAGGATTGTATATTATACTATAAGAAGAATGACAAATTTGAACTGAGAGTTTACACTGATGAAGATTGGGCTGGAAATGTTCATGATGGAAAACGTACAAGTGGTGGAGCATTCTTTTTAGGAAAGAGATTAGTCTCTTGGACAAGCAAGAAACAAAACTGCATTTCCCAATCTATAGCAGAAGCTGAGTATGTAGCAGCAGCAGTAAATTGTTCAAATTTAGTGTAGATTGAGAAATTGTTAAAAGGGATAAAAGAGGAAATCATTGATCTAGTTGTTATTTTCTTTGATAACACAAGTGATATTAAGATATCAAAGAATCTAGTGATGCACACTAAGACTAAGCATATTGCTATCAAATATCATTATTGGAGAGAGTTGGTTTAAGACAAAGAAGTGAGAATTGAATATGTGAATACAAAGGAACAATTAGAAGATATATTTACAAAATCTTTACCTAAGGATGCTCATGAATATATTAGAGGTAAACTAAGGGTGATTCCCCTAATTGAGGCTTCCTAGTAAAAAATGAGCGTTGCATCAAATGTGCTAAACATAATATTTGACAAATTGATGAAGAAAACATCACACTTTAGGAGTTTCCTAGAGTTGTGAGAAGTAAAGCAGAGATATTAATCAGTCATAAGAAAGATGACAAAGGGAGAATATAGCATACATTATTGACATGTAGATATCTACATGCAGAAGATGAAAGTGATGTTAGGATTAAGTAATACTGAAAGGGGGGGTGAATCAATATTACAACACTTTATATTAAACTTCAACCAATTACAAATAAACCATATCAATTCTGAAATGTAAAGAAACTAAACACATAACACATAACTCATAACACCTGTCATGCCAATAAAAACTCAGTCTAAAAACACACCAATTTTTTTTTAAAGGGATAATAGGTCCAAATTAATGTTGCGGGTTAATAGGTGTCCAAGTCAAAAGATTAAAAAAAAGATTCTGAATACTATATCTTCTACAAATGTTGGCTACCAAAAGTTACTAGCTGAAAAGGTTCTAACAAGAGTTTCTATCTAGGTAGTGCAGTTGTAACCGAGTTTCAAAAGGGGTTAGGATGAACAAATCTTAATTTACATATGGTGATGTCTACAAGGTTTATCAAAAATTCTCTAATAGATTAAAAAATCACTAACTTGTTTTATTAGAATGATCCTTTACTAAAATGAATTAATTAAAATTAAACTAAACAAGATTAGATCACCCTACTAGTTACATCTAGAATACAATCTAGAAAAGTCAGATTATCATAATTTATTTTCATTACGATACTAAGTAGAATTCAATAAAAGAAGGTTTCGTTAACTAAATTAATGAACAATTTGTGAAGCGTTAATTTAATAATCATATAGATTATAAAAGAGTAAAAGAATATTACCTAAAATATTTATTAAATAATATATATATATATATATATTGATTCATAATTTTTGATATATATAAATTAATATCAAATTGATTTATTATAATTAAAATGATAATATATATTGAATATAAATCTAAATTACATAATCAATTTAATAAATGATTATAATTAAATAAGACATATATTAATTAATTAATTAATTAATAATTATAATATATTAATTAATTAATATAATTATTAATTAATTAATAAATTATAAAATGTTAATTAATAATATATATAATTAATAATTATAATTAAATAATATATATATTAATTAATTAATAATTATAATATATTAATTAATTAATATAATTATGAATTAATTAATAAACTATAATATATTAGTTCATAATATATATATTATGTAATTAATAATTATAATCAAATTATAATAAACAATACTTAATAAATAAATAAAAATAAACAATATATTATAAAGTAGCTACCCCTAGCTAAACACACATTCCCCCTCCTAGCCTCACGTGCCAAGAGAGAGGGGACAAACATCTCCCTCAACTTAAGATCCTTCTAGAAGCAACCTTGGTTCAAATGGATTTAACATTAGTCTCTATGATGATTCCCCAGATTTACCATGGCCTATTTCCCTGCACACTCAAGTCCAATATTAGTAGTCCAAGGAAAGAAAACATGTAATTTTATAACTTTAATAATCAAATAATTCTCATTTAATCAATCATAATTTAAGTCAAATTTTTCACAATTCATAATCATTCATTTATAAGTAACATAAATCTCATCATGAATATATTTAATTCATCACTAAATTAAACTTGAAACATAAACATTGCATACATATAAAATTTGATTTGCAATTAAACTTCATTACCATAATCAATCATAAAATAGAATTAAAAACATACATGTAAGTTTCAATTGATGACTTAGCTTTCACCATCCAAATCATAATGTAATGTTCATCAAACTACTAAAGTGATAAACCCACAACATAGAGTATCTGTAAAATCCATAACATCAAAATATAATCATAAAATATGTCTATCTCATATGCAGAACTGAATGGCTATGACAGGCTCAGGGTGAGGCCTCACAACACCATTATGTGTCTTCAAAGAAACCCTATCCAAGGAAAAACCCTAGTGGTGATGGTACCCACAACTACGCAAAAAAATATTGAATCTTTGTTAGGAGATCTAGCCCTATTAGGAGCTGAGTATGACATATTACATTTTCTTGTTAGAGGAATAGAGAACCTTATTAGGGCTATACAAAAACTCTGTTAAAGGTGTGGTGAGCTTACAACTCTTACAATCAAAACTCTATTATAATAGTGTTCTTCAAGTAGTGAACAATACAAACATCTTCTATGCTTTGATAGTTCCAGTTACAATTCACAATAGCCTTTGTCAACCACTAACCTCACATATGATATCAACTCTCTCTAATATCCCAAATTCACATCCATCACATCATCATATTTTCTCAATTATCACTTCCACAAAACACTCTATACTTATATCAATTCTTTCATCCAATCGGCTCTCAAATATAATACAAAACATAAAAATTACTCATACAAATGATAAATATATTGTTGGAAATTTTGTATTACCAAAGTGTCACTAATCTACAACTTTCATCTATCTTAGCATGTTACCATTCCATTTGACCTTCCCTCAATCATCATGACTATTTACATACCCTGATTCACTATTTCTCTATCTTCAAATACCTTCACATCACTATATCTTCCTGATATTAACACCAAAACATGTGAGACCATAAATGAATGTCATACATATCCCAAACTATCTTCCTCTAAGTTTAGAAGCCATAATATGTCATATATTATCTTCGCTGACCAAAACTGTATCGGTAGTATACTGTAACTCTGATTTTGTAATTAGTCATTTTCATGATTATGTCTCTAGTACCTATACTCACTTCATTCAATCACTCTAGCATAAGTGTTGCCATAAATGACAACCCTTAAGTTATTCATAGTTCTCTCAATACATCACTTTCCAATAATCTCTCCCTTTGGCATTGATGACAACACTTAGCAAACAATGACTAAGTGTCAAAAAACTATATTCCTTCTACTTCTCCATATACATATCCTTTCTTCTTTTCTTTCTCTTTTTTTATTATTTATACTTTTATTTTCTTTGTCTTTTTCTCTCTCTCTCTCTCTCTTTTTTAAATTATTTTTCCTTTTCTCATTTTTCTCTTCTCTTCCTCTCTTTTTGACATCAATAGAAAAGGTACTTACAAAATTTAAAAATCTTAAGCAGAAAAGACTTAGAGCTTACTCACTAGATTTAGAATGTCCTAGAACGAGTCTTCCAAGGTCTTCACTTCATCATCCCATGACTTGAGCATAAGTTCACTGACATGGATCAGTCCATTTAGTGCATAAGATGCAATCTTAGATGCCTTTAGCTCGGTGGGTACAGAGTTTGTCATTGATCCTTCTATCTTCTCCATCTATGTCATATGAACTGAAAGAACTGAAAGATTAGGAGTGATTAGACTCTTTAGAAAACCAAATCTTTCCACTACTCCCTTTATCTTTATTCAAAGCACTTATATTATTCAAAATCTTAGATGTTTACATGTCCATTTCCAATCTAGAGTTTCTGAAGAGGTTTCACAACTATCCATTATATTGTCTAATGTAGCCCTATCCTTGCTTATTATATGTTTAATATTCTTAACATGTCTGATAGGATTTATGCAATAGCTATATACATTTATTCCTTGTTCCACATAGCTTTTAGCTTTGATTATTGTTTCTTTTAGAATATCCAAGTCCCATGAGATGGACTAGAAAACTTCTTTCAACTTATTTTATAAGTATCTCTTCTTAGCCTTATCCTCTGCAATATTCAACAGTGAGTCAAAATGACTATCAAAGTTGTATGACTATCAAAGTTGTCCAATGTCAGGTTCAAGCTCTTTGTATCATCCTTTCCTTGAAAAATAAGAGGTGTAGGGAGTATTTTTTTCAGAGTCTATATTGCCCTAGAAATCACCTTTACCTTCTTGTCCCCCTTTTGTTCTAACCTTTCCTTTACCTTAGAAAATTCCATGAAGGATAACCTCATGATTTCATCTACATCCATTCTTTCCACATCTATGCTCACTGTTTTGTCCATACTTGCAAACAATAGTGTGGAGGAGGTATCCGACTCATGTTTAAGTTCAATTCTTACCTCTTATTCTTTTTTTGTTGTTGTCTCTTCTTCATGCTTTTCATCTAGTTGTTTCTCCTTCTCTTGTTCTTTCTCTTCCTATTTTTATTTAATGTGTTCTTCCTCTTTCTATCCTTCCTCTTCTACTGTCATCATATTATCTAGGTTTTCTTGAAATGGGTCATTTGCATCAAGTGAAGTGTCTAATAATATAGGCACACCAAAAATGAAGAAATCTAGTTACTTGTCAACTTCTCTTGCTTTCTCACTCTATTTTTTTGTCTTAAAAATTTCTCCCATTCCTAAAGGTGTAGGCTTGGTAACCTTTGTTGGAATTAGGAGAGATAGGTACTGAGGGGGGAGGGGTGAATCAGTGCCTTCAAAAACTTCACTTGTAAACCTTTCAGATCTATAACTGTAAACAGTGATAACCGACCAAAATAACTTGAATCTAATTGCATGAATCAATCATCCATTTAATTTAAGTAAACAACATGACATCAATATGGAAATCACATAACACAAGTATTTTGGTAATGCAAAAACTCTTGTTAGAAGGTAAAAACTACGGTGGGCATGACACCCACAAATTCTTTACTACTACAAATAGAAAAGGTTTGCCTGTTAGGGCTACAAGTTTTGATCACTTCTGGCGATCTCACCCTAATAGGAGTGACATGTTAGATCATCTAGATCTACCTAGCTATAGGATTTTAACAACACTAATGAAGTGTGCAGTCAGTTAAGAGATTTACATAAGACTGTTAAGTCTACTCTGTTAAGAGATTTTATCCAAAACTCTATTACAATTGTCAGAAAGCAATAGGCAATTATCTGCTATTTGACAACTCAATTGTCTAATACAGATCTATAAGCTCTAATAAAACATAACCTTACTTGTGATGAATCTTTGCTCTAAATTGGTCAGTAGCCTCTGCTAATTCTACTCAATCTAAATTCCTTTGTACTTGGTTTTGCTAACTGATAGACTTGAAGTTAGGCAATTGCTTCAAGTGCTCCATGATTCATATATCAGCTCACACCAAAAATGATGTGAACATACAAATATATAGTGTTCTAATTTTTCCACTTTAATAAAATTAGGTTACACAATATAGTTATAACCCTAAGATCTATGGTGTACAATAAAAACCTAGATCAACTATTACAAAAGATATACATTGCATTTAATGAATATCATCACATTAAATGTTCCTCAATCTTGGTAAAATTTTTTATAAACCATTGTAACTATTTGCATAGAAGAATGTGCCATTTCTAATTACTATGCCATTTCCTGTGATCCTCAGTAAACACTGTGTAAATTGTTTGGTGTAAACTGCGATGATCGGTGTTTACTTTCTGTTGGTGTTGGTGTCTGCTGGTGCTCGGTAAACTGTCTGTTGCTCAGTATATAAGCTTTATCAACTAGTCTATTATGCTTCATGTTACTGATTAGCTCAATGTAAGTGACCAACCGATATCTTTACAAACCTTTGGTACTAATGATAATCTTAAATGCTCAATAGAGATAACAATCTCCCCCTTTGGCATTAGTGTTAAAACTTGAAATGTATATAGACAAAATTTTCTATATAACTTATCTTTTCCATATACATATACACATCAAAAAAATTCTAAGTACTAAGTACTCCCCCTTGGTGCATGCTCTTGGTAATATGTAGTATACATAGCATCTATGTATAGATTTGGAATAATAGCTTATACATTGTTTTCCCCATTTTTAATAGTAATTCCAAATACAAAAATTAAGTATTATACTCACATCTTGTCAAAAATATGCTGATGGGTTTTCTTCATTGACTCCAAGAGGTTGTCCTATTCCTCTTTCAAATTGGTGAGAGTGATGTGCTCAAGACTGACTTGTGCATGCATGTCAAAGATGTTATCTAACACCAAAATTTATGGTGTTGCAACTAGTATCTCAGCTTTGACAATATGTGCTTAAAAAATTTTCAGGTATGGAATGAGTTCGATTTGCAACTTAGTAACCTGATCTATTATGTGCTCTTCTTGTTTTGTTCAAATTTTCTATCAACCACCAGATTTCTTGAGCTCATTGAATGTTCTTTAAGAAAACATGAGGCTTGGTTATGGCTACATTTGTAATCAACTATATTTTTGCTTCCAATCCTTTGATCTTTTCACTGACTTCAATAGTGAAGGTATCTATAGTACAAAGCTTCAATAAATATTGACAAATTAACTAGGTGATGGTTTTTATCTCAGTGATTACCTTAGATAATTTGACCTTCTTCAATGTCACTTCTAGGCTTATTTTCTTGGCTAATTTAATCTGAATCCTTGATTTTTCCCTTTCTTCAATTCTTTATTTTGTATCAATATCTGGGTCATTCATCTTCTCAGCAAGTGTAGGAAGTTGATCTATGATAGGTGTATTGTAATGCTCCTCCAACCTTATCAAGTCTTGGTTATGTTCACTTGAAATTGGGAAGGACTATATGTGAGAATGATCCTTCTTGAGATGGTTTCTTAAACCAAACCTCTTCCAACGCACCATAACTTCATATTTTAACATGGGAAATAATAGTATTTACATAAGTATGTTCCTTTATATCTTCATGTGTGTCAGTGATAGGATCATCTGATAGGCTTATATGCTTCCATTAATATTAATGTGTACATTAGGTTAATTGAATTATAATCATTTAAGGGTTAGATGGGTTACATTCTCTAATAACGTTACTTGGGATTAGACATGATTAATGAATTTATGGTTATATGATTTGTTTATCTTGATTTGATAATGGGACATTTTGAGTACTGGTCTGATGGTTAAATGGGTTTGTGAAAGATAATAGATGATTTATATTTACATGATTATGTTATGATTCATTATTGTTATATAATATAGAAAAGATATCATTTTGATACTAACCACACTAATCCAATTATTCTTTGTTGATGTGACTGTCGAAAGAGGGGAGGAAGTCATAGTTACTTCTCTAGGAGGTCGACATGATGTCGCACTCTCCCTCCTTGTTTGCAATTGTTTGTGTGTGTGTGTGTGTGTGTGTGTGTGTGTGTGTGTGTGTGTGTGTGTGTGTGTGTGTGTGTGTATATACACACACACACACACACACACACACACATAAATATACATATACATACATAGATATACATACATACATACATACATACATATCTATATATCTATATATATATATATATATATATATATATATATATATATATATTGGTGTACTTTGTTGGTGTTGCAGGATGCATGTACTAGGCATCAACTCCACCTAGCTACATAGGTCTAAGCATGCCTTTAAAATCCTTGAACTATTGTTGTGTGGAGGTATTACCAAGATTACTCTCAAGATTACCCATAGACTTAGATTTGTGTTTAGGAGGTTACCCTAGTTGGGGAATTTGAATGTGGTATCTGATGTGGTCTTGTGATTTATGATTTGATGTCATTCTGTGATTTATGATGTGAATTAGAATTATCCTTGTTAGTACATGTGTGTGTGTGTGTGTGTGTGTGTGTGTGTGTGTGTGTGTGTGTGTGTGTTATATATGTGTGTTATATTGATTATATGTTATATAGGTATGTGTATATGTGGGTGCACATGCATATACCCATGCTTATATAAATAATAATATTTGTATGTTTTTATTGATTGTGTAAATGGTATGTTATTTAAAGTGAATTCAATAAATGTATTAATAATAATAATAAAAAGAAAGGTTATTTGTATTAAAATTAGCTATCTAGGAGGGAGTCGAACTAAGACCTCCTAAAAGTTAGGGTAGTTAGTTTTCGTGTGTGATATGTGTTTTCCTTGATAGTTAATCATTGAGTTTTCTTGTTATGGTTTTATTTTGAGACTATTTTAATTAAATTTATTAAAACCTTGATTAAGTCTTTTATGGGAAATTATTTGGTTAGCCCTCCAACCAACTATGGAAGTTGGAGAAGTTGCTTCCCGCAAAGAAACTTCTCTAATTGCATAGTTGGAGGATAAATAATTGAAGACTTTGTGTGCGGTGGGGGATAATTTTTGGAAGATTGGTTTTCCTTTGAGTTGTCTATAATTGATTACTCCAAAAAATTTTGGTGAATGTTTAAGTGAGGTTGAGAGTCTCTGGGTGGTGAAGTCATCTATGTGAGGATTGCTCAGAGTTGATTGCTAGAGGAATATTTTTAGAAGAATATCTGCTCAAGGCTAGAAATTTTGCAGAGAGTCTCCAACCAAGGGAAGATGATTCTCCGCAAGATCCCGAGTAGGGTTTAAACTGGGATGAATCTCCATTCTTCCCATGTGTATGATTATGTATATGAATGATATATTACTTGATGAGAATATGATTGTTTACTTTTGTTTGGAAATGAGAACTATATATATGTTTTATTTTCTGTGTATTTGAAATATGTTTGCGGGAAGTGATTTTTTATGAATGTTTGTATGTTCTCTAAGGTGAAATCTCCCTGGGAGAGTAGAAGTGGTTTTGATCATGTAGGATAGTGTATTATATTATTATTGAATGTATTATGAATGTTTCCAGAATTTAGAGCTATAATTTCAACCCTATTGGTTCCTAACTGCTTTTGCACCACCTTTTTTCATCCGAATCTAGGACATATTTTTTGAATAGATGGGATGGTTTGATGGCCATTTTTGAAGGGAAAATAGGTAATCTCAAATGGGTCGTGCCCAGATTAGGCAACCATAGTCCCCATCATGCCCAGTTTTACCTACAAGTCAGAGTTGATAGTCATATTTTGTAGTTTCTAGCAGTCAGTTTAGTGTTAACCGAGCAAGTTCAGTTTAGTGTTAACCAAGCAAGGTCAGTTTAGTGGTAATCGAGCAAGGTCAGTTCAGTGGCAACCGAGAAAGGTCAGTTTAGTGTTGACCGAGCATGTTAGTGTCAACCGATAGAAGTAGTGTTAACCGAGCATGTTAGTGTCAACTGACCGAAGTAGTGTCAACCAACCAAAGTAGTGTCAACTGACCTAACCAGTATCAACTGACCAAGCTAGTGTCAACCGATAGAGTTAGTGTAAATCAAGGAAAATAGGATTCAAGATTTATACAAGTATAACATTTAAGAATAAGTCCTTATACTTTAATTTATACTTGTATAAATAAATTAGGTACCTTCTGAGATGATTGAGATAGGTTCTAGATTCATAGGAGTTAAGATGCAACTTCTAGACTATAGTTTTTTCAAAAAAATCAGACTTAGTTATTTTTCAAGCATGTGAGATTTTGTAGAGCATGGTGTTTTGGCATATGAAATTTTGTGTAAACTTTAAATATGTTCATTTCTTGTTTTGTTGGGTTTATATGGTGTATTTAAATGCTTGAATAAGGTTTAGGATGTGTTTTAGGGATTAGAATTAGGGTTAGGGTTGTCTAATGGACTAGGACTACTCTAAGGTCTCCTAAATGTTCCCCAAATGCTCCTAAACTTTCTTATTCTTTTCTATGCTTTGATTCTAGTTCTTGAAAGTGTTTATGATGTATTTTATTTCAAGTATGATGTATTTGTGATGTTGTGAAGTTTTTATCACCTATGTACATTTGTTACCTATTTTGTTGAGGTTATATGGTTTACTTATGATGATTTTTCACTTGGCATAGATTTGAGCTTAGTTTATGAGGCTAGGACTCATCTTCATGGCTAGTGTGCATGGGAGGGTTTCTTAGACCTATAAATGAGCCTTGGAAAGTTTTAATTGTGCATGTGAAAGGTTTTATGTTTCTCTTTGAGATATCTTTTGATAGACATTCTTCCAATGGCTCCTTTTATGTATACGGCTAAGGTTAGGACTCGTTCTGAGGGCCTGAGTGCATAGGGGAGTTTCCTAAACCTATGAATCAAGACTTGGAAGTGTTATCTTGTTTTGTGTCTTGTGATGGGGTAAGGGAATAGGAAACTTAAGTGAGTGGCTCACTATAGGTGTTGGAACCCTAAAGTGGTTGTCGGATGATCCTATGGGTGGGTTTGTAAAAAGTGATAACCTTAAAAATTAACCTGAGAAGGGGGGATTCAAAAGATAATGAAAGAAAACATAATAATGGCCACACAAACCTGATTGGAGTACCAGGACCAAGGATAACTACCAAGATGGATCCCTATTCATAAAGGGGGGACTGGGGTTACATGGTTGCCAAGAAGGATCCCAATATATAGGTTGTGTGATGATGCTCACTTAGGTGGTCTCCTAGAACCTTAACCTTAGTGTTATAATATGATGATATTTTTATGTGTCTTATTCTTTTTATTTTATCCTTGGTTTTTATTGGTATTTTTGACTTAGAATTCCTTAAGGTCTTGGGAGTACCTTGGTTCTATCTCCTAGCACAGGGGGTGGAACTTCATCAGTTTCACATGGTTGGGTGGAAAATCTCTTTCGAGGTATTGTTCATGGTTCATGTCATGGATTGGATTATGAGTTATTTAGTGGTGAAGATTTTGTTCTTGTATCATGCATATCTATCTTTTTTTATCGAGATGTAAAGATGTATGGTGAGCTTTGGGAAACTTGATGCAATTATCTTTCTATATGCCTTCGGGCAATGTGCAGTAACTATAATTATTGTAAGAAATAAGCTATGTATAAGGGAAGGGTAGAATTATGAATTTAAAAAGGGGATTGACTATGGTTGAATCAATGAGAAATTCCCACCGTATATCTCTTGTGAATTTGAAATGAAATTGAAAGTAATGGTTCTATGCAAATCTTTGTAATAAAAGTACTTGTGGATGTAAACTTCTTTTGATATATGGTTAGTGAAAAGATATGCTAAGGGTTCAAGGGTATCTCCAGGTGAAATAATAAGGGTAGGAAACATGTATGTTATTAAAATAGTGATGAGAAATAATTTCTTAAATGTATAGTACAATTATGAGTAATGTGTGGTTATTCAAACTAGGTTTTAGTCTCAATTCTTAACTAGACTTGTACAAGGTTATAGATGATAATTTGTGGAAGTTAAACTTATGGAAAAATGATTCATTTGATGATTTATGTTGGTTATCAATACATGGATAAGTACTTTACACTCTTTCTATTATTATCTTGAAATGAAGATAGGAAGTAAGGACTCTTATTGGAAAATTTTAATTGAGTTTTGATGGTGCAATTGAGTTGAGCATAGATAATGTTGAGTAAAAAAATATGAAAGAATAAATGTGCTTAGTGGATATGATAATTAATGTATGCTTGCTTCACTTTTAAGGGTAAATTACATTTTAGTCGGTAAGGAAACTTAATTTCATTAGTTCATTAATGTAATTGGTTTTGATGTGAAATGGAATCAATGTAAATTAAAGTTGTAATGGAAATAGAATTTATTTGATTAAGTAATAAAATGAAATACTTAATAATGGTAATTGAATTCATTAAGGGAACCTTAAGGAATGTACTTGTGAATGGAAATCATGATATGTTAGAATGTTAAAAAAAATTGTTAGTTGTAATTTTAGGTCATAGACTTGATTCCTTATGGGTTCCCTGGTGGGGACATTACATGTATCCTCATCAATATTCACCTCAGGTACTACCTGTTAGAGGATATCACGCACATCTGTTAAGATTTCTTTTCATTTGTGTTCTTGCTTCAACTTTTCTTGTGCTACCTTTCTTGTACATAGTTCCCCATATTTACTCAAGTCTTCAGGGCTTAGGGTCCTTGGATCAGACTCAGGGATAGTGATCACTTCATCTAGGGTGATAGGCCCTATTCCTTTCTTCTTCTTCTTCTTCTTCTCTGGTGCTAGAGGTGATTTCTTCTTAATAATAGAAATAGTTTTATCTCTAGATTTCAGAGCATCCTTCCCAGTTAACATGCGTTCTTCCTTCTTCTACTCCTCAATAGTTGTATTCTCAGTTGATATAGTGGTAGTCTCAAATGTGATGTCAAGTGGGATCACCTCTATTTCCTTTATTTTTTATGTTTCCTTTGCATAAGTGGAAGGTGCCTCTATTTGTGTAGGCTCATCTGTTTCTTTAGGTTTCTCTACATCTTGATCCCCTGTGATGTCTTTGTTTTGCTTGAGGTTTGAGCCATCGGATTGTACTTGGGAAAGAATTTTAGCTACTTTTGCAAGAATAGGAAGTTCACCCAGTAGTGATGTAAATAGACATTCAGTGTCTAGTGCTTCATCTTTATTTGGTGAAATATTTACATCTTCATCATCTTGGTCATCAGGATCACCATTTGTGATGTCCTCAATGAGTACATCATCATTAGTTTTCTTCTCTAGTCGAACTTCAACTTTATCTGGTGCATCCTGTGAAATACTTATTTCTTCCTTGTCCTCGGTGATATCAATTGCCTTGGTAACTGATATACCAGTATTATTTGATTTCTTTGTTGTTCCCTCATCAATGAAAATACCTTTACCTTTGGAATTGTGTCTCTTCTTAGACAAGTTCAAGAATTCTTCTTGCTTAGCTTTTTCTTCAGCCTTCAAAATTAATGTCCACACTGAATCAGTTGTGGTATCCATATCTGGTAAATTTTCATCCATGATCATCAAGGCTCTATTCTTAATCATAAAATTTTCTTCATATTTGGTCAAGTATTCACTAACTTCTCCAAAGCTTAAATGTGAGGCTTCCCAAACTAGAGAGCATTCTCTCTTTCTCTTCTCGGTGTCTAGTGCACTAGACCATTTTTTAGTAATTTCGTCATCCAACTTTTTCAGTAATGCACAGGCAAATTCCATTGGAACTTTATTGAATTTTATCATCATTTGGATGATAGCCTCTTCTATCTTGGTTTGATCTTCTTTTGACATCTTGTTAAATCTGTCTAGTAAGGGATTAGTGAGGTCTCCATGTTCAATTATGTCTTCAATGATTTCATCTATTGTTTTTTCCTTGTTACTGACCACTTTGAATTGATTGATATCATCTTCTGTCTCAGTTTCCTCAAGATCTTCTTTATTTCTTATGAATTTTCTCCTTTTCTTTGGTACCTCAGCTATAGCCTTGTTCCTTCTCTTGTTATATTTCTTTGTCAGTGTAGCTAGTCTCCTTTTTGTTACTTTCTTTGCTTCTTCCTTATCGGTTGATCGTGGTGCAATTGATGATCATGTATTCATACCTTCATGTACAGGTGACTGCTTCTTTATAGGAATTTTAGGTGGAGGATTTAGTGTGGGATCTACTTCTTTTTCAGACTTGGTCTCCTCACTATCATATGGTTTGTCAGCTAACTGTAACTGACCTTCGGTTTCCTATTCAACCAATGTCTCTTTAGATGTCTTAAACCCATCTCCATATTTAGCAGTGAGATTTTTCTTCATCTTCTTTACCTTTCTAGTTATTTTATCGATCTCAATATTTGTTGAAATTCTAGATTTGGCCTCTTGATATACTTTGAACCTAGTGGCAATGGGATCTTTTGGTAGTGCAAGTAGTCCATTAATAGATTTCAGTGTGAAATCATGGTTCATTTCATATCCCATCGGTGCCAACCATTTTATCCTAGGTTCAACTTCTTTTATCAAAGTATAATCTATGTTGACTACAAAACATATATCATTCTTAAATCTCTGAACTAATTCCCTCAGAATTCTACTTCTTTTATGCATTTTAGACTGAAACTCTTTAAAGTATGCATTAAACTCTATATTCAACATATCTCCTAACTTAGTCATCATTTCACTAATCTATTTTGTTATTGGTATATTCGGTATCCAATTTACTTTACCGATGCCAGGTACATACTTTTGTAGATAGAAAAATATGCATGCAAGTAGAGATTTGAACTTACATGTGTTGGACTTCTTTTTCCTTATGGTCTTCATATTCTCCTAAAGTTGATGAAATAGTACCTCAGCAAGATCAACCTAGTGACCTTTTACCATAATTTTGTGCACCATGTCTACTGCACTACAAGGTACGCTATTGAGTCTTCTTGATTAAAATAATTTGTACCCAATCACATGTGCTACAAATTTGACTGTTGGGTCTTTGATTGTTGAAATCTTCAATGCCTGACCATCCCATTGTGCTCCAGTATATTTCTCAACATCCAGTTGTGATGAACTATGGAAAGCCTTAGCCTTGTCGGTTGTAGGGAGCCTAGTAACCCTACTAATCATTTTCTTGTTGACCTCAATCAGTTTATCCAGCTAGAATTTTTCATCGTGATACTTGCTCAAAATGATTCTGATCCAATCTAATTTAAATGATTGCAAAAGTGTATAAAACACAATAACCATGATTCCTTAATCTTCTTGTAATCTAATTGCATTTTTCCATTAGGGCCATAGAGTTGTTGAAATGTTGCAATAGTTTCAAAATCTCCAACTTCTTTGATTTTGCAATGAATATATGATCTTACATCTTCTATCAATAAAACCCTTTCTGGTATGCTCAAAAAAGAACCCATTATATCTATTTATGCTATGAGCTTGGGATATGGCTTAAACTTAGGTTCATCAAAATTTTCCCTAATGATTAGATTAACTTCCTCCTCAACACTTTGTGATTTTCTTGCAGATGATGTAGATGCCATAAATTGATTCTAGGGTTTCAGCAAGCAGTAGGATAAATAGTGTTTGACAACAAATGAACTTACTCGGTATCATGAAGAGTGATGTTGGTTCAATATAAAGTAGCCTTGAATCCTTCTGAAAATCTTTTAGCTTGAACTCTGCTCTTTGAATTCACCACTCTTCAAAATCACAATGTAAAAATGAACCCTATTCCTATGTATTTATAGACTTTTCGATATTCCTGCTCAAACTTTCATGCAATAAATACTTGATCTAACTTTCAGTACAAAACATCTATCATCTCCGTGACAACTAAAATTTTTCATCTACTTAGTTAACATAGAATTTCTTCATCAGTTGATACATGTGCTTGGTTAACCTTAGATAGTGATTACTGATGGGTAACCAACTCTCGGTCTCTCTTTTACCAACTATATAACATTGTTAGCTCATGACAACTAAACCATAGTGCATCTTTATCCATGCTGATTTGGTATAAGAACATTATGCATAAGGAACTTTATGTAAAATGTGATCATTTAAAATGTCATTCCCATACATACCTATTTCACCTCAAGTGGAGGTACCGATGTCACCCAATCTAGTGGATGAGGTTTCACCAACAACATTACTTGACTCAGTATTCTCATTAGATGCCTTCTTCCACATAGTGTTCCTTAACTTTGTGATATTTGCGATAGTATATCCAATTTCAAATATATGGTTTTCATCTAGTGCTTGGTCTCTGTAGTTATTGTTTATATGATTGACTTGATGATAGTACATACAAGCCATCCCAGTGGTTGTCCAACTTCTTGATGACTCTTTCTATAACAATTTGCTGCAATGTGTCCATATCTATCACAAGTAGTGCAGTTAGCCCAAGTATTATAATCCCAAACATAAGAGTTACCTTGTCTCTTTGGTTGATATGGCCTACATTGTGGTTTCTCCTTAGGTGTCTAGACTTGTTTCATTTTTGCCTTACATTCTCATGCAGTGTGTCCATGCTTGTTGCAATTATAGCATATTTTCTCCATAGTGGTATTATTAGCAATATCATTTTGTTTAGCTCTACACTCATAAGTAGGATGTCCAAACTTACCACAATAGTAACAATATCCATTAAACTTAGGATTGATAGGAGGTTTACCTTGTGCTTTGCTTCTACACACATTAGATGTATGTCCCGGTTTTCCATGGTGATTACATGCCAACACTTTAGGTTTCTAATTTTGATTGATGTTGACTTGTTCAACTTGTTGTGATGATTCTCCTTTACCGATGTAGCCTATACCGGCTTTACTTCCAAATTTTATTTGATTAGTCAGAAATTCATCAATCTTTTTAGAGCTACCTTAGCAAGTTTCTTCATTTCATTTTGTTGTTGTTGATTTTTCACTTCATTTCTCAACTTCTCATTCTCTTCTCTAAGTCTTGCAACATCTTCTAGTCTTCTTGACAATTCTGCATTCACTTAGTTTACCTCTTGATTCACAGTCATCATTTGATTAGTTACTTGGAAATATTGGTCAATGAGTCTTTGTATCTCACTTTCTTTAGCTTGAATTTGTTCAGTCATCTATCTTTGGTCATCGATTTCCAGATTCCTTTCTTACTCAGCTTTTTTTTCTTTGTTCATTGTTTCTACCATTCTCACCATCTGAGATTCTTGACCGATTTGTAGTGCTTTCACTTGATCAGTTAAATATTGATTCTTTTTAGATAGATAAGTGATTATGCTTTCAGATCCATTGGAGATGCTTCCAGAACTAGATCCAATATGCTCAAACATTTCATCAATAGGTTCTTCATGGTAATCGATCTCATTCTGTAGAATAGCTAGGTTCTTCCTTTCAACCAGTAATTTCTTCAATCCTTCCTTGGCTTTCTTATACTATTCCACAAACATTTGCATTTCTATCTTCTAATTTTCAATAGTCTTGTCAAGCTTCTATCTCTCCATGACTTAGATATTTACCCTTCAGTGGTTAAACTATTCAATAAGAGAACTAAGCTCTGATACCAGTTGTTGGAATTAGGAGAGATAGGTACTGAGAGGGGAGGGGTGAATCAATGCCTTCAAAAACTTCATTTATAAACCTTTCAGATCTATAACTATAAACAGTGATAACCGACCAAAATAACTTGAATCTAATTGCATGAACCAATCATCCATTTAACTTAAGTAAGTAAACAACATAACATCAATATGACAATCACATAACACAAGTATTTTGGTAACACAAAAACCCTTGTTAGAAGGTAAAAACTATGGTGCGGATGACACCCACAAATTCTTCACTACTACAAATAGAAAAGGTTTGCCTATTAGGGCTAAAGGTTTTGATCACTTCTGGTGATCTCACCCTAACAGGAGTGACATGTTAGATTGGCTAGATCTACCTAGTTATAGGATTTTAACAACACTAATGAAGTGTGCAGTCGATTAAGAGATTTACATAAGACTGTTAAGTCTACTCTATTAAGAGATTTTATCCAAAACTCTATTACAATTGTCAGAAAGCAATAGGCAATTATCTGCTATTTGACAACTCAATTGTCTGATACAGATCTATAAGCTCTGATAAAATATAACCTTACTTGTGATGAATCTCTCCTCTGAACTACTCGGTAGCCTCTATTGATTCTACTCAATCTGAATTCCTTTGTACTTGGTTCTTCTCTTTTAACTGATAGACTTGAAGTTAGGCAATTGCTTCAAGTGCTCCATGATTTATATATCAAATCACACCAAAAATGATGCGAACACACAAATATAGTGTTCTGCTTTTTCCACTTTAACGAAATTAGGTTACACAATATATTTATAACCCTAAGATCTATGGTGTACAATAATAACCTAGATCAACTATTACAAAAGATATACATTGCATTTAATGAATATCATCACATTAAATGTTCCTCGATCTTGGTAAAAAAATTTATAAACCGTTGTAACCATTTGCATAGAAGAATGTGCTATTTCTTATTACTATGTCATTTCTTGTGATCCTTGATAAACATTGTGTAAACTGCTCAGTGTAAATAGTGATGTTTGGTGTTTACTATCTATCGGTGTCAGTGTCTGCTAGTGCTTAGTAAACTATCTGCTACTCAGTATATAAGCTTTATCGACTAATCTATCCTGCTTCATGTTATCAATTAGCTCAATGTAAGTGACCGACCGATATCTTTACAAACCTTTGGTACAAATGACAACCTTAGATTCTCAATAGAGATAACAACCTTGGGAGGTGAGATCTTCTTAGGCATGTCGTGCATAAGAATTTGGTCCAATTCCTTTTGTGTGTCTTTTAAAACCTCATGATACTTTCTTTCCATTATCTTCACAAGTTTGGCCTTTGTTCTCAGTAGAGGTTTCAACTCTTTAATGACTCTCTCCCTTTCTTGTATAGAGACTACTGGCAACATGTCTTCAATAGACTTATTTGTTACAGTCTTAGCCTCTGAATGTGATAACTATTTTCTTATTTCTAAATTGATTTACAAGTCCTTAGGAATACTACCTTATATTTCTAACAAATTCTTCTTGTAAACTAACAAGTTCTCAATTACTGCTTGATTGTTGAAATCATATCTTTCATAGTATCTATTTACTATCTTTAGATTTCCATCTCTTATTACTCTCTATTGTAACATTTGGATATCTAGCTTCCATAGATCTCCTAGGTGTGTTCACATGTACATTTACTTATGTTATATTCTCATGTGTAATTGTTAAATTAATTATATTAGGAGTGGGACTCACTGTCTCTTCAGTTATAGAAGGAGGAGGTCCCTCAATTTCCAAGCTAGAAGATCCTTCTGTCATCTTTGTTCTTACTTCTCTCAGCTTCTCCTTTGTAATTCCTACCTTCACAGCAATGTTATCAACTATTTTCTCAATCTTCCTCTTCCTTGTCCCTTTATCTTGTTCTTCTCTAACTTTTGTTAACTTTTCCCAGTAAGTTCTCCATCTCTCTTCAAATGTGTCTATCTCAGATACTAGTACATGTTCAACTTGCATTGTGAGAACCTCATAATGAACCTCATACCCCATAGGGTAGCACCATTTCTTTCTAGGCTCAACTACTTCAAAGAATACACCGTCATTTTCAACCATGAAATAGATTGTGTCTTTGTATTTCTCAACTATCTCCTCAGGTATCCTATATCTTTCTTTCATTTTCCTTTAAAGAATTTTAGTCATTGCAAGTAGTTCACCATCTACCAAATTTTTATCTTGTCTTTGGTAGCTTTTTGATATTTGTATACCAGTAGGTACACTATCCTTCCATTCTCGAGGGTGCATTCTAGGAAATTTGTGCTCAATGTGGATGTACATGTGGACCAAAAGTGAACCAAACCTAAATGCCTTTGACTTTTCCTTATTGATAATCTTCACATTCTCCAAGAATTGTTGTGCTAGGATCTCGCATAGGTTATATTTTTTGTTTTCCTTCACCATTTTGTAGGCCATAATAATTACTCTTGTTGACATAGAATTAGGTTTGTTGTTGTAGTACAACTAATATCCTAGTAGCATTGGTACCAATATCACATCTTGTTGAAAGATGTCATTCACAGTCATCACTCTCTTATCCCACTTAGAATGAGTTTGGGTTTTTGCTTGTTTCTTGATATTTTTCTCTGCTACTGGGAGGGCTCCACTATTGTCCAATCTAGTTATCTCATAAATCATGTGGCTACATATCTTAATAGGTTTCTCTCTTATCCAAATGAATTGTTCATGGATTCTACTTGGAATGATCTCGAGCCATTCAGTTTTGTAGAACTCATTAAGGTGGGTTAACTTAATGATATATTGTTCTTCCAAATGTTTGAACTCTTCTTTCATTTTTCTATCAGATTCTATCATCTCTCCTAATTCATTATAGATCTCAACATCTCCTATGGTCTCATACTTGTAGTGAATATAAGCCCTAATATCTTCAATGTGTAACACACTATAAGGGGTTTGTGAAAATGCTCCTTACAGATCATCCTCAAAATACTTAAACCAATACCTCTTAAACTTATACCTTGCTCTATTTACAACATCAAATATCATTGGTGCATCCATATCTTCTTAAAAGAGTATATGATCTAAATACCTATAATAAGCTAAATTCTAGAATTTCTGCTTCAAACGATCATGTAATGTAGTTGCTAGATGGTTGTAGTGATCCTTAACTTTGTTCTCCTTGGTCACTATTAATCAAACCATTCATAAATGATGCGATTCAAGGTAGTTTACCATTATAAGGTGATTGAATGCATTAATCACATGTAGCTCAACTTCGCATGTTCTCCAATCATAAATTTCACGATCATAGGATATGAATCTCCAAGTGTTGCGATCACATGAGCTTATTCCACATACCATATCTAAGCTCACATGAGCTTATTCCACATAATCAGGGGCTAGATATTTTATGTTGTCTACATCCAATTCTTTGTCTAAGGCCATGTGGCCTTCTAGGTTGATGTTGCAATGTAATCATCATACGAAGACATAGTAGTATCTATTGTCTCTCCCTAAACCAATGCCTTATCAAAATATTTTACCTTCCATATCATACCATCATCTTCATTTTCTACTTTCTTGAAATGATTTTTAAACTCATCCATGCACTCATTAATAGTTTTACCACTGTCACCAATATTCTTCTTTATAACCACAAGTAGTGGTCCTCTCCTATTGTTCATTCCATTATATCTGCAAAACTTTGCTGTGTCCTAAGTTGTTGCATTTTAAAAATGTAGTTGGTCTTCTATTATTATTAACCTGCATCTTACAATAGCTTGTAGTATGCCCAAGGTTATTGCATGTGTAGCATGTTATGCTGGTTGTTGACTCCTTTCTGATGTAATCTTGTTTGTTCCTTAACTGATCTAGTTTTATATATTCTTCTTTCTTATGTCCATATGCATAACATTAATAACAATAACCAGTAAAGGGTTTGAAAAGGCCTTTACCTCTACAATCTCTCTTCATGTGTCCAACTTTGTCACATCCAAAGAATCTACCTTTGAAAGGTCTGATCTAATCTTTAGGTTCTTTAAGAGTAGTTATGTCTTCTGTCTTCACTTCATGTGATTCATTATTAGTCTTAGAACATTCATCTTTATTTTATCTGATTCTAGTCATGTCTCCTTTAGGTTTTTGTTTCTCTCTATGTTCATCAATTTAATCACTGCTCTTATGTAACTTCTCAATGTGTAATTTGGATTGAGTGAGTTCACCTTTTATTATTTGATTGTACTTCTCCAATTCCTGACATTTATCTTTTTAGTGATCAAGTTCAGTCTTCATTTATCATATCTACACATTTACTTCTTTTAGTGTCTCTTCAACTTTGTATCTTGCATCTTTTTCATGTTGAATTACTTTAATCATCAAAAGATTAATTTATTCTTTTTCTTTCTCCATCTTCTTTACTTGGTCTTATATGTCATTGTCTGAATCCTCTTTGATCTTATCCATAAGGTCTTGTCTCTAAATTTTTGAAATTTCAAGATATTCCTTTAGTTTCTTGATGAAACCTTTTGCTCTTCTCAATTTGAATATCAATTCACCATTCTCATCCTTTTCTTTGTCTAGAAAATCAAGTTATTCTTTAAAGTTTTCTCGCAGATTTTTTGAATCCATTATGATCTCCCTTGAATTGTTAGGCTTTCTCTCCAAGGACCAATAGCTCTGATACCAATTGTTAGGATTAAGTAATACTAAGAGGGGGGGTGAATCAGTATTACAACACTTTAAATTAAACTTCAACCAATTAAAAATAGACCATATCAATGCTAAAATGAAAAGAACATAAACACATAAAACATAACTCATAACACCATTATTTTTTATTGAGGAAACCTTGGCTAAGTGAAAACCCTGATGGGGATGGTACCCATAACTATGAACCAAAATATTGAATCCATGTTAGGATATCTAGCCCTATTAGGAGCTGATTATTACATAGTAAATTTCCTTGTTAGAGGAATAGATAACCCTGTTAGAGCTATACAAAAATCCTGTTAAAGGTGTGGTGAGCTTACAGCTCTTACAATCAAAACTATGTTTCAAAAGTGTTCTTAAAGTAGTAAAAATACAAGCATCTGCCATGCTTTCATAGTTCCAGTTGTAATTCACAATAGCATCTATCAATCACTAATCTCATATCTTCTATCAGATCTCTCTAACATCCCAAATTTGCATCCATCACATCATCATAGTTTTTCAATTATCGCTTCCACAAAAAACTCTATACTTATATCAATTATGCCATCCAGTCAGCTCTCAAATACAATACAAAACATAATAATTACTCATAAAAATGATAAATGTAGAGTTGGTGATCTTCTATTACCAAAGTGTCAGTAATATAAAACTTTCATCTATATTAGCATTTTACCATTCCATCTAACCTTCCCTCAATCATCACGACTGTTCACATACCCCAATTCACTTCTTCTCTATCTTCCCATACCTTCATATCACTTTATCTTCCTGATATCAATACCAAAACATATGCAACCTTAATATATCATATATTATCTTTGGTAACCAAAACTATATTTGTAGTATACTATAACTCTAATTCTGTACTTAGTCATTTTCATGACTTTGTCTCCAGTACCTATACTCACTTCATGCAATCACTTCAACATAAGTGTTTCCATAAATGATAACCCTTAAGTGATCCATATTTCTCTCAAAACATCACTTTCCAACAATCTCCCCCTTTGGCATTGATGGCAACACTTAGCAAAAAATGACTAAGTGTCAAAACACTATCTTCCTTCTACTTCTCTATATACATATCCTTTCTTGTTTTCTCTCTTTTTTTATTATTGATACTTTTATTCTCTTTCTCTTTCTCTCTCTCTCTCTCTCTCTCTCTCTCTCTCTCTCTCTCTCTCTCTCTCTCTTTTATATTTAATTATTTTTCCTTTTTCTCATTTTTCTCTTCACTTCCTCTCCTTTTGACATCAAAGGCAAATGTACTTCCAAAATTTCAAAATATTAAGCACAAAAGACTTAGTGCTTACTCACAAGATTCAAAATGTCTTGGAAAGAGTCTTCCAAAGTCTTCACTTCATCATCCCATGACTTGATTAGAAGTTCACTAACATGGATCAGTCCATTCAGTGCATAAGATGTAGTCGTTGATGCCTTCAACTCAGTGTGTACAAATTTTTTCATTGATCCTTCTATCTTCTCCATCTCTATGAGATGAGCTTCAAGAATTGAAAGATTAGGAGTGATTAGACTGTTTATCAAACCAAATCTTTCCACTACTCTCCCATTATCTATATTCAAAGAACTTATCTTATCCAAAACCTTATATGTTTTCTTGTCCATTTCCAACACAATTTGTGAAGAGGTTTCACAACCATCCATTATGTTGTCTAATGTAGCCCTATCCTTGGCTATGATATCTTCAATATTCTTAACATGTCTTATATGATTTATTAAATAGTTGTATACATTTCTTCCTTGTGGTACACAACTTTTAGCTTTGATTGTTGTTGCTTTCAGAATGTCCAAGTCCCATGAGATGGACTGGAAAACTTCCTTCAATTTATTTTCTAAGTATCTCCTCTTAGCCTTATCCTTTGCAATCTTCAACAAGGACTCAAAATGATTGTCAAAGTTAGCCAGTGCCAAGTTCAAGTTTTTTGTATCATCCTTTCCTTGAAAAATAAGAGGTGTGGGGAGTATTTTGTTCATAGTCTCTACTACCCTAGAAATCACCTTTACCTTCTTGTCCCCCTTTTGTTCTGACATTTCCTTTTCCTTAGCAAATGCCATGAAGGATAACCTAATGAGTTCATCCTCATCCATGATTTCCAAATCTATACTCACTGGTTTGGCCATACTTGCCAACAATAAGGTGGAGGAGGTATCTAGTTCATGTTTAAGTTTAGTTCTTACCTCTTCTTCTTTTATTGTTGTTGTCTCTTTTTCCTCATTTTCCTCTTTCTATTTCTCCTTCTCTTCTTTTCTTCATTATGTGTTCTTCCTCTTTCTATCCTTACACTTCTACTGTCATTGCATTGATTTTCTTAAAATAGGTCATTTTCATCAAGTAAAGTGTCTAATGATATAGGCACACCAGAAACAAAGAAGTCTAGTTTCTTGTCAACTTTTCTTGCTTGCTCACTCTCCTTTGTTGTCTTAGAACTTTCTCCCATTCCTAAAGGTGTAGGCTTGGTAACCTCAGGAGGTGAGGTCTTCTCAAGCATGTCATGCATAATAACTTGGTCCAATGCCTTTTGTGTGTCTTCTATAACCTCATCATACTTCCTTTCCATTATCTTCACAATTATGGCCTTTGTTCTCAATAGAGGTTTCAACTCTTTAATAATTCTCTCCCTTTCTTGTATAGAGACTACTAGCAACATGTATTCAATAACCTTATTTCATATAGTATCATCCTCTAAATATGCTAACTATTTTCTTATTTCCAACTTGATATACAAGTCCTTAGGAATATTGCCTTTTATTTCTAGCAAATTCTTCTTGTAAACTAAGAACTTCTCAATTACTATGTCCTCAATTACTACTTGATGGTCATAATCATACCTTTCATAGTATCTATTTACTATCTTCATATTTCCATCTCTTATTTCTCTCTTTTGTAACATCTAGATATCTGGCTTCCACAGATCTTGTGGCCTATTTTGTACTTTTTTTTCTTCTTTCTTCTCAGTCACCTTGTCCTCTTTCTTCTTTGTTTCTACTTCTACCTTTTGTTTCTTAGTGCTTCTTGGTTTTTTAGATCTTGTAGATTTTCTAGGTGTGCTAGCAAGTAAATTTACTTGTGCTATCTTCTCATGTGTAATTGATAAATCAATTATATCAGGAGTGGGACTTACTATCTTTTTGGTTATAGAAGGAGGAGGTGCCTCAATGTCCAAGCTAGAGGATCTTTTTGTCATCTTTGTTCTTACTTCTCTCATCTTCTCCTTTGTAATTTATGCCTTCGCAGCAATGTTATCAATATTTTCTCAATCTTCCTCTTCCTTGTCCCTTTATCCTATTCTTCTCTAACTTTTGCTGACTTTAACCAGTAAGTTCCTCATCTCTCTTCAAATTTTTCTATCTCAACTACTAGTACATGTTCAACTTGAATTTTTATAACCTCAGAACTAACCTCATACCCCATAGGGTAGCACCATTTCTTTCTAGGCTCAACTTCTTCAAAGAATACAAAATTAGTTTCAACCATGAAAAAGATTGTGTCTTTGTATTTCTCAACTATCTCCTCAAGTATCTTGTTGATGCAAGGGCAGGACCCAAGGGGCCAAAAAATGGCACACCCTAAGGATCCAACCTACTCAACAACATGTAGAAGCAACAGCACACAACATTGAGAGAGAGAATGCAGGATCTTTCATTAATTTTCATCAAATAGAATCATACATCTCAGGCTGTAAGGCCTTCCTAGTTAGGGCCAGATATTACAATGAATTGTAGAAGTCATCAAACATGTGAGGATCTATCAAAAATCTCTAATCTTCTATCCCCTATATTCTGTCAGAACTCCCTCTAAACTACAACCAAATAACTACATTTTTTTCGAAATAGGGAATACTGAGAGGGGAGGTGAATCAGTATTCTACAAAAATTTTCTTTTAATTATGGATATAACAGATTATCTTAATACATGGATAACATAGTGAACTAAATAACATGCATAGCAATAAAGCAAATGAACTCATAACACATTATTCATTCTCGAGGAAACCCTGGCCAAGGGAAAACCTTGGTGGGGATAGTACCCACAAAGAGCCACTAATCAAAAGTATCTTGTTAAGGATGTTGACCCTGTTAGGAGCCTATTACAAGCATATAGTGTCTCAGTCCTAATTAAGGGACTATAGGCCTTGCTAGAAGCCTCAACCCTACTAACCCAAACAAGTAATGTATAATGATTAATGATTAAAAAATAGAGTAAGGTACATAACCTTATACTGCATGCTTGTCTTTCACAAATTTGCATCAATATCTTTTTCTATATCATCTATCTCATTATAATTTTCATCTCTCTTTTGCATTTCATATGCCTTACATTTATACAAATTATTAGGAATAATAACTTTTACAGTCGGCTTTACATAACATAAAGTTTTACAAAAAATACATATTTAACCAAGGGTTAACATCTAGGATTT
This sequence comes from Chamaecyparis obtusa, assembly GCA_027943335.1. Classification (NCBI taxonomy): domain Eukaryota; kingdom Viridiplantae; phylum Streptophyta; class Pinopsida; order Cupressales; family Cupressaceae; genus Chamaecyparis; species Chamaecyparis obtusa. The sequence continues at coordinate 132,828 of BSBK01000538.1, forward strand.
CATCCCTTTATATTATTAAGACATTATTTTGATAAAAAAATAATCCCTTAACCATTTACCAATTCTATCTTTATATTCTGTCATGTCGGCTTAACATTGTCTTTGGTAAAACTGTCATAACTTCTTCTGTACATGTCATACAGACTTGTGCTCTTAGGTGAATCTTCAATATTCATCATAGTATATATGTTCAAGTGCGTAAGCATTGAATTTACTCCAATTGACATTTCCAATCAAAACTATCTCCTGGGTACACTAGGAAAATACTGCACATACTTAGACAATTTTTCTTTGCGCTCTGTCATACATGGTCTCTATCATATGCGGTCTTCATGTAGATTATATGTTTCCATAATGACAACATCTAGATATCTTACTCAACCAAATTTCCAACAATCTCCCCCTTTGTCATTGGTGGCAACATATGAGAAAATTGGCTAAGTCTCAAAACTTCAAAAACTCAAAATTGTGGCCATAATTACAAAAAAAATAATCCGCTATCCTTATAACTCCATAAATCTTATCTATATTCTATAATCCCTCTAAGAATATACTTCCTTATCATACATATATCAATTTTCTCCTATATATCTCTCCCCCTTTGACAATAATGACAAAAAAGGATACAAAAAATCATGTTCAAAAAGTCATATAACTTGATTCAATATTGCAGAGTTGGTAGGCTTGCAACACAATTTGCAAAATTCACTTTGACGCTCTCTATCTCCTTCTCCCATGCCTTCTTGATGGAATCTACAACACTAAGTAGTGCACATAATCCATAAGATGTGATCTCACATGCTTGAAGGTTTACAAAACTAAACTTCTCAAAAGATGTCTTCGATGCAAGACATTCTTCCAACTGTCCTTCAACAATGCTTATCTTTATTTAAATGTGCTCTCTTAGAAGAGTGAATGTTTTCAATTTCCCATCCTTTTCATCATTGAGAATCCTTATTTCATCATTTACTTTTTTGATTCTTTTCTCAATATCCAATATCTTCACATTAGGGCTGACTAAAAGATTTGTCTCTAACTGAATTTCTACTTCTTTAGCCTTAATCTTCTCATCTTCTTCAAATACATGGTTTTCAGATTTTGTACACTGAATATACAAAGTTTTACCTCTATCTAGATTTCTTCTCAAGTCTTTTATACAAACATCTAGATTGTTAATATTATTTTTAATATTCTGACTTATATCATGAAACATTTTGGCCTCATAGGCTGTTTGAACCTTCACTTTAGCCATATCTGATAAGTTAGTAAATTCATTATCAAATGCATTCATAACTTTCTTAGCTCTTTCTAGTGGGTTTGCTTCTGCTATTTGGTTAGTCACAATACTTTGTAACTTCTCTTTTATTTCTCACAAATATCGTTCAAGGCTCTTCACCTTCATGTTCTTTCTAATAATTTTGTTCAGGGATGTGATAAATTCTATTTGATCATCATCATCATCTACCTCTTTTCCAAAACTTTCAAATATTGATCCAATTTGTGATTTCTTTGTAATCTCAGGTGTAAGATAAATTTCTTCTTTGTTAGGGACCTCTTTCTATCCTTGAATTTATGTGTTTTCTTGATTCTCTATTTTCTAATGCAATGAGTTTCTAGATTCGATTGTGTTTATTTTTTAGCATCAACATTTTGGATCACACAGTGATCCATCATCAGGATAGAGAAAATGCCAGGATGAATAGTAAAAATCTATTTTCTTTTCTTCCTCTTTCCTTGATTTTTTCTCTCCTTCTACAATAGACCTGTCTTGTTCTTCTAAGGCCGAATTGTCAACAATATTTTCAATATTTTGAAAAGGATTATCATCACTATCCAATGTGATCTTAGTTCCTTCCACATGCATTGACTCATCTTCAATGTTGATTTATGGTGGAGAGGGACTCTTTTGATGCTCAAATTCCTTTTCCTGTTCTATTAACTCTAGTGCACTAGAGTATTTTTCAACACTAGATGTCATTACCTTCACTATTGTTTGCTATGTTTCCTTGTTTATCTCTTCATAGTTTCCTCCCATTATCTGAATGGTTCTTTTCTTTTTTCTCAAATGGGTTCCAAGTTCTTTTATTATTTCCTTAAAGTGATCTTCATCTCTGATTTTACATAGTTTTCTTACAAGATTTTCTCTGATTTTATTGTCTTCTTTAGTTTCTCTCTTTTTCCTGTTAACTAGCTTCTCAAATAAATCACCAGGTATCTTACCTTGAATTGTGTAAAACTTCTTATCTGCTAGGATCATGTGTCTCACAACTACACTTTCCAAATTCAATCTTTCTGAATAGTTATAAAGACCATAGTACTTGTTCATCTTAGAAAAATCTTGATCATGAATAATCTGATCATTTACCTTCTCAATCTTTGGTTTCCATGTCTTCTTTTTCACTTGAATATCTTCACCATCTTTTATCTCTCCTATTTTCCTTTGTACTAGTGGCACTATTGTCTTTTGTCTCTTACCTGGTCTAGTAGCTATTTATTTCACTCTTGTCCCTAGTGGAGTTGATCTTGTAGATTTCCTAACTTTCTGTTCTTCTTGCTCTACTTTCACTTTATGCTTCACATTTTCATTTTCAACTGCTAATAGGGGTGGAATAGACAAAACTTCCTTTTTTCCAATGTCTCTAAGTGTTGTTGTTGTATTCTTTGCAATCATAAACTCTTATTCTTTCAATCCTATGTCCTTTAGAATTTTCTTAATTTTACTTTCTACTCTTTTCTTAAACTATTTCTCTTCCTGAAAAGACTTTGCGGAGTTGAAGTTCTCCTCAAAAGTCCTAAACATGTTGCTATGAATATCCAACTTGCTCTTAAGCAATCTATTCACATATTCTTCTACTTCAGTTTTAGAAATTTCATAGCTAAGAGGGTCTATGAACTCTACTCTAGGTTCAAATGCTTCAATAAATGTAAAGTCAATGTTAGCCATAAAGCATATCTCATTCTTATAATTTTCAAGAATTGACTGAGGGATTCTTGATCTATTTTTCATCAAATTCTAAAATGTTTTAATTACTACAACTACAATCTCATTGACCTTGTCAATAATATGTCTCATAAATACTGTGTTTATTCTTTCCATTATGGTCTTTCCTGTTAGGAATGAATGCTAAATGTTTGGTAGACATTCTGTAGTATTTGTTGTTGCATTCATGACTGTGATTGTGATTGATGTCAACATAGTGATTTACTGAAGACTTGTAGAGAAGTAGATAGAGTTTGGATTAGCGCATGTGGGTTATTGTAGTTGGAGCTATGTGATGTTGAGGTTATACTCTTTGATATGTCATATGTCTATGGTTAAGAGCCTAGATAGTAATTCATTTATTCATGGAAGTTATGATCATTTTGGTGGAAGCAATATTTAGGCAGTGTTCCTGAGTACCATTTTGTGGAAATCGGATGATATCTCCTAATCGGGATGGAATCTAGTTTTGCATAGTTAAAGGGAAGTTGAAGACACATTGATAGTGACATGGATGATAGCACAATCTTTGAGTTCACATGAGTGAAGATTTATTATATTTGGAAGTTGACAGTTTTGTGTAATTTTGGTGTAGCATGTGGAAACTTTTATTTTGGTAATTGTATGCCAACTAATTTGTAATTATTTGAGTGTGGTATAAAGGAAGGAATGTATTTCCTTGTTTTAAAGTAGTTGTAATGTGAAAGTGTGTAATTTTGATATGGTAGCAGTAGTTGTGATGCTGTATGCATGAAGCGAAGAAAAGAGCTAAGTATGAAAGTGAATTTGTGAAGGAAGACATGTGAAGTATAGAGATTTGAAATTGAGATCTGGTGTAACAGTGAGTGCGGTTTGGCATAGTTATAGAAGAGGTAACATATTATTCTATTGATTAATGCAAAGATTATTTGGATAGTGTGTTCAGTGATCTTACCCTAAAGCTATTTGGGTAGTGGGTCCTTCTATCTTCCATAACTCTTAACTGGGTTAGAATCTTTTAACAGGGATTCAAAATCTCCTAACAAGGATTCATATGTACTAAATGTATTTCATAAGACTCCTAACAAATTCCATCCTCTCAAAAGGAATATTCATATTAGTGCATCTTTTGTGGGCATCATTCCCATTGGGGTTTACTCTTTGATCAAGAGGTTCCCTAGTCAACATATCATGTGTCATTGTGTTATTTTGTATGAATATCTTTCTATGGTTGGTAATTATATTGCTTATATGGTTTAATGTTGTTGAAGATGATAAAATTTATAATTATCTGATAACTGATTCACCCCCCCCCCCCCCCCTCTTAGTTATCTTAGTGGAATTTACTTTCTAATAATTGGTATCCGAGCAGCAGGTCCTTGAAAAAGAAGTTTAACAACTTAAGGAGATCCATGGCAAATTTTAGGAAAGAAAGCCCTAAGTTTGATAGAGTAAATTTTGACAGCTAGAAAGAAAAGATGAAGACACACCTATTATGTTTAGGACCTATGATTACAAAAAATAATAAGACTATCATTGAAGAGGACAATCTTGAAACATGTACTGCGGAAGAGAGAGATCTATTCATGTGTAACATACTTGCAAGAGAAGCATTTTTGACAACACTTCCAGAGAATGAGTACAGTTAGGTAAAATATTTGAAAAAATCTCATGAAATTTGGAATTCTTTACACTCTACTTTTGAAGGTGATGAACATGCAAAAAGAGTTAGATTACATAATTGGATATGTGCATTTGAAGATATAAGAATGTTAGAAGATGAATCTATTAGAAGTTATATTGGTAGAATGTCAGAGATCATTATAGGTATAAAATCTTGTGGAGGAACAAAGACAGAGAATGAAGTGATATGGAAAATTCTGAGTACGTTAACTCCTGTATTTAAGCAGACAACATAGATGATTGAACAAGTGATACCTTTTACAAGAAAATTTACAAGAGAAACTCTTCTTGGAAGATTGGAAGCAGGAGAAATGAACCTGAGATTATCAGGAGACTTACCTAGAATGGAGATAGCATTCAGTGCTCTTAGTGTTCACCCTACTTTGTCAAGAAGTATCAGTGTGAGTGGATATTATGCTGGCAGTAGAAGATCTAGAAATGAAGAAGACAAGAAGATTGAAGAAGGTATTTCCTTGCTTGTGAAAAGAGAACCAAACGGTAAGAAAATATTTAAATGTTGGACTTGTCAAGAATATGGTCATTTTGCATCTAAATGTCCTAAGAGAGTTAAAAAGTATAGAAGCAATTTCAAACCTATAAGATCTAAGGAATGTTATTATGCTAATGATGAAGATCTTGAAGCTAGTATAGAAAGAACTTTAAGTGAAAGTGATACTGAAAACAATGATGACATAGGATTTGTAGCAATTAAAGAAGAAAATCTTGAAACTAATGTTAAGGAAGAAAAAGCCTTAGTTTCTCAAGTTGAAAAGAAAGTTGATTGGATTATAGATAGTGGTTTTTCACATCATATGACTAGAGACATGAAAAATTTCATAAAGTTGAATGAATATGATGGAGGAGTTGTTAGAGTTGGAAACAATGCACCTTATTTGATTAAAGGTATAGGATCTATTACTCTTGATGGAAAGACTTATATTGATGATGTTTATTTTGTGGATGGATTGAAATATAATATTTTGAGTGTTTGACAGTTATTTGATAAGGGATATCAAGTTTGGTTTACTAAGAAAACTTGTGTGATAAAGGATAAAGATGGAAATCTAATTGGAACTAGATCTAGAACCAAAGGTAATGTATTTCAGCTGAATCCTACTGAGATGACATGTTTGATTACAAATATTGATGATAGTTGGTTATGGCATAGAAGGTTTTGTCATATAAACTTTGATAACATTATGAAAGTAAGTACTACTGATGCAGGAGCATCCTGGGTGTAAGAGCAATCTTGCATCACCCAAAAATATTTCTATTTTTGTATTCAATAAGGGCTATTCTGTGCAGAGCTGCTATTTAGGGAAAGTTACTATTTTTGGTAATTTTTGTATGTGCTCAGAATGATCTGATTTCTTTCTTGGAGGTTCATTTTGGTCATATAAGTCTGCCAGTAAAGTTTCATTGCCAGATCAAATGTATATTGGAAGATATTGAAGATTTTTGGTATTGGCAGCAGGGTACAGAAACTTTGAACTCAGTTTTGAAGGCTTTAGAGGCCCCGGATGAGGTCAAAAATTTGGGTGACGGGCGCTTGCACGGGTCAAGCCTGTAGAGCACTTCGTGGCATTTCTGAAATGGGGTTATAATAGCCGAGCAGGTCAACTGGTGATGACTTATGGTCTTCGGAAGTTGGGCCACCTGAAATGGCAGAAAATAATTTTCTTCAAAATTTCTGTTCGGGTTTCAAAGGTTATCTTGAGCCGACTATGATGTAATAAAATGTAAAATAAAATAATTCTAAGTTGGTCGGCCTTATTGGCTAAAATTCTGGAACCTTCCCAGGTGGTGGAAAATTGCCTATATAAGGAAGGTTGTATTATTGTCTTAGGCAGTTCAGAATAGTTCTGGGTAGTAGATCTGGGTATTGATTCGAGGCTTTGTCCTAAAGAATATTGTAAGGGAATGCCCATGTGGCTTTGCATATTGTAATTCTGAAAGTTTGTAATTCCACCTTTGTGGAGATAATAAGAAGCCAATTTTCTATTCTTGCATATTATTATTGTTGTTTCTCTATTTCTGTTATGTGTTTGTGGCATTAAGGGGAGCACCCTTCATCAGGTGGTATCAGAGCAGGAGTTCTTGAGTGTGTAAACAGATCGCCGACTATGAGGTAGTTTGCACTAGGACCGTGGCTAGGGTTTCAGCGTGCATCACGAGAATGCCTCCACGAAGGGAACTTGATGGAAGAGCTGGTGTTGTAACACCTGAGGTTAGAGAGCTGCAGAGACAAGTGCGAGCATTGCAAGAAGAGATTTGCAGAGGAATGAATCTTAATGTCAGAGATGAAAGCAAGGATGAAGCCGAAGAAGAATATCAAGAAGGAGAAGCTAAAATTGTGAACCAGGAGGAAGAAAGACTTTTTTAGGCGATTTCCAAGATTGGGAAAAGACCTAAGATTGAGGTTCCTACATTTTCTGGAAATCTTAACCCAGAGGAATTGATTGACTGGATCAATGAATGTGAAGAATATTTTGAGTATGAAGATGTTGAGGATCCTGATAGGGTCAAATTTGCGAAGGCCAGACTGAAAGGTCATGTGAAGATCTGGTGGCAAGAAATTCAATTGGAGTGAAATAGAAGAGGGAAAGATAAAATCACAAGATGGGATCGGATGGTGGATAAATTGGAGCGACAGTTCATTCCTGTTGATTATGAACTTGACCTACTAAAGAAAATGTAGAGTTTGAAGTAAGCAGGAAGATCTGTTCAGGAGTATACAGAGGAGTTCTATCGACTTCTCATCAAAACAGGCCATGCAGAAGCTGATAAGGAGAAAGTTGCCCGATACCTTAATGGGTTAAGGCCAAGCATTTAGGAGGAGCTGAATCTGGTTCGAATGAACAGTATCGAAGAGGCATACCAATTTTCCCTAAAAGTAGAGGAAAAGCTGAACAAGAAGTTTGAGAGCAGACAAAATGGAAGAGGTTGCGGTGGACGATCTAGTGGACGGTCATATGGTGGCTGAAATGAAGATCTGAAAAAGAAGGATGAGGCCAGTAGCAGTCAGAATCAGTGAGGAAATAATTCCAATCACTTCCAGGATCAGAATAATAGAGATTAGAGAGGACGAGGAAGAGGACAAGGATCTGGAAGAGGTGGCTTTCGTGGAACATGTTTTCACTATGGAGAAGAAGGTCATAGGGCATTTGAATGTCCTCAGCGTCAAGGTAGAATAGACAGGAGAAATGAAGGCCAGGCCAGAGTTGCACATGTAGATGAAGATGCCAGATCATCAAATTCTGAAGATGCTAAAAGAGGAGAAACGTTGATTAACAGAAGAGTCCTGTTGAGTGGTGAGAATGAACCTGAGTAGAGGAGGAGCCTGTTTCGCACCAGGTGTAAGTGTGAAGGTAAATGTTGTGATGTGATCATTGATAGTGGAAGCACTGATAATTTGGTGTCAGAAGAGATGGTGACAAAGTTGAAGCTCAAGAGACAAAAACACCCACATCCATATCGGATTGCCTGGGTACAGGATGACCACAAGGTCAAGGTCAATGAACAATGCCTAGTAAAGTTCAAGGTTGGCGGATACCAAGATGAGGTATTGTGTGATATCATATCTATGGATGCATGTCATATGTTGTTGGGTAGACCATGGCAGTTTGACAGATGTGCTGTACATGATGGTCGTGCGAATACCTATTCCCTGACAAAGGATGGAGTGCGACATAAGCTAAAACCATTGAAGGAGACTGAAGAAAAGGTATGTGGTAATGCAAGGATAACTTTTGTTGATGGAAGAAATTTCCTAGATGGTATGAGGCATGAGCATGTATGTTTTGCTTTAATTCCAAAAGCTGGTAAAGAAAAAGTAGAAGATGTTCCTGTAGAAGTTGCAGATTTTTTGAATGAGTTTCAGGATATTGTATCCGATAACGTGCCTGATGGATTACCACCGGTCAGGAAGATCAGTCATCAGATGGACTTGATCCCAGCAGTGAGTTTGCCGAATAACGCAGCACACAGAATGACACCTGCAGAAAGTGAGTAGTTGAACAGACAATTACATGAGTTGTTATAGAAAGGATTGATTCGAGAGAGTCTGAGTCCCTATGCTCTACCTACGGTATTAGCACCAAAGAAGAATGGAGAGTGGAGGATGTGTACAGATTTCAGAGCAATAAACAAGATCACAATCAAGTACAGGTTTCCATTGCCACGAATGGATGATATTATGGACTGTTTGAGTGGAGCTGTGTATTTCTCAAAGATACATCTGAAGAGTGGATATCATCATATTCGGATCAGAGAAGGAGATGAATGGAAGACTGCCTTCAAGACAAAGGAAGGACTGTATGAGTGGTTAGTCATGCCTTTTGGGCTAACCAATGCACCGAGCACTTTCATGCGGCTCATGAATGAGGTTCTGAAAGAATTTTTGGGTAAGTTTGTCATTGTTTACCTAGATGATATTTTGATCTTTAGTAAGACATTGGATGAGCATATGATGCATATTTGTATGGTATCTGAGAAGTTGAGAGATGAGAAATTATTGATTAATTTGAAGAAGTGCAGTTTTGTGAAGAAAGAGTTAGTGTATTTGGGATTTGTAGTTTCAGCAGAAGGTCTAAAAATGGACCCAGAGAAGGTACAGGCTATCCTTGAATGGCCTACTCCAAGGAGTGCTACTGAGGTAAGATCTTTTCATGGTCTAGCTAGTTTTTACAGAAAGTTTATCAAAAATTTTAGCAGTATTTGTGGTCCCTTGACTGAGACAATGAGAGGGGATAGAAAAGAGTTTAAGTGGACTAAAGGAGCAGAAAAGAGTTTTCAATTATTGAAACAAAAAGTTACAGAACAACCTATTTTAGCACTTCCATATTTCAATAAGGTGTTTCAAGTAGATTGTGATGCTAGTAGTACTACAATAGGAGCTGTTATGAGCCAAGAAGGTAAACCTGTTGCTTATTTCAGTGAGAAGTTAAATGATGTCAAGAGTAAATATTCTGTTTATGATCAAGAATTTTATGCTATAGTTCAGGCATTAAAGAAGTGGAGACATTATCTACTTCCTAAGGAGTTTGTTTTGTATACTGATCATCAAACTTTGCAATATTTGAATAGTCAAGGAAAATTGAATCAAAGGCATTTGAAATGGGTTGAGTTTTTGCAAAGTTATACATTTGTTTTGAAACACAGGAGTGGAAAGTCTAATAGGGTTGTAGATGCTCTTAGCAGAAGGCAACTATTGCTAATAGAAATGCAGATTGAAGTGGTTGGGTTTAAGGAACTCAAGAATTTGTATCCAGAGGATCTTAATTTTGGTGAAGCTTGGAAAGCTTGTACAGAACCTGTTACTCTAGACAGGACGAAATGGTTGGATTTCATCATCCAGGATGATATGCTATTCAGAGGGAGTCAGTTGTGCATTCCACGAAGTTCTATGATGGAGAATCTCATCAAGGAGAAGCATAGCGGAGGATTGGCTGGACATTTTGGTCGTGACAAAACCCTTGGTTTGGTTAGTGAGAATTATTATTAGCCACAGTTGCAGCAAGATGTGAAGAAGTTTGTATAGAGTTGCAGAGTATGTCAAATGGCAAAAGGAGTAAAGCAAAATACAGGGTTGTATCAACCATTATCTATACCAGAGAAGCCTTGGGAGGATATTAGCATGGACTTTGTTCTTGGTTTACCGAGGACATAGCGGGGACATGATTCAATTTTTGTGGTAGTTGACAGATTTTCAAAGATGGCACATTTTATTCCCTGCAAGAAGACTAATGATGCTGTTCATGTAGCAGAATTGTTTTTCAGAGAAGTAGTGAGACTTCATGGTTTTCCAAAGACCATAGTTTCAGATCGGGACACTAAGTTTGTTGGATATTTCTAGCGTACATTGTGGAAGAAGTTGAAGATAGATTTGAAGTTTAGTTCATCACATCATCCATAGACTAATGGACAGACAGAGGTGGTGAATAGGAGCTTGGGAAATTTGCTGAGATGTTTGGTTGGAGATAAGCCAACAGGATGGGATTTGATTTTATCACAGGCGGAATTTGCATACAATAATTCTGTCAATAGAAGCACTGGTAAATCACCATTCTAGATTGTATATGGAAGTAGTCCAAGAAATGCATTTGAATTGAGGAAGATAGATAAAGGAGAAATAAGTAGTGCTAAATCTGAGGATTTTGCAGAACACTTGAAGAACATCCATGAGGAGGTGAGGAAGCATATTACCAAGATGAATGCACAGTATAAGGCTAAGGCAGATGAGAAAAGGAGGTATAAGGAATTTCAGGTTGGTGATGAAGTCATGGTTCATTTGCGGAAGGAGCGGTTTCCAGTTGGTACATATAACAAGTTGAAAATGAAGAAGTTTGGACCATGTAGGATACTGAAGAAACATGATTCAGGAAATACATATGAGGTAGAATTACCTACTGAACTAAATATTTCGCCAGTGTTTAACATTTCAGATCTGACAGAGTATCATGAAGGAGGTGTTGAAGATGAGATCACAGCAGCACAGTGGAGTATTCCAGCAACTAGTTTAGACACTAAGGAGATCGAAGATATACTGGACAGTCATGTTGGTAGAAGCACAAGGAACATGACTTATGAAGAATATCTGGTCAAATGGAAAGGATGACCTATTGAAGATTCATCATGGCTGACAAAGGAGGAGGTTAGCTGTCTTGGTTTTCCTCTGCACACCTGAGTCGTGACAGGGTCACTTCTCAAATTACCCTGGGTGTCTGATGCAGGAGCATCCTGGGTGTAAGAGCAATCTTGCATCACCCAAAAATATTTTTGTTTTTGTATTAAATAAGGGCTATTCTGTGTAGAGCTGCTATTTAGGGAAAGTTACTATTTTTGGTAATTTTCGTATGTGCTCAGAATGATCTGATTTCTTTCTTGGAGGTTCATTTTGGTCATATAAGTCTACAAGTAAAGTTTCATTACCAGATCAAGTGTATATTAGAAGATATTGAAGATTTTCAGTATTGGCAGCAGGGTACAGAAACTTTGAACTCAGTTTTGAAGGCTTTAGAGGCCCCGAATGAGGTCAAAAATTTGGGTGACAGGCGCTTGCGTGGGTCAAGCCTGTAGAGCACTTCGTGGCATTTCCAAACTGGGGTTATAATAGCCAAGCGGGTCAACTGGTGATGACTTATGGTCTTCGGAAGTTGGGCCACCTGAAATGGCAGAAAATATTTTTTTTCAAAATTTTTGTTCGGGTTTCAAAGGTTATCTTGAGCCGACTATGATGTAATAAAATGTAAAATAAAATAATTCTAAGTTGGTCGGCCTTATTGGCTAAAATTCTAGAACCTTCCCAGGCGGTGGAAAATTGCCTATATAAGGAAGGCTGTATTATTGTCTTAGGTAGTTTAGAATAGTTCTGGGTAGTAGATCCGGGTATTGATTCGAGGCTTTGTCCTAAAGAATATTGTAAGGGAATGCCCATGTGGCTTTGCATATTGTAATTTTGAAAGTTTGTAATTCCACCTTTGTGGAGATAATAAGAAGCCAATTTTCTGTTCTTGCATATTATTGTTGTTGTTTCTCTATTTCTGTTATGTGTTTGTGGCATTAAGGGGAGCACCCTTCATCAACTACACTTGCAGTAAGAGATTTACCTAAAATTATGAAGCCTACTAACATGATTTACAAAGAATGTGTAATGGCTAAATAGAAGAGAAGTTCTTTTCCTAGTAAGAAGTTTACATCTATAGAGAAGCTGGAGATTGTTCATATAGATTTGAGTGGTCCTACCAGGACTAGAGGATTCTATGGAGAAAGGTATTTTATGATTCTCGTTGATGATTTTACAAGAATGATGTGGATTGCATTTCTTAAAGAAAAATCTAAAGCATTTGATAAGTTTAAGATTGTTAAGAATAAAGTTGAGAATGAATCTTGAATGAAGATTAAATTTTTAAGATCTAATAGAGGTGGAGAATTTAGTTCTAGAGAGTTTAACTACTTTTGTGAAGAAAATGGCATTAAAAGATAGTATTCAGCCCTTAGAACACCTGAAAAAAATGGAATTATAGAAAGAAGGAACATATCAGTGACTGAAGAAGCAAGAGCTATGTTGTTTGACAATAATTTGGCAAAGATATTCTAGAGAGAAGCAGTGAACACATCAGTGTATACAATGAACAAAGTACAAATCAGCGCAGACATAGACAAGATACCTTATGAATTATGGTTTGGACATGCACCCTCAGTTAAGTATTTTAGAATTTTTGGAAGCAAATGTTATATAAAATGAGATGATGATATTGGAAAGTTTGATCCTAGAAGTGATGAAGGTATATTTCTTCGATATTATTTGAAAAGAAAAGCATATAGATGTTTCAATAAAAGAACTAAGACTATTGTTGAAAGCACAAATGTTAAAGTTGATGAAAAATTCACAATTTAGGAAAGAATGCTTGATTATGAATCTGATGAAGAAGCTCATCCTAAACCTAACACTAGGCCTACTAAATTATTTTATGAAACTGATAGTGATTTGTTGAATGAAAGCCATAGTGAAGTTATTGAAGAACCTACATTTGAAGAGAGATCTATGATAGTGACACCTAGCAAGAGTTTGTTAAGGAATCATCCTTTTGAATAGATTATTGGGAGCATCAAAAGAGGAGTTCTTACTTGAAATAAGGCACAAGAATAGTTATGTTTGATTTCTCAAATTGAACCTAAGACTACTAATGAAGCTTGTGAAGATGAAAGTTGGACTAATGCTATGAAAGAAGAACTAGATCAGATTGAAAAGAATAAGACATGGGAATTGGTCCCTAGACCTAAAGACAAGAATGTTATTGAAATTAAATGGCTATTCAAAAACAAGATGAATGAACTCACGAATCAGTATTTCCTATAACAAAAATAGCCATTTATCAAGATTACAGATAACACAAATAGCCATTTATGACCTAGAGAATCACATTATGCAGTAGTAAAGAGGATACTGAGATATTTAAGGGCACAATGGACTATGGATTATGGTATGAAAAATATGATGATTTTACCCTATGTGCATATACAAATGCTGATTGGGGAGGCAATGTTGATGATAAGAAAAGCACCAGTGGTGGAGCATTTTTCCTTGGAGGAAGATTAGTTTCTTGGCTAAGTAAGAAGAAGAATTGTATCTCACAAAGCATAGCAGAAGTCGAATATGTAGTAGCAGCAAACAATTGTAACTAGATAATTTGGATGAAGCAAATGCTAAAAGATATTGGAATAAAATTTGTTGAACCTGTTGTTATACATTGTGATAACACCAGTACAGTCAGTATGTCTAAGAATCCTATATTACATTCTAAGAAAAAGCATATAGAGATTAAGTATCATGTTGTAAGAGAGAAAGTTGTTGAGAAAGAAGTCAGAATTGAGTACATAAGTACAAAGGAGCAAATAGAAAATATATTCACAAAGCCTTTGCCTAAGGATACATTTGAGTATCTGAGAGGTATGCTTGGGTTTATGCCCCAGCCTACTTTTGAGAAGTGATGCAGTTAGTTGCATCCATCCAATGGTGTATGAGCCTTAGCTTTCTTCTGGATTGGATGTTGGTACTTCCTCTATGGGCGAGTATGTGTATCTAAGCTGAGTCATGAGGACTCTAGTAAATATATTTTCTAAAAAGTGTCTTTTGACATTGAGTTGTTGCTGGCATAGTGATGGAATTTCTGTCATTGATGTCAATGGGGGAGAAGTATACATGAAAAATAATTTGAGACATCTGTTGGAGAGAACTGAATAGGATAATGAAGCAAGATTTGATTGATGAAAAGGATTTGAAGAAGTAGTGTTGTAGTATTGGATTTTTAGAACATTACATGTTTTTCATCTATATTGCCATCAATGCCAATGGGGGAGACTTTTAGGAATGAATACTAAATTTTTGGTATAAATTCTATAGCGGCTGTTGTTGCATTCATGACTATGATTGTCATTGATGTCAACACAGTGATTTACCAAAGACTTGCAAAGAAGCAGACAGAGTTTAGATTAGCGCACATGGGTTATTGTAATTGAAGCTATGTGATGTTGAGTTTATACTCTTCGATATGTCATATTTCTATGGTTAAGAGCATAGATAGTAATTTATTTATTCATGGAAGTTATGATCATTTTTGTGGAAGCAGTAATCAGGCAGTGTTCGTGAGTACCAGTTTGTGAAAATCAGATGATATCTCCTAATCAGGATGGAATCTAGTTTTGCACAATTAAAAGGAAGTTGAACAAAAATTCATAGTGACATGGATGATAGCATAGACTTTGAGGTCACACAAGTGAAGATTTATTGTATTTGGAAGCTGACAGTTTTGTGTAATTTTGGTGTAGTGTGTGGAAACTTTTATTTTGTAATTGTATGCCGACTCATTTGTAAATATTTGAGTGCGGTATAAAGGAAGGAATATATTTCCATTTTTTAAATTATTTGTAATGTGAAAGTGTGTAATTATGATATGGTAGAAGTAGTTTTGATTCTTTATGCATGAAGTGAAGAAAAGAGCTTAGTATGAAAGTGAATTTGTGAAGGAAGACATGCGAAGTACAGAGATTTGAAATTGAGATCTATTGTAATATTTAGTGTGGTTTGGAATAGTTAGAGAAGAGGTAACATATTATTCTATTGAGTAATGCAAATATTATTTGGATAGTGTGTTCAGTGATCTTACCCTGAAGCTGTTTGGGCAGTGGGTCCTTTTGTCTTCCATAACTCTTAACCAAGTTAGAATCTTTTAACAAGGATTCAAAATCTCCTAATATGGATTCATATGTACTGAATGTATTTCATAAGACTCCTAAAAAATTCCATCCTCTCACAAGGAATATTCATATTAGTGCATCTTTTGTGGGCATCATTCCCACCGGGGTTTACTCTTTGATCAAGAGGTTCCCTAGTCAACATATAATGTGTCATTGTGTTATTTTGTATGAATAGCTTTCTATGGTTGGTAATTATATTGCTTATATGGTTTAATGTTTTTGAAAATGATAAAAGCTATAATTATCTGATAACTGATTCACCCCCCCCCCCCTCTTAGTTATCTTAGTGGACTTTACTTTCTAACATTTCTATCATTCCAATCATCACCAATTGTAAATGGAAATCTTCTTAACAAATGAAAAAACATATAAGTGATCAATGATGAGAATCTAAACTGGGAGTTTTTATTCTTCTTTATCTTCTCCAAGTTCTCAAATAATTGAATTCTCAAAATTTCACACATGTCTACTTGTACTTTGTTAACACACATCAAATAGGTTGCATGAATCATTGCAACTACCATGTCATCTTCTCTTGAATTAGCACAAAATTTTAACTGTAAGGATCTTGCACAAATACCTAACATCATCCTATTGTATCTTGCTAATCACTATACCTCTACCATTTTAAGATGATTTAGTGTTGTCTAATATAGTTTTCTTCACATTATTTTCATTAAATGGTATGACTCTAGATTTAGACAAACTAGTTACTTCATGAATTAGGTCTCTTGTGATGTCTATCACTTTTTCATCTAACTAAAACTTTCCATTATGTATTCTACTCAGAATTATCTTAGTACATTCTTCATCATCAATTTCATACTGTAAAGAGTACTTTATGATTTTATTATACTTCAAATGTTCAAACCCTACTCTCAATGACATATCCTAATGGTAAAGTTTTTCATATTCCTTAGTGAAATCACTATCACTGAGGGTTTCAAACTTACATCCCAAATAGCTTCTAACATTCTCTAAATGCAGAACTCCATCTAGTATGGATGATAAAGCTAATTTAGGGTCTTCTTCCAAGGGTTCTACAAGTTCACTTTTAGTCTTAGGTCTAATCTTATCTCTTACATTGTGAATCAATGAAATGTCCATATCTTCTGCAAATTCTCTAACTGACAGATAGATTTTCTTATTAAAATACCTCAATTCCCTGATTTAGGGTTTGTGTAGATCTGACACAAAATTCATTCACCAAATCTTTGCAAACTACTTCCAATCACTACTCCTTTGATCTCCTTAACACTTGTATTTTCTTTAATGATCAAACAATACTGATCATAACCTTTTAATCTTTCAATCTCATAAGATTATGACATTGCATTCAATTCTTTTGCCGCTTCTTTCCAAAAAGTTGTTCCTTCTTACTTGCAAAACTTAAAACTTCTTGCAATCTTCCATAACATCATATTAACTCATGCGCTCTTAACCATAGTATCACTACATCATATACTATCTTACATTAACTATGCAAGACTCAATTCATCCTATACTAACTTCTACACTATCCTAAGTTCCTATTCTACTGTATTTTATTAATGAATTAAGTACTTTTAGATGGGTTAGGTAGAGATTCACTCTTACCATTAGATGCTTCACCTTTTTTATTACCTTCAATGTTGAATGTATCTCCTTGATCTATGGCTTTAATAAACTTCACTTCCTCTGAATTACTACAGCAACCTCTATGACTGTTGCTTACATTTTCATTTCTCCCTGCATGACTTATAGGGTTAGGGTTCCTCATATTATTCATCCAGAAAAACTTTGTTGTATGACCAAATTTGTTGCATATCTGACAAACTACTCCATTGTTTCTATATTTCAATCCATTCTAATTGATTTGTGATCTACAATTCCTGGTAATGTGTCCAACCTTGTTGCATCTATAACATACTACTACATTTCTTATGTTCATACATTCATTAGGTTTCATTAAATTTAAGCTTCCTATATTTAATAGCTCTATGTCCAAAACCATGACAATTATAACAATAACCATTAATAGGTTTAAATTGCTTACCTGTACAATCTTTCTTCATATGAAAAAAAGTATTACATGCAAAACATCTACCTTTAAATTCTCTTTCCATACCTTTTGGTGATTCTGCTTGTTTAGGTGGTTCTTCTTATTTAGGTGTATCTTGAGATTTGTTAACTTCATCAAATTTCTTTTCTTCTATGTTTTCAGAAACTTTCAGATCTGGTTCCTTTCTCTCTTTACTCAATTTAGATGAGTTAAATCCAAGACCAGTTTTATCATAGAATGGCTATTGATAAGAAATTTTTTCATCAATCTTCTCACTAGTAGAATATAGCTTCTCAAGTTGTTGCTTAGATTGAGTCAATTCACCTTTCACAATAGTATTGTACTTTTCAAGTTTAGTATACTGGAATTTGGTTTTCTCAAGTTTAGATGTCACTTTTCAAAGTTTAGATTTCATATCTTCTTTCTCAGATTTCAGATTTTCAATCTCAAATTTTAGATTTGCTTCATTCTTACTATTTCCATTTTTCAAACTCAACTTCAGATTTACTATCTTCAATTCATGTTTAAGGATCTCATTTCCTTTTTCCAGATTATCATCACAATCTTCAACTTGAATTGTAGATTCTTTTTTTGATTTTAGTTCCCCCATCTTATTCTTCAAATTTTTAATGAGGTTCTTTGCATCATCATATTTTCCTTTCAAAGTATCTCTTTCTTTAGTAAGTAAATCAATATGTTCAAGAGCTTCATCAAGATTCTTTTGTAGCTGATCCATCCCCATAGAGATGTTACTCAAGCTGCTAAGCTTTCTCTGAATAATTATTTTCTGAGTAACTAGGCTCTAATACCAATTGTTAGAAATAGGGAATACTAAGAGGGGGGGTGAATCAGTATTCTACAAACTTTTCCTTTCTCCCAATTATGGATATAATAGATTATCTTAATACATACATAACATATTAAACTAAATAACATGCATATCAATAAAGAAAATGAATTCATAACACATTATTTGTTCTCGAGGAAACCCTGGCCAAGGGAAAACCTAGGTGGGGATGGTACCCACAAAGATCCACTAATCAAAAGTATCCTATTAAGGATGTTGACCCTATTAGGAGCCTATTACAAGAATATAGTGTCCCAGTCCTGATTAAGGGACTATAGGCCTTGTTAGAAGCCTCAACCCTACTAAGAGTTGGTAGAACTGATTACAAATGATTACAAGATGAGACCACTTCCCAAACAAGTAATGTACAATGATTACTAATTACAAAATAGAGTAAGGTACAAAACTTATACTTATTTCTTGTCTTTCACAACTTTTCATGAATATCTTTGACTATATCATCTATCTTTTTACAATTTTCATCTCTCTTTCACATTTCATATGCCTTACATTTATACAAGTTATTAGGAATAATAACTTTTACATTTGGCTTTACATAACATAAAGCTTTACAAAAAATACATATTTACCCAAGGGTTAACAACAAGGATGTCATCCCTTTATATTATTAAGACATTATTTTGATAAACAAAATAATCCCTTAACTCTTTACCAATTCTGTCATCATATTTTGTCTTGTTGACTTAACATTGTCTTTCGTAAAATTGCCATAACTTCTTCCATACATGTCGTATAGACTTGTGCTCTCAGGTGAGTCTTCAATAGTCATCATAGTATCTATTTTCAAGTGTGCAAGAACTAAACATAGTCCAATTGACATTGCCAATCAAAACTATCTCCTGGGTACACTGGGAAAATACTATACATACTTAGACAATTTTTCTTTGCGCTCTGTCATACATGGTCTCTATCATATGTGGTCTTCATGTAGATTATATGTTTCCATAATGACAATATATAGATATATAACTTGGCCAAATTTCCAAAAACATTTATACAAGAGTCTACCAAATTGACTCAGCCTTTCGATCCATAATCAATAGAAGTAACGGTCAGATCTATGACCATACACTTCCCAATAATGGAATCCAACATTAAATCCATGACCCAACATAAATGTACAAGTCTACTCAACAAGAAATCAAAAGAAACTACTCAGTAAGAAAGGATGACCGAGCAACAGACAAGCATCATCGAGCGCCAGTGAAACAACTAACTGCCCAGGAGATAACTGACCACACCTGATAATGAAAGGAAACTGACCAACTACCAATGAACTCGGTCAAAGAAGGAACTGAGCAATATCGACAAACTCCAAAATGTTTTTGGTGACACAGGATTGCCAAGGACCCAAGATGCTCCTGCATCAAACACCTGGGGTTATTTTGAAATGATTCTCTGAATCATTTGGTAGGTATGCTTCGAGCTATATCCAACTCAGATTTCAAAATCCATTAACTATCTTCCATCGGTCTATTCTTCCATTTTACTAGATATTCCATATACTATTTTCCTCTTTTACTTTTGCCAACTCTCTGCTTCAGGATCTACTCAACTTCTTCATTCTACTTCTTAGGATACTATGTTGGTAGTGTCATGTCTTCATCTGGTTCATGATACTCATACAAATCAATAATGTTTAAAGTCAGTGATATGTCCATGTCATCAAGTAACTCAATCTCATATGCATTTCCACTATTAAATTTCCTCAAAATCTTGCAAGGTCCAAACTTCTTCATCTTTAGCTTCCCATATGTTCCAACAGGAAATGGGCCTTTCTTTAAATGAACCATCACTTCATTACCAACATCAAATGTTTTATGCCTCCTTGATCTATCAGTGAGCTATCTTTGTATTTTTTATTAGTCTCTTCCAACTTCAACTTCACATCTTCATGCAATATCTTCATGTACTTAGCAAATTTTACTCCTTTAGCACTTTTCTTATTTTCATTAGCAATTTCTCTCAAATCAAATATACCTCTCGATTGTGTGCCATTCACAATATCAAATGGTGTCTTTCCAATACTCCTATTCATTGAATGATTGTATGCAAACTCTACTTGTGCCAATAGAAAATCCCAATTACTTGATGTGTCTCCAACTAAGCATCTAAAAATATTTCCCAAACTTCTATTCATAACTTTAGTCTGTCCATTGGTTTGTGGGTGAAATGTAGAACTCTATTTCAACTCTGTGCCAAATTTCTTTCAAAGGGTTTTTCAAATGTATCCAGCAAATGTATTGTCTCGGTCAGAGATAATAATCCTTGATAATCCATGCAATCTGAAAATTTCCTTAAAGAAAAGATCTGCTACATGTACTACATCTAATGTCTTTCTACAAGGTATAAAATGTACCATCTTAGAAAATCTATCCACAACAACAAATATAGAAAAATTACTTCTTACTATCTTTGGTAAGCCAAGAGAAAAATCTATATTGATGTCAATTTGAGGTTTCTCAGGTACAACAATAGGTGTATACAATCTAGTATTCTAACTTACTCCTTTTGCAACTTGACAAATTCTACAACTTTAGACAAATTTCTAAATATCTCTATACAACTGCGGCCAATAGTACTTTTCCTTAAGAAAATTCCATGTTTTATGAATACCAAAATGTCCAGCCAAACCACTACTATGTTTCTCATTTATCAAATTAGTTCTCATTATTCCTCTTAGTATACACAACTGATTACCTTTAAACAACATACATTCTTGAATAAAATATTCATCCCACTTAGTATCTTGTTGATCTTGAATAGGTGCTCTGCACTTTCTCCATGGCTCAGAAAAATCAAGGTCAAACTCATAAGAACCTCTCATCTCATCAAAACCAAGAACTTCTATTTTCATCTTGGTCATCAAAGATCTTCTTCTACTAAATGCATTACCAACTCAGTTAGTGACTCCACTCTTATGCTTTATCACAAATGTATAACTCTGCTAGTACTCAACCCATTTCATGTCTCTGATTCAACTTATTCTGACTACCCAAATATTATAAAGCCTTATTATCAGTATACAACACAAATTTACTTAGTATCAAATAATGTCTCCATTTCTTCATTGTTTGAACAATGGCATAGAAATCTTGATCATACATAGAATATTTCCTTCTAGCATCATTCAAGTTTTCACTAAAGAAAGCAACAGGTTTACCTTCTTGACTCAACACAGCTCCAATTGTACTTCCACTTGCATCACATTCCACTTGAAATACCTTACTAAAATTAGGTAATGCCAAAATAGTTAATTCAGAAACCTTCTACTTCAGAGTCTCAAAACTTTTGTCAGCTCCATGTGTCCACTTGAATTCTCTTTTATCTCCTCTCATTGTCTCAGTCATAGCATTAAAAATTGAACTAAAATTCCTTATGAACTTTTGATAAAACTTTTCCAAACCATGAAATGATCTTACCTCACTAGAATTCATAGGTGCAAGCCAATTCAAAATAGCTTCAACCTTTTCCAGATCCATCTTCAAACCATCAGCTGAACTAACAAATCCCAAATACACAATCTCCTCTTTCACGAAAGAACACTTTTTCAAATTTATAGGCAACTTTTCCTCTTTCAATCTCTGAAAAACTTGTCTAACATGCAACAAATGTTCTTCTTTAGTCTTACTGAATATCAAAATGTCATCAAGACATACTGTTAGGCCCATTTTCTATCATTGCAAAATCCTTTGAATATGGCCTATTTTCCTTGCAAGTGTTCTTCATTGCCTCGTGCATGTGTGCTTCATGTTCTTGCCAAGCTCTAGTTCAAATTGCGTGTGCTAAGTCATAAAATCCTGACAGTTATTCAAAGTTTAAGGTCTACGGGAAAATTCTTTAAATTTTACCACAGCGTCAAAAACCCAATGTGTTTTCAAAAATCCATGTTGTTTTCAACATGTGTGTTATTTTTGACCTTATGCTTCCTGTTTGGTTCACTTATCTTTTACCATCAGAAACCCCCATTATTTTTGGCTTCCTTGTTTTCCTTTTGGTCTGTCGGAAATTCTTGTGTGTTTTCAATCTGTGTAAAAACCCTATGTGAAAACCCTATGTGTTTTCAACACCACACTTCTGCTCTGATTGATATGTTTTCTCTAACTGCGCAAGTCTGATCGTGTGGTGGGTCCAGCTTCATCCCTATTGACTATCACATGGCCGCATGTCAAACTTTTCTGACATGCGATCATGTCACCACTTGCCACGTGGCCAAGTGGGTCCCGGTCCTGTGCTGCTGCTTGGAGGTCTTCTTTGCTAAGTGCGCAAGCGCAATGAGGTGGGTCCCAGCTCTTCACGATTGGTGTTTGCGATGATGGTCCTGACGGAGGACATGTGGCAGCCTTTCATAGGTTGTCACATGATCATATAGCCCAACTTTTGGCTATGCGATCATGCGATAGGGTGCCAAGTGTCCCTGGGGCTTGGCAGTAGTGTGATCTGGTGGTGTTCCATGTTGCGAAGTGCGATGATGTGGCAGCTTCCTATTGGCTGTCACATGATCACATAGCCTTTCTCTATGCTATACAATCATGTGACCAAGTGACGCGTGTCCTTGGTAGTCCGGTGGTGGTTGCAGTGATGTTTCCCATGGCAGTTGCAGTGATAGTCTTCTTGCGATAATGGTGACGGTGGTAGTTAATGTTTGCGGGTGGTCGCATGTTCGTATAGCCCATTTTCAAGCTATGTGATCATGCGACAGGGTGCCATGTGTCCCTATTGGCCCATCTGTGGTTGTTTAGTCAGCTCGGTGGCAGGTGGATGTGTGGCGGTGTTCTTTTGGCCAGTGGGCAGTGGTGTTATCTCCACGCGGTTGTGGAGTTGTACGGTGGCAGTTTTGCTGGCGATTACACTGGCAGTTAAAGAGCAGGTTGTCATATGTTCACATAGCCCATTTTCGGGCTATGCGATCATGTGACTAACTATCTAGTGTCACAGTTGTTGTGGGTGAAATGGCCAAAGAATTTGCGGAAAGTTTTGGGACCGACTGCCATTGACTCCGGTTAAGAGTCTGCGGTCGCATGATTGCAAGTGCCATTTCCATAGCTTGCGATCATGCGACCAAGCATGATATAGAGCCTGTTTCCTGTGGTGGTTAAGTTTGTGACTACATAGTTGCACGGCTGGGGGGAAAACGGTTAAGAACATAAAGCCCACGAAATGCTATGTAGCCATTGGATTTTCAATTTCAAATTTTGCAGAGAGTTTCCAACGACTGCGGGTACAAAAATTTATGGCTTTGAATGTAGATTTGACCCTATTTAGTGAGAGGTGTTTGCAGTGTGGTCCAGGGTGCTTGGTGATTATTTGTAGAGGTGATTTTGTACCTAGTGTTGTGTGGTTTTGAGC
Organism: Chamaecyparis obtusa; assembly: GCA_027943335.1. Taxonomy (NCBI): domain Eukaryota; kingdom Viridiplantae; phylum Streptophyta; class Pinopsida; order Cupressales; family Cupressaceae; genus Chamaecyparis; species Chamaecyparis obtusa. Next base: position 156,486 of record BSBK01000538.1, read on the forward strand.
TTGAGAGGTGTCTGCAGCTGGTTGGTTGTGACCGTTTGAACTTTCTGAGAGTCTTTTGGGATAGGGGCTAACAAAATTGAATGCTTTGATGGCCAGATTTGACTAGTTTGGTGGCGCTTGTTGTTGTGGCCTAACCCCTGTCATGTCTATGTTTATTTCTTAGTGGGGTTAGGTGATTTTGAATTTCAAATCATCGTGCTTGCTTTGTAACCCTAGTATTTAGGGTCAAAATTTTCACTTGTAAAGGGTTCCACTCTATTTGGTTCATGTGAGAAGTAGTGGATTATGTCACATTGTAGGAGGCTGAATAGAGTTTCTGGACATCTTTTGCAGGTTATTGAAGTGGTTGTTTCATTTCTCGTATAGACATGTACATGATTCATCAAACTTAATACAATTACTCTCATGCTTTCATGTCTCTCATTGGTGTCAGTCTTGTGAGTTTTGGATTTTTTGATCCATTCCATTGGGTTGCCTCTGCATGTGTTCTATTCTTTAGTTCTTGATCTAGAATCAAGTGAAATATACTTCTGATAGGGCATAAATTCATTTTGGTTGTCTACAGAAGGATCTTATAAGCAATGGGTGGGCTGGGATAGTTGTATTTATGACTTTGAATCTTTGACAATAGTTGGTTCATGCTTCTATAGTTGCATTTGATGATTTGCCCAATGGATAATGGCACTGATCAAGGATTAGTACATTAAGTTGACTCCAATGTTTGATGGGTTTTGGTTATTTCCTACATCTCTATATATCAATACCATTCCAAGTAATACCCTTCACAAGTCCATTTTACCTTGCATAGTAGATTTGACTCTATAGATACCTGGTTAGTATTTAGTAGTCCTTTACTATGATTTTCTATTTAAAGCCAGAAGTATAGGGTTTTTAGTGAGTTTGAATTCTATCTGGATTAGGTGTACTCGCCTTGGTTTTGCAGAGCCAAAAGTAGAAGAGGGCATATTAAGTCCCTATAGTTTGTCCAGTTGCCTTGCAGAGCTCCTACACTTGAAACTAACCACTCCTAACATCAGTTTCAAGGCATATTGGTAGCCTTTTGGCATAAGATTATTTGGACACCAACAAAATGGTGACTCTTCTAGGGACCCATTGGAAAGAGTCAGATACAAAACAAGCATTTGCTGATATCTTCTAACCTAGTTGTGAGTGGTGGCTTTGATTTTCTCTGTTTGATAAGTGTTCCTCCTGATAAATAGTGTGTATACCTGGTGTAGCTTTGTGCTCGTTGGAAGAAGAAATAGTGAAACATTTTCCTCTCAAGGACATGGTGGCTCTACATGACAAGTTATCTAATGGAGCTCCAAGGTGAGCCCAAGATTTGCCTTGCCCTCCAGCCAAAGGTCTTCTGCTGCAAGATCTTTCCAGGTATTTTTTTTCAAGTTTTAAATGTTCCTTATAAAGTGGTCAAGCACTAAAAGAAGGATAAGGTGTAGGAAGAGGTTAGCATTCTTCAAGTTTTCAGTTGCAGTTTGGCAAAATTATGTGGAAGTATTGCAGTAAGTTGTAATGGATAAGTTGAATAAAGACCTTGCATTATTAGATCAGGGCATCCTTAGGGATTGCATAAGATTAGTGAGTTTGAAGGTGGGAAATAGAGGGGAATTGTCCATATCCTTGTTCTATGATAGATTCTATGAAGTATATGATGAGCTTCCTGAGGGTGTTGAGTTTCCTGAATTTGACTTCATTGGTTTATTCCTAAAATTATGTTTTCCTGAGTCAACTAGTTGGTCAGATGCCTTGTGGGAAGAGTATTATGCATGTATCAGGGATTGGGTACTTGGTGATGTTGATCTTGAACTTGAGGATGCACTTAGGGCTTTGCTCTGTGGTGCTAATATTGAGAGTGATGAAATTTATGAAGGAGATGTGTCAGGTGTTGATACTCTTTCTTACAGTCATGAAGGTGATGTCATTTATGGGGCAAAAAGTGTATGCAATCAGTCAGATGAGGAAGAGGATTGGATTGATGAAGGTATGGCTGATGATAGTATGGTAGAATATGATGTTCTTGAGGATAGTTGTTCACTTCATAGTGAACAAATTTTAGATTTATTATCTTATGAGTATCTCAGGTATTCAGGGGGTGATGGCTCTGAGTTTTTGCATCCAGCACACATTGATTTTGATATGGAACATGAGTCAATAGGATTTGACTTTGACATGTGTGCCTCTGATTCTTTTACTACCGCAACACTACTAGATGGAAACCAGGTATAGTATGATATATCAGATGATGAGATTGCCAGTGTTTTCTCAGTTTCATGTGACTCAGTGGTCCCTGATATTGTTCTAAGTACTCGTTGGGAGAGTTGTATAGATTTTGAATCCATTTCTGATTCTCAATATATTCCTAAGCCATGGAAGGATAGTCTCTCAGCTACTCAGGCTTCACCATCTCATGGACAGGTTGATGTTTCTCTTCCCACCTGTCAACAATTTTTAGTTTTGTCAGATGTTGACATGATGCAGACTGCTCCTTTGTTCGATGATCATGTCCCATGTGATGAGTTCCCTCAGTGTTTGCATGAAGATCAGTGTACCTTCTCCTTGGAGGTGCAAATTTGTAGTATGAATGGATCTAGTAGTGATTGCCATGACAGTTTGATGGAGCTGGGGTGTTTTATTTTCCATGAGGATAGTAGAATCCCTGGGTTTTCTAATTGGAATGAGGATGGTTCATCTTGTGGCTCCTTCAGCATTTCCTTCTTTGATTGCAACATGCATATGCCACAGCATTTTCAGAATTGGTATGATTATTGTTCTAGCCCTCAGGAGGTATGTGCTAAAAAAATTTGTTTCAAATTGTGGAAAGGTCGATATGGCTATGTTCTATCACATGGGGGCAGAATTTTCACTTTGTCACTAATGTGTGGAGATGAAAATTTCTTATTTGATAGAAGCAAGTACTGATCATAATTTTCGGGCCTTGAGCTTGATTGTAAATAATGTAAATATTCTATAAAAAGTCTTTCCCTTTCCTGTTGTGTGCTTTCGCTTCCTGTTCTCTGCATTTTTTTCATTCCCTATTTTTGTCCAGTTGGTGGTCTGCTCTCCTAGTGATTCTAAATTCTTGCATGGGCACTAGTTACCCATCGTCCCCAACTAGAGCCACTGTTAGGCCCATTTTCTATCATTGTAAAATCCTTTGAATATGGCCTATTTTCGTTGCAAGTGTTCTTCATTACCTCTTGCCCTGCGTGCGTCATGTTCTTGCCAAGCTCCACTTCAAATTACGTGTGCAAAGTCATAAAATCCTGAAAGTTATTCAAAGTTTAAGGTCTGTGGGAAAATTCTTTAAATTTTACCACAGTGTCCAAAACCCACTATGTTTTTGAAAATCCACGTTGTTTTCAACCTGTGTGTTGTTTTCGACCTTGTGCTTCCTGTTTGGTTCACTTATCTTTTACCATCAGAAACCCCCGTTGTTTTCAGCTTTCTTATTTTCCTTTTGGTCTATCAAAAATTCTTGTGTGTTTTCGATCCATGTGAAAACCTTGTGTGAAAACCCTGTGTGTTTTCAACACCGCACTTCTACTCTGATTGATATGTTTTCTCTAATTGCACAAGTCCGACCATGTGGTGGGTCCAGCTTCATCCCTATTGGCTATCACATGGCCGCATGTCAGACTTTTTTGACATGCGATCATGTGATCACTTGCCACATGGACAGGTGGGTCCTGGTCCTGTGCTGCTGCCTAGAGGTCTTCTTTGCTAAGTGTGCAAGCCCAAAGAGGTGGGTCCCGACTCTTCACAATTGGTGTTTGTGGTGATGGTCCTGAGGGCGGACATGTGGCAGCCTATGATAGACTATTGCATGATTGCATAGCCCATCTTTTGGCTATGTGATCATGCAACAGGATGCCACATGTCCCTGGGGCTTGGCAGTAGTGTGATCTGGCAGTGTTCCATGTCTCGGAGTGCGATGATGTGGTGGCTTCCTATTGGCTATCGCATGATCGCATAGCCTTTCTCTCAGTTATGCAATCATGTGACTAGGTGACATGTGTCCTTGGTAGTGCGATGGCAGTTGCGGTGACATTTCCCATGGTGATTGCGGTGGCAGTCTTCTTGCGGTAATGGTGACAGTGGCACTTAATGTTTGCGAGTGGTCACATGTTCGCATAGCCCATTTTTAGGCTATGTGATCATGCAATAGGGTGCCACATGTCCCTGTGGGCCAATTTGCACGTGTTTAGCTAGCTCGGTGGTAGGTGGACGTGTGGTAGTGTTCTTTTGGCCGGTGGGCAGTGGTGTTATCTCCATGCGGTTGCAGAGTTGTGCGGCGGTAGTTTTGCTGGTGGTTACGCTAGCGGTTAAAGAGTGGGTTGTTGCATGTTCACATACCCCATTTTCGGGCTATGTGATCATGCAACTAACCATCTGTTGTCATGGTTTCTATGGGTCAAATGGCTGGAGACTTTGTGGAAAGTTTTGGGAATGACTGCCATTGACTACGGTTAAGAGTCTGCGGTCACATGATCGCAAGTGCCATTTCCACAGCTTGCGATCATGCGACCAAGCATGATATGGAGCCCATTTCCTATGGTGGTTAAGTTTGTGACTACACAGTTGCACAGCTGGGGGGAAAATAGTTAAGAACATAAAGCCCACAAAATGCTATGTAGCCATTGGGTTTTCAATTTCAAATTTTGCAGAGAGTTTCTAGTGATTGCGGGTACCAAAATTTATGAATTTGAATGCAGATATGACCCTGTTTGGTGAGAGGCATTTGCAGTGTGGTCTAGGGTGCTTGGCAGTTGTTTGCAGAGGTGACTTTATACCTGGTACCATGTGGGTTTGAGCTTGAGAGGTGTTTGCAACTGGTTGGTTGTGACCGTTTGAACTTGCTGAGAGTCTTTTGGGACAGGGGGTAACAAAATTGAATGCTTTGATGGCCAAATTTGATTGGTTTGGTGGGTCTTGTTGCTATGGCCTTACCCCTGTCATGTCTATGTTTATTTCTCAGTGGGGTTAGATGATTTTGAATTTCAAATCATCATGCTTGCTTTGTAACCCTGGTATTTAGGGTCAAAATTTTGACTTGTAAAGGGTTCCACTCTATTTGGTTCCTTTGGGAAGTAGTGGATTCTGTCACATTGTAGGAGGCTGAATAGAGTTTCTGGACATCTTTTATAGGTTATTGAAGTGGTTGTCTCATTTCTGGTATAGACATGTACATGATTCATCAAACTTAATACAATTACTCTCATGCTTTCATGTCTCTCCTTGGTGTCAGTCTTGTGAGTTTTAGATTTTCTGATCCATTGCATTGGGTTGCCTCTACATGTGTTCTATTCTTTAGTTCTTGATCTAGAATCAAGTGAAATATACTTTTGATAGGGCATAGATTCATTTTGGTTGTCTACAGAAGGATCTTATAAGAAGTGGGTGGGCTGGGATAGTTGTATTTATGACTTTGAATCTTTGACAGTAGTTTGTTCATGCTTCTATATTTGCATTTGATGATTTGCCCAATGGATAATGACATTGATCAAGGATTAGTACATTCAGTTGACTCCAATGTTTGATGGGTTTTGGTTATTTCCTACATCTCTATATATCAATACCATTCCAAGTAATACCCTTCACAAGTCCATTTTACCTTGCATAGTAGAGTTGACTCTGTAGATACCTAGTTAGTATTTAGTAGTCCTTTAATATGATCTGCTATTTAAAGCTAGAAGTATAGGGTGTGTAGTGAGTTTGAATTCTATTGGATTAGGTATACCCGCCTTGGTTTTGCAGAGCCAGAAGCAGAAGAGGGCATATTAAGTCCCTATAGTTGGTCCAGTTGCCTTGCAGAGCTCCTACACTTGGAACTAACCACTCCTAACATCAGTCTCAAGGCATATTGGCAGCCTTTTGGCATAAGAGTATTTGGACACCAACAAAATGGTGACTCTTCTGGGGACCCATTGGAAAGAGTCAGATACAAAACAAGCATTTGCTAATATCTTCTCACCTAGTTGTGAGTGGTGGCTCTGATTTTCTCTATTTGATCAGTGTTCCTCCTGATAAACAGTGTGTATACCTGGTGTAGCTTTGTGCTAGTTGGAAGAAGAAACAGTGAAACATTTTCCTCTAAAAGGAGGTGGTGGCTCTGCATGACAAGTTATCTGATGGAGCTCCAAGGTGAGCCCAAGATCTTCCTTGCCTTCCAGCCAAAGGTCTTCTGCTGCAAGATCTTTCCAGGTATTTTTTTTCAAGTTTTAAATGTTCCTTATAAATTGGTCAAGCACTAAAAGAAGGATAAGGTGTAGGCAGAGGTTAGCATTCTTCAAGTTTTCAGTTGTAGTTTGGAAAAATTATGTGGAAGTATTGCAGTAAGTTGTAATGGATAAGTTGAATAAAGAGCTTGCATTATTAGATCAAGGAATCCTTAGGGATTGCATAAGATTAGTGAGTTTGAAGGTGGGAAATAAAGGGAAGTTGTCCATATCCTTGTTCTATGATAGATTCTATGAAGTATATGATGAGCTTCTTAAGGGTGTTGAGTTTCTTGAATTTGACCTCATTGGTTTATTCCTGGAATTTTGTTTTCCTAAGTCAACCAGTTGGTCAGATGCCTTATGGGAAGAGTATTATGCATGTATCAAGGATTGGGTACTTGGTGATGCTGATCTTGAACTTGAGGATGCACTTAGGGCTTTGCTTTGTGGTGTTGATATTGAGAGTGATGAAATTTATGAAGGAGATGTGTCAGGTGTTGATACTCTTTCTTACAGTCATGAAAGTGATGCCATTTCTCAATATGGGGCAGAAAGTTTATGCAATCAGTCAGATGAGGAAGAGGATTGGATTGATGAAGGTATGGCTAATGATTGCATGGTAGAAGATGATGTTCTTGAGGATAGTTGTTCACTTCACAGTGAACAAATTTTAGATTTATTATCTTATGAGTATCTCAGGTATTCAGGGGGTGATGGCTCTGAGTTTTTGCATCCAGCACACATTGATTTTGATATGGAACATGAGTCAATAGGATTTGACTTTGACATGTGTGCCTCTGATTCTTTTACTGCCCTAGCACTACTAGATGGAAACCAGGTACAGTATGATATATCAAATGATGAGGTTGTCAGTGTTTTCTCAGTTTCAAGTGACTTAATGGTCCTTGATATTGTTCTAAGTACTGGTTGGGAGAGTTGTATAGATTTTGAATCCACTTCTGATTCTCAATCTGTTGCTAAGCCATGGAAGGATGGTCTCTTAGCTACTCAGGCTTCACCATCTCATGGACAGGTTGATGTTTCTCTTCCCACCTGTCAACAATTTTTGGTTTTGTCAGATGCTGACATGATGCAGACTGCTCCTTTGTTTGGTGATCATGTCCCATGTGATGAGTCCCCTCAGTGTTTGCATGAAGATCAATGTATCTTCTCCTTGGAGGTGCAAATTTCTGGTATGAATGGATCTAGTAGCATTTTCCATGATAGTTTGATGGAGCTAGGGTGTTTTGTTTTCCATGAGGATAGTAGATTCCCTGGGTTTGCTAATTGGAATGAGGATGGTTCATCTTGTGGCTCCATTAGCATTTCCTTCTTTGACTGCAACATGCATGTGCCACAACATTTTTAGAATTGGTATGATTACTTTTCCAGCCCTCAGAAGGTATGTGCTAAAAAATTTTGTTTCAAATTGTGGAAAGGTCGATATGGCTTTGTTCTGTCAAATGGGGGCAGAATTTTCACTTTGTCTTTAATGTGTGGAGATGAAAATTTCTTGTTTGACAGAGGAAAGTACTGATCATAATTTTGGGGCCTTGAACTTGATTGTAAATAATGTAAATATTCTATAAATAGTCTTTCCCTTTCCTATTGTGTGCTTTCCCTTCCTGTTCCCTACATTTTTTGTGTTCCTTATTTTTGTCCAGTTGGTGGTCTGCTCTCCCAATGATTCTGAATTCTCGCATGGGTACTAGTTACCCATCGTCCCCAACTAGAGCCACTGTTAGGCCCATTTTCTATCATTGCAAAATCCTTTGAATATGGCCTATTTTCCTTGTAAGTGTTCTTCATTACCTCCTTCCTTGTGTGCTTCATGGTCTTGCCAAGCTCCAGTTCAAATTGCGTGTGCTAAGTCATAAAATCCTAAAACTTATTCAAAGTTTAAGGTCTGTGGGAAAATTCTTTAAATTTTACCACAATGTCGAAAACCCACTGTGTTTTCAAAAATCCACGTTGTTTTTTACCTATGTATTATTTTTGACCTTGTGCTTCTTATTTGGTTCGCTTATCTTTTACCATCATAAACCCCCGTTGTTTTCAACTTCCTTGTTTTCCTTTTGGTCTATCAGAAATTCTTGTGTTTTCAATCCATGTGAAAACCTTGTGTGAAAACCCTGTGTGTTTTCAACACCCTACTTCTGCTTTGATTGATATGTTTTCTCTAACTGTGCAAGTCCGACCATGTGGTGGGTCTAGATGCATCCTTATTGGTTGTCACATGGCCGCATGTCATATTTTTTTGACATGTGATCATGCGACTGCTTGCCATGTGGCTAGGTGGGTCCCGGTCCTGTGCTGCTGCCTGGAGGTCTTCTTTGCTAAGTGCGCAAGCGTGAAGAGGTTGGTCCCTACTCTTCATGATTAGTGTTTGTGGTGATGATCCTAAGGGTGGACATGTGGCAGCCTATTATAGCCTATCGCATGATCGCATAGCCTAGCTTTTGGATATGCGATCATGAAATAGGGTGCCACGTGTCCCTGGGCCTCAACGATAGTGTGATCTGGTGGTGGTCCATGTCGCAGAGTGTGGTGATGTGGCAGCTTCCTATTGGTTGTCACATGATTGCATAACCTTTCTCTTAGCTATGTGATCATGTGACCAGGTGACGCATGTCCTTGGTAGTGTGGTGGCGGTTGTGGTGACATTTCCCATGGCAGTTGCAGCGGCAGTCTTCTTGCGGTAATAGTGACGGTGGCAGTTAATATCTATGGGTGGTCGCATGTTCGCATAGCCCATTTTTGGGCTATGCCATCATGTGATAGGGTGCCACATGTCCCTGTGGGACTGTCTGCGGCTGTTTTGTCAGCTCAGTGGCAGGTGGATGCGTGGTGGTGTTCTTTTGGCTGGCAGGTGGTGGTGTTATCTCCACACAGTTGCAGAGTTGTGCGGTGGTAGTTTTGCTGGTGGTTATGGTGGTGGTTAAAGAGCGAGTTGTCACATGTTCACATAGCCCATTTCTAGGCTATGAGATCATGTGACTAACTGTCTTTTGTTGCAATTGTTGTGGGTGAAATGGCTGAAGACTTTACGAAAAGTTTTGGGACCGACTGCCATTGACTGTGGTTAAGAGTCCACGATCGCATGATCGCAAGGGCCATTTCCACAGCTTGTGATCATGCGACCAAGCATGATATGGAGCCTGTTTCCTATGGTGGTTAAGTTTGTGACTGCATAGTTGCTCAGTTGAGGGGAAAATGGTTAAGAACATAAAGCCCGCAAAATGCTATGTAGCCGTTGGGTTTTCAATTTCAAATTTTGCAGAGAGTTTCCAGTGACTGTGGGTACCAAAATTTATGGCTTTGAATGCAGATTTGACCCTGTTTGGTGAGAGGCATTTGCAGTGTGGTCTAGGGTGCTTGGTGGTTGTTTGTAGAGGTGATTTTATACCTGGTGCCGTGTGGTTTTGAGCTCAAGAGGTGTCTGTAGCTGGTTGGTTGCGATCGTTTGAACTTGCTGAGAGTCTTTTGGGATAGGGGGTAACAAAATTGAATGCTTTGATGGCCAGATTTGACTAGTTTGGTGGCGCTTGTTGTTGTGGCCTAACCTCTATCATGTCTATGTTTATTTCTCAGTGGGGTTAGGTGATTTTGAATTTCAAATCATCGTGCTTGCTTTGTAACCCTAGTATTTAGGGTCAAAATTTTGACTTGTAAAGGGTTCCACTCTATTTCATTCTTATGGGAAGTAGTGGATTATGTCACATTGTAGGAGGCTGAATAGAGTTTCTGGACATCTTTTGCAGGTTATTGAAGTGGTTGTCTCATTTCTGGTATAGACATGTACATGATTCATCAAACTTAATACAATTACTCTCATGCTTTAATGTCTCTCCTTGGTGTCAGTCTTGTGAGTTTTGGATTTTCTGATCCATTGCATTGGGTTGCCTCTACATGTGTTCTATTCTTTAGTTCTTTATCTAGAATCAAGTGAAATATACTTCTGATAGGGCATAGATTCATTTTGGTTGTCTACAGAAGGATCTTATAAGAAGTGGATGGGCTGGGATAGTTGTATTTATGACTTTGAATCTTTGACAGTAGTTGGTTCATGCTTCTATATTTGCATTTGATGATTTGCCCAATGGATAATGGAATTGATCAAGGATTAGTACATTCAGTTGACTCCAATGTTTGATGGGTTTTGGTTATTTCTTACATCTCTATATATCAATACCATTCCAAGTAATACCCTTCACAAGTCCATTTTACCTTGCATAGTAGAGTTGACTCTATAGATACCTGGTTAGTATTTAGTAGTCCTTTACAATGATCTGCTATTTAAAGCTAGAAGTATAGGGTGTGTAGTGAGTTTGAATTCTATCTAGATTAGGTGTACCCGCCATAGTTTTGTAGAGCTAGAAGTAGAAGAGGGCATATTAAGTCCCTATAATTGGTCCAGTTGCCTTGCAGAGCTCCTACACTTGGAACTAACCACTCCTAACATCAATCTCAAGGCATATTGGTAGCCTTGTGGCATAAGAGTTTTTGGACACCAACACATACAATCACTAACTTACCCAAGAATTTCTTCAAAACTTCATTCATCATCCTCATAAAAGTACTCAGTGCATTAGTTAAACCAAAGGGCATAACCAACTACTCATACAAACCTTCTTTTGTCTTGAAAGAAGTCTTCAATTCATAACCTTCTCTGATTCTGATCTAATGATATCCAGTTTTCAAATTAGTTTTGGTGAAATACTTTTCTCTTGGCAAACTATCCATTATATCATCCATTCTTGGTATAGGAAACCTATACTTCACTTTTATCTTATTGATTTCTCTAGAATCAGTACACATTCTCCATTCTCCATTCTTCTTAGGTACCAATACTAAAGGTACTACACAAGGAATCAAAATTTCTCTAATCAAACCTTTCTCCAGCAACTCTTGAATTTGTCAGCTCAATTCCTAATTTTTGGTAGGTGTCAACCGATGAGGTGCCTTATTCAGTAAACTATCTCCAAGGATTAGATCCATGCAATGATCAATGCTTCTTTTTGGTGGAAAACCATCAGGTACATTATCAGAAATGATATTACTATACTCGGTGAGTAACTTATCAATATCCTTAGGGACATTATCCTCTATTTTCTTACTCAATTTGTTAGGGATCATAGAAAAACATACATCATTCTTCTTCAAAGAGTTAACAAACTTTCTTCCCTCCATCAAACAAACTTTCACAAATGTGAAAACATTACTACCAGGTTCTTCCATCAAAGGTAACAAGATTTGTTTCTTTCCATTAGCCATAATAATATACTTATGCAATCTCCCATCATATATAGCATGTCTATCATATTGCCAAGGTCTACCCAACAAAATATGACAACAATCCATAGGCATGATATCACATAACACCTTATCATAGTATTTTCCAATCCTAAAATTCACATAACATTGTTCACTTACCAGGAGTGTATGCTCATCTTTGATCCATGAAATTTGATAGGGCTTTGGATGTGTCAACCCTTCCAACTACAATTTTGTGACCATCTCTTCAGATGCCAAATTCTTTGAGCTACCACTATCAATGATTACCTTCCAAACTTTATCAAAAACTCTACATCTAGTCTTGAACAAAATTTTCCTTACCAGATCTTCATTTTTTCTTTCATTCCATAATGCTCTCCTTACCATCAAGGTGTTTTCTTTCTCAAGTTCATTCAATGACTCTTCTTGCACCAAAGCATTTCTATTTCTACTAGCCTCCTTACTAGCATGTGTACATTCAAAAGATCTATGTCCTTCTTCTCCAAAATTGTAACAAGTTCCTCAAAAATTACCTCTACTATAACCACCTCAATAGTTACTGCATTTGCCTCTAGATGAAATTTCACCTTTCCACTTGGTCTTGCCTTTGTCCAGATCTATCTTTTCAGGTTCAGATCTACCATTTTCACCATTAGATCTACCTCTTCCTCTAGGGAATCTACCACCTTGACCTCTTTGTCTTTGCTCATGTATTTTGTTCAATTTCTCCTCAGCCTTCAATTCAAATTGATAAGCCTCTTCAATGTTTTCAAAATTGACCAAACTAATTTCCTCTTGGATGGAAACTCTCAAACCATTCAGGTATCTACCAATTCTTTCCATGTCATCTTCATCATGTCCATATTTAATATCTAATCTATAGAATTCCTCAATATATTCCTTTACCGAGCTGTCTTTCTACCTCAAACTTTGCATTCACTGAAATAGGTTAATCTAATAATCACAAAGTAAGAACTTTCCTTTCAATTTATTCACTATTTTATTCCATACCTTGATTTTTTATTTGCCTTTCTTTTTTCTATCCAGCTACAAATGTTCCCACCATAAGGATGCATGACTTTTCAACTTTGTGCTTGCAATCTTCACCTTCTTGTCTTCAGGGATGTTTTCATAGTCAAAGTATTTTTTCATCTCGGTGATCCAGTCCACCAATTCATTAGAATCTAGCTTTCCACCATACTCAAGAGGATTGAAATGTAGTGTAGATTTTAGACTTATCAAAGCCTTCAAAAATATTTCTTCAACTTGATCCATAACAGGTGCAGGTTCTGCATTTTCCTGTTCTTCCTCAACTTCATCGTCACTAACATCTTCAATATATCTGTCTCTTCTTTGGGATGTTTTAATGGCCTCTAATCTAGCAATAATCTACCTTAGCATATTAGCCAATCCTGGATCTACATCTTGCCTCCCATGAACCATCTTGACAACCCTCTATAATTGTAGGTTAGATCACAATCTGCTACCCCACAACAATCAAGCAGGGCTTCCCAAGAGGAACCTACAAACCTAGATCCACAAACCTAGATCAAGATCTCACCTCACTTTGATACCACTTGATGCAAGGGTAGGACCCAAGGGGCCAAATAATGGCACACCCTAAGGATCCAACCTACTCAACAACACATGGAAGCAACAACACACAATAGTGATAGATAGAATGCAAGATCTTTCATTAATTTTCATCAAATAGAATCATACATGTCAGGCTGTAAGGCTTTCTCAATTAGGGCTAGATATTACAATAAATTATAGAAGTCCTCAAACATGTGAGGATCTATCAACAATCTCTAATCCTCTATCTCCTATCTTCTATCAAAACTCCCTCTAAACTACAACCAAACAACTATATTTATACAAGAGTCTACCAAACTAAGTCAGCCTTTAGATCCATGATCAATAGAAGTAATGATCAAATCTAGGACCACATGCTTCCCAATGATGGAATCCAACATTAAATCTATGACCCAACATAAATGCACAAGTTGGCTCAATAGGAAACCAAAAGAAAATACTCGGTAAGCAAGGATGAGCAAGCAAAAGACAAGCATCACTAAGCGCCAGTGAAACAACCGACCACCCAAGAGATAACTAACCACACCCAGTAACCAAAGAAAATTGACCACCTACCAATGAACTTGGTCAAAGAAGGAACTGAGAAACATAGACAAATTCCAAAAAAAAATTGGTGATAGAGGATTGCCAAGGACCCAAGATGCTCTTGCATCACTTCTATCTTTCCTTCATTTTCCTTTGAAAAATTTTAGTCATTGAAAATAGTTCACCATCTACCCATTTTTTATCTTGTCTTTGGTAGCTTTCTAAGATTTGTATACCAATAGGTACACTTTCCTTCAATGCTCTAGGGTGCATTCTAGGAAATTTGTGCTCAATGTGGATGTACATGTGGACAAGAAGTGAACTAAACTTGAATAGCTTTGACTTGTCCTTGATAATCTTCACATTCTCCAAGAATTATTGTGCTACTATCTCGCATAGGCTATATTTTGTGTTTTCCTTCACCATTCTATAGACCATCATAATTACTCCCACTGACATAGAATTAGGTCTTTAGTTGTAGTATAGCTTATATCCTAGTAGCATTGCTACTAATCTCACATCTTGTTGAAATATGTCATTCGCAGTCATTTCTCTCTTATCCCACTTAGAATGAGTTAGGGTTTATGTTGTTTTCCTTATATTTTTCTCTACTACTGGGAGGGCTCCTCTATTGTCCAATATAGTTATCTCATGAATCATTTCGCTAAATATCTTAACAAGTTGCTCTCCTATCCAAATTAATAGGTTAGGGATTCTTCTTAGAATGATCTTGAGCCATTCAGTTTCATAGAACTCATTAAGGCGGGTTAACTTAATGATAGATTGTTCTTCCAAATGTTTGAACTCTTCTTTCATTTTTCCATTAGATATTATCATCTCTCCTAATTTCTTATAGATCTTATCATCTCCTCTGGTCTCATACTTACAATGAATATAATCCCTAATATCTTCAACGTGTAACACGATGTAAGGGGTTTGAAAAAATGATCCTTTTGGATCATCCTCACAAGACTTAAATAGGTGCCTCTTAAACTTATACCTTGGTCTATCAACAACATCAAATATCACAGGAGCATCCATATCTTCTTGAAAGAGTATATGATCTAAATACCTTTAATATGTCAAATTCCATAATTTATGCTTCAAACAATCATGCAATGTAGTTGCTAGATGGTTGTAGTTATTCTTAACTCTTTTCTCCTTGGTCATTGTTAATCAAATGGTGCAAAAATGATGTGCTTCAAGTTGTTTTATCCATCGCAAGGTGATTGAATGCATTAATCATAGGTAACTCAACTTCGCATGTTGTCCAGTCATAAATTTTGTGATCATAGGATATGAATCTCCAAGTGCTACGATCACAAACATAAACTCCATTATGTCTATACATACCATATCTAAGCTTGCATGAGCTTACTCCACATAATTAGGGGCTAGATATTTTATGTTGTCTACATCCAACGCTCCCCCTAAGGCCATGTGGCCTTCTAGGTCGATGTAGTAATGTAATTATCATGCAAAGAAATAGTAGTATCTAATGTCTCTCCCTGAACCAATGCCTTATTGAAATATTTTATCTTCCATATCATACCACCATCTTCATTTTCTGGTATCTTGAAATTATTCTTAAACTC
The DNA here is from genome assembly GCA_027943335.1 of Chamaecyparis obtusa. Lineage (NCBI taxonomy): Eukaryota > Viridiplantae > Streptophyta > Pinopsida > Cupressales > Cupressaceae > Chamaecyparis > Chamaecyparis obtusa. The sequence continues at coordinate 171,712 of BSBK01000538.1, forward strand.
AACCATGTACTCATTAATAATTTTACCACTGTCAGCAATATTCTTCTTTATAACCACATGTGGTGGTCCTCTTCTATTGTGCATTCCATTATATCTATAAAAATTCGCTATGTGTCCTAAGTTGTGAGGCCTCACCCCGACCCATCATAGCATTTTTTACCATCCACATTTTGATACACTTTTTGATTATCCTGACACAGACTCAAGATACTATGTTTTGATGATGATTATTATATTATGTGGATTAGAACCTAGAGCATGTCGTGATTTGATTACGCATATTTAGTTATGTGAATGGCTGAGAAGATTTGATCATATTTAGATTGATTACTTCACAGATGACATGTCATGATGATTATTGAATTTTTATGTTTAAACATTATTGAATGAAAAATTGCAATTAGAATTGAATTCTGCATATTGATTTATGTTGTTAAATGAAGAATTGAATATGTATATTTTATATGATTTTATCACCTTGAACTATTGATGCTTGATGTTAGTGTGCAAGTAAGAGAACCATGGAATTATTCAGAGAATCAGTAACCAACCATTGTGCAAACTGTAAAGCCAAGTTTGAACCTAATGAAGAGGTTAGAATCTCATTGTTAAGTGACTTATTTCATAATCGTATAATGTATGTATGTAATAGGAATCTCCTTATGTAATTAGTGACATGTCAATGTTGTATTATGTCATTTTTTTAGTGTCATTTGACTCTTGTTATGTGTTTACGTAATGACATGTCTACTAAGGTTGGAAATGTGAACCTAAGCCTTATTGACTTTTAGGAACCTAATTAATTTCCTTGTTTGGGATACTTCCAAAGTTCCATCAAATTGATCTTTTGAATTTAAATATTTCTAGCCATTTCTAGAGGCCAATAGGAGGTCCTAAGGGTCAAATTTAACTAAATCTAAGTGCCTAAGTGTTAGGGGTATGGGTTAAGAAGGTTTTTAGCATGTCCATAACCCCCTAGTGACCTTGGTGACCCATTTTATGACCCAATTACTATAAGCTATGAAATTGGATGAAGCCTTGACCTTTACCCAACTCCACACTTCCTTTCAATCAGGCATTTAAGATAGAGGACAAGGAAAAGCCATAGGACTTGTGAATCAATTCTGAAATTAATGCTAGTAGGTGGGTAGAAGTTGGAGGTCTTTTTAGAGGCCCTTGGTAGACTTAGTGGGTGTTCACCCACTCTCTATTTTTAGAGACATTAGGGTTTTGGATTGGAGGAAGGATAAGGATTGGGCTCTTCTCAACATTCACTGTTCATAACACATTGGGAAGGTTGGTCTCCATTTCCATGAAAGACCTTTATTTTTTGTTGCAAGTAGATTTTTATGTTCTTCGTTCTCTTGCATATGTTCATGTAATTGTGTTGTTCTTTGTGTTTGGGAATGGGATTTTGGGTTTGAATTCTTGTTATGGTTTTATCTTGTTTTGATATGGGAGTTTTGTGAAGGGTGTAATGGCATTACTCACCCTTGGATAGGGAAGAAGTGGCCATGTATGGGTGAAGGGGTTAGTTGGACTCCATGGTAGTGTAGAGTCTCTTCTCATGGAGAGAAGAGGGAAGAAATGCAAGGTGTATGGGCCCTTACATGCCAATGTTTCTTGATCCTACTTTTGGGGAGATAAGGAGAAGATTTTTTGGAAGAATGTATGTGATTTTAGCCTTGAAGATGCATGTTATTTTATTGTATTATTTGGCATTCTCCTACATGGAAAATCCTTCACCCTTTGTATGGGTTCATGTTGAATCCATTTGTGCAAGCCTTGGGAGGGTGTTTCTTATTGTTGCAATCATTTTTTGTGGATGTGTGATTGTCACCTATTGGTTATTGATTCTCCTAGCTTGGGGGTGGTCTCTTGGAGACCTAGGATAGGAGGTGAGCTTCCCATGGTTATATTCTTTGTTTTTTTTGTAGATTTTTGAAGTCAAGATCTTGTGGAGAAAGCTTTGGAGGTTTCTTCATTTTGAGTGGTTGTGTGATGACAACCCTATTGTTGTATTGTGAATCCCCTTGTAATGAGATTGATCTCTTTTTGTTAAAATTTGTAATGTATTCCCATTTCTTTGGGCCATTGTGAAGTTGTAATGGAGAGAAAATTATGTCATCTCCTTTGAACTCTCATTGAGTAATACTTTCCATTTGTATTGTCTTGGTTGTAAATGTGAAGACTTCTCATTCTTGTAGAATATGTATTTTTAATTGAAAGAGATTTCCATGATGAATAGGATAGATTAATACTTTCATGCTATTGTAACTCTATTTCTTACAAAAGTGAAGTTATTCTTCCATTGCAAAAATGATCTTTCCAAGTTGATGGAGTAGGCAATTTAATAGTTTTCAATAGTAATATATAATCTTGTAGAGGCATGAACCTTGCAATCTATTTGATGTTGATACTCAAGTTAAAAAATAGGAAATCTTCCCTTGAACAAACTTCTAATGTAATATGATCATCATCTTAGTTGAAAATTAACATTTCAATCTTATTCTCCCTTAAAATCAAGGATCACAATAATGTTTGATTAAATAAATTTGGATACTAATGTAAGATTCACATACTCCTTATTATAATGCACTAATTTAACTATCCAATTCATGCTTTTAGACCTCATATATCAAGCAAGAAATTTAAGGAAAATTCATACATTTGTAATAACATCTTCCAAATTTTTAAGAAAAAATTAGCTCTCTAGATTTTGTAGGGGGAAGGAAATTACTCTCTTACCATAGAGAATATTCCCTCCCCTTTTCATTATACTCCCCTAATTTGGATTTGTAACCTAAACCCCTACTTTACCCCATGCTAATACCTACTAACCCATGTTGATTATAAATCAAATAAATCTTTAACTAATAAAGAAATCTCTATGACTCTTTCCACTTGATTGTGTGGGCCCCACATTAGTCCTTTCGCTTCCATGCGCAGGTTGCTAGAGGACTAACATGGCAATAAAATTTTATTTATATCCTTGGTCAAATTCACCATCCCTTGTGTGAATGCTTGGGTTCATTGTGACCTGACACACAATCCAAGTTTTAATTAACTTGTCTCCTTCCTTATCCCTATGCATACTCATGAGCTGACATGGCATTAAATTCTATTCAAACAACAAGTTATCTTCTTCCCCTTGTGTACTTGAGTCTGACATTGGAGATCAAATTCTTCCCCTCCTTTGCATGCATGGATCTATACACCTTTTTACCATGCTGTCAACATTAATTTCAAACTTGTTTCATGCTCTTCCCATACCTTGCGTGGGTTTTCTTAGGAGCTAGTGTAATGTTTGGTGGTGGTCCCAAAGCCTTGCCATGTGCTACACCACTTTCCCCTCTTGGTTATGCACACCACCCTAGCCTTGATCATTTGGTTAGTAGGTGTTTAGGATAGGATAGATAGTAGGTTAGCTTTTAGGAATTTGTATTAGCCTTTTGCTATTTAATTTTAATTGTTAATTATAAATGGTATTAGGTGCTTGATTTATTGTTTATGAACTTAATTTTAACTAATAGATTCATTGATAATGTAATTAGATTTAATTATTGTTAGATCAGTTTGTTATGTTAATAGTTAGTTGGAATGTTTTTTTTAGAAAAAAAAAAGGGGTTATAGTTTTTCTTATTATTGATAATAAATCCTCTTTTCAATTAGTATGTTATTAGGGGATTTGTTATAGATAGGTTAGTGTATTTAGTTAGTTGTTAATGATTTGATAGATTAGGGTTTAATTTAGGTTTTGTCATGAATTCCTAGATGATAATTATATTTATTATTCATTAATTTCAATTGGGTGATTAATGAAAGTGATTATTATTTGGTGGCTTTATTGTTCAACTTAAATGGTAATGAATCAAATTGTTTAATCAATAGTTTTATTGGGAACATGTTCAAATTCTCCTAGTAATATAACTACTTGCTTAACTTTTAGTCAAATTAATTATTAGATAATTAGCTAATAGGATCCTCACAATTAATTAGTTAAAAAGTCTAGTGTGTTAGACTTATCCTTAATGGATCAATTAAATGTCATAGTTCATTTTATTCAATGTATAAATGTTTAACACTAGAATGTTATTACTAAAATTAGTTGGTTTAAATTAATTTGTCGACTTGCCCTTGGTTAGTAGGACCATAGATCATCGAATCAATGATCCTTAAGTAATCTCATTCCCCTAGAAGGAGTTTAGAAGATGGTAGTATAACCATAGTCCTTGGTTCGACTAGATAACATTGTATCTAGAATAACACCAATAAGTTCATTGACATATGTTAATTGGAATCCTATCATTAATGTAATTATCCCTCAAACCTTCACCATAGGACTAATCATCCTATAATTGAATTGAAACCTATCGAGAATCATAACCTTAACAGATATTATTGAGGGTATAGTCTCATCGAGTTAAAGTGTATATCTAATACCCTAGGTATCTCCAAACCCTTTAAAAAAGAAAAATTTATTGCGTGTTTTGGTTGATTAATTTTTGGGCATGACATAAGTTCTTGCATTTGGAACATGTAGGTTGTTCCTTGACTAATCTGGTTTTCTACATTCTTCTTTCTTATATCCATATGCATAATAGCTATAGCAATAACTAATAAAGGGTTTTAAAGGGTCTTTACCTTTGCAATCTCTCTTCATGTGTCCAACTTTGTTGCTTCCAAAGAATCTACCTTTAAAAGGTCTGATCTAATCTTTAGGTTCTTTAGGAGTATGTCTATCTTCAATCTTCTCTTCATGTGATTCATCATTAGTCTTAGAATATTCACCTTCATTGTATCTAATTATAGTCATGTCTCCTTTAAGTTTCTATTTCTCTCTTTGTTCATCAATTTTATCATTTCTCATGTGTAACTTATCAATGTGCAATTTGGATTGACTGAGTTCACCTTTTATGATCTAATTCTACTTCTCCTATTCCTGACATTTATCCTTGTAGTGATCAAGTTCAGTCTTCATTTTTCCTATCTGAACATTTGCTTCTTTTAGTGTCTCTTCAACATTGTATCTTGCATCTTTTTCATGTTGAATTTCTTTAATCATCAGAAGATTAATTTTTTCTTTTTCTTTCTCCAGCTTCTTTTCTTGGTTTGACGTGTCATCTTATGAATCCTCTTTGATCTTATCCATAAGGTCTTGTCTCAAACTTTTTGAAATTTCAAGTTGTTCCTTTAGTTTCTTGATGAAACCTTCTACTCTTCTCAATTTGAATTTCAATTCACCATTCTCATCCTTTTCTTTGTCTAGGTCATCAAGTGCTACTTGAAAGTTATCTTGCAGAAATTCAAAATCCATTATGATCTCCCTTAAGTTGTTAGGATTTCTCTCCAAGGGCCAATAGCTCTAATACCAATTGTTAGGATTAATTAATACTAAGAGGAGGGGTTGAATCAATATTACAACACTTTAAATTAAACTTCAACCAATTAAAAATAAACCATATCAATGATAAAATGAAAAGAACATAAACACATAACACATAACTCATAACACCATTATTTATTTTTGAGGAAAGCCTAGCAAAGGGAAAACCTTGGTGGGGATGGTACCCACAATGATACACTAAATGTAATACCCTCTCATTTGGTGATACTTGGACTTCTTGATTGGACATTCTATTATGACGGTTAGAACTATGCATTTACATTTTATGTTTTGTGGATGATGATATGTTTATCAGACGATTGATATGCTCATTTATGGTTATCATTTACATGTTTATGAAATTAGAAAACATCTATCTTTATATGTTTTATGGAGCTAACCCATGGATTTGAATCTAACTATTATCATGATGTTTTATGTTTCATGGATATGTGTCTTCATGACTTAGGACAAAGTCATAGTTACTCACTTAGTTGATGTCCACACGATGTATTGATCCTGGTCATATGTTTGCATATATCTGATTTGTATGTATATACATATATATACATACATACATACATATATATATGTATGTATGTATGTATGTATGTATGTATGTATCTCTTCTTGGTGATGTAGGATTGTAGGTACCAGGTATTGTCTCAACCTGGCTTCACAGGTCTGAACGATCCCTCAAAATCCTTGATCATTGTTGTTGTTACAGAGATATCACCAGGTTCCACAAGAAGGAACTTTACCTGTGATCCTTTTACCTTTAGGTGGGGAGTTCCTGAGTCAATCCCTTGTGTGGATGATGTATTTTCTATGTTCTCTCAATTTGTTGGTTTTGTGGATCTTGTAGCTAGTTTCTTATCTATTGCATTCTTTGAGAATGAGATTTTGAGTATGGTAGCTCTAATTGTCTTTATGGTATGTTCAATTTTGTTAGTAGATTATTGATGTGAATTATTGTTCGTTTGAGGGTATGATTTAGTAATTTATCTTTATTAGTAGCTACTTATGTACTAGTGTATCTTGTTAGGAACGAGTTAGTATGAGATTAAATCATGTGGTTTTAATATCAATAATAATAAATAATTTAATGGTATTATTTTATAATACTCATAATAACAAAGTGTCTATGAAAATATTAATAATAAATGTTTTAAATAATAGTGGTAAAATCTAACTTATGTTAGTAGCTACCTAATATATATTTTAGAATATGGATTAGTGTATAAATAAATAATATGTTTTATAATAATGATATTCATAGTATTTAATATTAAAAATAATGTGTCTTACTTATGGTATATGTACAATAAGCATATGGGTGCACACATATGCCTATGAATACATATATAAATAAATATATATTATTATTATAAAATAAATTAATTATGTGAAGGGAAACTATTATGAGACTATGGTAAGTATATGTTATTTTTATATTTGGAAATGCTTTTGGTAAATTACCATAGTAAGTAAGTTAGTAAAAATATTCCTAAAATCTTTATTATATATATTGTCATCCTCAAATTTAGGAGACAGAGATTTAAAAGCTTATTAAATAAAATTTGTTTATCCCTTAACGAGAATGGTTTTATAAACCACATTATTAATGAATAACTGGAGGATAGTTGCATCGGTTGGAATACCTGTGCAACTACTGTTAGAGTAGTCATATTATAGATAATAATTAATTTATTTAATTATTAGTCTATTATTCTCTACACTTAAGTTAGACTTAGGCATCTTATTATTCTTTAGGGTTTTCTCCTTTAGGGTTTCCGTATCCTTTTATAAGGATTCTCTCTTTGTATTTTTCAGCAACTCAATGCATTATTCATAATAGATTGTTTTTTGATTGTGCATATGATGTCTCTGGCTTTTTGGCCTCCATAGATTTTTCTTGCCTTCTATGCTTTGCTTCTTCCATGTGACAGGGTTATGCATGTAGGTGTTCTTGGAAGATTAGTTTTTCACCTAATCTAACATGGTATCAGAGCCATCTTGCTGCTCATTGTTCGTGTGTTGTTGAAGTGATTCAGAAGCAGGAGGGTTTCAAAAAATTTCAGTTTTGGTATTCTCAAAACGGATGCCACCATTGCGTCCAGAAGGCCCAAAAATCCTAGAATCCATATAAAATTTGTCCATTTTGGACACTTTTGCAATTTGAGGCAAATTTTTTTAGGTACCAGGCCGTACAGCCTGGCACGTGAATCGAGACAACAATTTTTTTGTCAAAAAAATAAAAAAATTTTGGTTTTTGGCATAGCCACCAAGCGGCCACCTAGGCGCCACCCAACGGCCACTGCCCACAGTGGCCACCGCCGCCACCACGGCCTCTGCTGTCCACCGGGAGTTCCCGTGCTCCCGCGCCCGCAGCCAGAGCTGCCGCCATAGACCGCGCCTCCTGTAGCCCCTCCTCTGCCCTCCCGCAGCCCCTACCACCGCTCACTGCTCTGTGCAGCCACCGCCGCCGCCAGCAGCGCTAACGCCCTCGCCGCCCGCAAGCCCTCCGCTGCGCTCCGCCCGGGCTCAGCCCCCCCTTTCGCTAGGCTGAGGTTCTATGGGGGACCAGCCCCTGGCCCCCAACACCTAGCACCAGCCCCCTAGTCCCCATGTGACCAGGGGCTTACTGTTTCAGCCCCCAGGCCCCCTACTGACGTCAGCATGATGTCAGCAGGCATGTTTTTTTAAAAAAAAATTTTAAAAACTTGCATGTTTTTTTAGGGCTCTATTTTTAGGGGTAATTGGGCCTTTTTTGCAATATCTTGAGCATACGGAGGTCTTTTTTGGACTTCTTTATATCGTCAGAAAGATCTTTCTAAGCTCTTTCCGATTATAGATGTTAGAGTTCTTGGATCTATTGTTTTGATAGTGTTTTTTGCTGTCAAAGGTGATATTTATTTTTTTCCTTTCAGGAGCCATATCTCGCTCATCTGAACTCTTTTTTGGGCTCACCATATATCATTGGAAAGCTGGTTCTGTGAGTTATTCAGTTGCAAGGGTCTTTTATCCAGATTCTGCTCTAGGTTTTCTCTCCTTTGAGTTTTGCACTTTCGCACTCTGGTGGATTACTTAGGTTCTACAGGTCCTGGGATCTCTTCTTTTGTTCTTCTGGCTCACTCTTCTTTCTAACTTCTGAGCATTGTATGCTTCTCTTCTATAGCATTTCTTTTCTGTAAACACACTGAGATAAAGTGTCTGCTTTTGCATATCTAAGATCTTGTACTCCTTGTGTTTGTTTGTATTCTCACTCATTTATAAAGTGCCATGGGGGGTTATGATGTTTTACCTTTTGTGCTCATCCACCTTTGTCAAGTGAGTGTACCTTCCATGACATTAGCCCATGTTGTGTGTCTATGACACTGCCCTTTATCCTGTGCTTGTACTTCTATTGCATTGTTGGTGTTCCTGATTCTTCTTCTTGTAGATGTTTCTGGCATTGCATTTCAGTGTTCCTGTCACCCCTCTCCCTATTCAACATTATGGGGGGGGGTTCACCTATTGGTTCTATTGCTTCCTTGGTTTGATTGAGTGATCTGCGTATATAGTTTTTGTTCCTATGTACTAGGTAGATGCAGTGGCTAGGCACCTATGCATTTCAGTGAGATGGATCATCTACTATATAGACACTCATTCATTCCTGCTTTTGGAGGCCACCTCTTCGATTGATCAGCTCTTCAGACTTTGTCTTCTCTACCTGGTCATGCACTATTTCAGTGGGGGTTCCAGCAGTTTCTTCTGACAGTGTTTGCAGCTTCATGCTTCGGAGATGATTCATGCTCTTTCTTGTTCCTTTCTTTGGGACATTCCCTAGATTGGAGGCTTTGTTTCCTTCATCTATTTTATTTCTTGTACTTGGGTACCTGATCAGGCCTTGTTGCCAGGACCCATAGCTCTTTCATGCATTTTTGTTTTCATGCATCTTTTAGTCCTTAGTTGTTTAGCTTCTCCCTAAGTTACACTTAAGGGGGGGTGTTAGAGTAGTCATATTATAGCTAATAATTAATTTATTTAATTATTAGTCTATTATTCTCTACACTTAAGTTAGACTTAGGCATCTTATTATTCTTTAGGGTTTTCTCCTTTAGGGTTTCCGTATCCTTTTATAAGGATTCCCTCTTTGTATTTTTCAGCAACTCAATGCATTATTCATAATAGATTGTTTTTTGATTGTGCATATGATGTCTCTGGCTTTTTGGCCTCCATAGATTTTTCTTGCCTTCTGTGCTTTGCTTCTTCCATGTGACAGGGTTATGCATGCAGGTGTTCTTGGAAGATTAGTTTTTCACCTAATCTAACAACTACTCCCCAATCTATATACAGGAAAGATTTCCTGTGTGAAAGGGGGTTGGATAGGAGTTGATTCGAGAAGAAATAATAATAAGAGGAGTATTATTTTTGTAGAAAAATTATATTCGTGAGGAAAGAATCCATTGTTCTTTGAGTTTGGTATTTGGATTGTTATGGGTAGAGGCTGGAGATTGCATCCAGGAGGATTTGAAGGAGTGCTGGAAAAGTTTGAGAGGATTGGATACTTCTTCATCAACCAAATCCACACAGGACTCCAGATTGGAATTCATCCCGAGAGTTAACTCTCCTTTGTAATATGAAATGATTAAAGTATGATTTAATGCTTTCTCTGTATGCTTGAGAATGTTATATATTATTGTGTTTTTATTTTTCTTATGATGATATATCAAATACAGATTACTTCCTATGCATTATGAATATGAAAACTACTTGCATTTGTAAGAGTATGGAGAATCCATAGCATTTTCATTTTATCTACCTTTATAATCAGATTTTGATCTCTCATGTTTGGATTAGGATTTGCAATCTATCATTTCTAATCTATCATTTTTAATCTATCATTCCTAACCTGTCATTTGTAATTTGTCATTGTTTATTTAATCCCGAGTTAGTATTATTATGATCCCATGTGTGGATTAGGGTTTGTATATAATCCCGAGTTAGTATTTTTCTTATACAAATATAGCATGAGGCATTTATACCTTATTGTAATTTTTTCTACCATTGGTATTCTGTCAATCGTGTATAGAAATTCCTATTCTGTCAGCCGTGTATAGAAATATACATTGTTGTTCTGTCAACCGTAAGTATATTACTGCTTTATGCCATCCGATTATAGACGTATAAAATGAATTCATTTATTTTTCATAAAACAATATGCATGGGATTTATGCTATAAAACAATGCACGTGGGTTAGGGTTAGGCAAAAATTAGATGATTTAATATTTGTACAATTAGAACATAGTATAATATATGGTTTACTTATACAAGTATAACATTTAATTTCTTATACTTTAAGTTATACTTGTATAAAGAAATTAGGTACCTTCTGGGAAGTTTGAGATAGGTTTCAGCTTCATAGGAGTTAAGATGCAACTTCTAATTTTGAGATTTCTTGAAAAATTTAGACTTAGCTAGATTTCAGGCATATGGAATTTTGTATAAATTATATCAAATTTTTTTGTATAAACTATAATTGTTGATTACTTGTTTGGTGGAGGACACATGGTGCATTTAGATGCTTAAATAGGGTTAGGGTGTGTGTAGGAAGTAGTATTAGGGTTTAGGATTTTCTAGGAGGATCATGACCGTTCTAGGCCTCCCTAAACACTCCTAATTTTCCTAAACATCCCTAAACTATCTTATTATTTTCTATTATTTGATGCAGTTCTTAAATGTGTTTATGATGTATTTTACTTCATGTATGATGTATTTTTTATGTGTGGATTAAGGGTAGAAAACCTAACAAACACCAAGTGAGTGGCTCTCAATGTGGGGCTAGGGCCCTAAGTGGCTAGTACCAGGGAAACCAACTGAAGATTTATTTAACAAGTGATAATTTAATTAAAAACTTATGGGAATGGGTTAAAACACTAAAAATATTAATGTATGCCTCACCCATGCCATTAGTGCTAGTAAAGGCTATGGATGGGAGTGGGAGAAGGTGCCTATGCGTAGGTACAATCGAATGGCCCTTATTTTTATGAAAGGCATTCGGTTCTGCATGTGCCTACTTGGGGGTCAGGGCCCGGAGTGGCTAGTACTAGGACAACCCAAGGGGTGAGGGCTATGTGATGACACTCACTTAGGTTTTTGCTTAGAGTTTCTACCAAGCCTTAGAACCTTTCAGAAAAGATTTATACTTTGATCTCCTTTCCATTTTCTAATTGGGAAAGGTTACCCAATCCTAGGTATGGCTTAGCTATCCCTTCTTTGTGGACCTTGGTGTTTATCTCCTAGGATGGGGGAGTGGGCCTTTTTGGTATCCATGTGGTTGGGTGGTAAATATTTTATCAAGGTATCTTTTGCAGATGCAGTGCTTATGGATTCATGCTTGCATAGTGTTCCAATTTTGAAGAATGAAGACTTGTATTTATCTTTTATGACATAAATTTATTGTTACCTCCCTAGAGGAGATGAACCTAATGTAATCATTATTGTATTTCAAAATGATGTATTTAGAATGGGTAGACTTAGGAAAAAGGAAAAGGGAAAGAAAGAACTTCATGTGTATGATGTATGTTGGAAAAGAAAAGGATTTTGTAACATTTCAAGTAAAGTAGTAGGTTTCTCTTTATTGTTGATTTAGTGAAAAGCTATTGAAAAACAAATGTATTATTTTCAATGTATCAAATGTTTAGACAATTCTATTATATGGTATTAATGCATTAATTGTTATATTGTTCATAAAGGATACTTAGGAAAATAGATGGATTTAAATGGAAAATTGAAATGAAAAGTACTTTGTATTCTTTTATAAAGAATCTTATAATGATATGATGTAGTTTTCTTTGAGAAATAAATCTTGTTGTTAGTTTACTTAATGGACTTAAATAAATTGTACATTAAATGAAAAGGGAACCTTGGAGGAATCTAAGTTAATCTATGTTTTGTTTACATAATTCTTTTAAAAATTCAAAATTTTTCATAAATCATTACTTAGGTTTTCTTTTACAAAGAGAATCTTTGTTCTCTTCCCCAGTTCCCTTGCGGGGCATGGCACTAAAATATTGAATCTCTATTAGGAGATCTAGCCCTATTAGGAGATGAGTATTACATAGTAAATTTTCTTATTATAGGAATAGAGAACCTTGTTAGGGGTATACAAAAACTGTATTAAAGGTGTGGTGAGCTTACAACTCTTACAATCAAAGATCTATTACAAAAGTGTTCTTCAAGTAGTGAACAATACAAGCATATGGTATGCTTTGATAGTTTCAGTTATAATTCACAATAGCCTTTGTCAATCACTGATCTCTCATATGCTATCAGCTCTCTCTAATATCCCAAATTTTCATCCATCACCTCATCATAGTTTCTTAATTATCACTTCTACAAAATACTCTATACTTATATCAATTTTGTCATCCAGTCAGATCTCAAATTCAATACAAAACATAACAATTGCTCATACAAATGATAAATGTAGAGTCGGTGATATTTTATTACCAAAGTATTGGTAATATGAAACTTTCATCTATCTTATCTCATTACCATTCCATCTAACCTTCCCTCAATCATCGTGATTGTTTACATACCCTAATTCATGGTTTCTCTATCTTTGCATACCTTTGTATCACTGTATCTTCCTGATATCAACACCCTAACACATGAAACCTTAATAGAATTTCATAAATATCCCAAATTTTCTTCCTCTAAGTTTTGAAGCCATAATATATCATATATTATCTTCACTAACCAAAACTATATCTGTAGTATACTATAACTCTGATTCTGTACTTAGTCATTTTCATGAATGTGTCTCTAGTACCTATAATCACTTCATGCGATCACTCCAGCATAAGTGTTTCCATAAATGACACCTATAAGTGATCCATAGTGCTCTCAAAACATCACTTTCCAACAAGTGATAGATACAACTTTGGCATTGTTGTCAAAGAGGAAGAGATTTAGATGAAAACACAAAGGGATAAAATTCAATGAAACCTGCGAGAGAGACACAAAAAAGATTCAGGGGGAGTAATTGAGTAAGCAGTTAGGCAAGGAAAGAGAAATCAGTGAATCATAATGAAGCTAAGGATATTATAAAAATTTGATACACAGATATTTTGGATTTTTTGGTAAATCATGTGTTATTCATGTGTTGTTTCCATCAATGCAAAAGAGGGAAATTGTTGGAAAATACAATTGAAATAATTGTTATATTGTTATTGATGTAAAACCTTCATTGGTAAGATGGATTCTATCTAGGAGAGTATCATATCTATTGATTGATGAAGAGGATTTTGGAAAGGAGATGACAAGAGAACCTAAGGAAAGGTTGAGCTATTTGATACTTCAATGGGTAGTTAATTAGTTGTTATTGTTATAAACTAAGTTTGCACCCTTGGTTCAAGCTCTCTTGGTCTTGATAACCTAGTATAACTTTGGGATCATCTCCAAGTTGTGGGACCTTTGCTAATTGAGATGAAACCTCTAGGTTCTAGGCTAGTTCCTCTTGGATAATCACCTTAATTTTCTTTTTGATAGGAAAGTAAATTCTTGAGTGGAAAGAGATAGAAGGAATGCTGAAGGGAAATAACTAAAAGAAAACTACCTACTAGGTGATACACCAAAAAATATGAACATAATATATTGACCAAATTAGCATGAAGGCTCTCAGATCTAATAAAACACAATCTTCCTAAACATGCTTGCATAAGTGTTTCACAGAGGAGTCTGAACAAAAGACTTAGACTGTGACCTGCAAGAAAATGTTCTCTTTAGCAAAAAGGCACTAGAATGAGACAAAGTGATAGGGGGTTGAGTTATACCCACAAGATCAATCAAATCAAATCATACACAATAGCACACAAATAAGAAGAAAGAAAGAAGGGCCCTGGAACTCCAAGAATTCTCTAACAAAGCCAGTATATCATATTCAATAAGAGAAAACTTAGACAAGAAAGCACAGGGATAGAAAGAATGTGACAAAATGCCTTTGCAATACCTAAGCATCAATGAAATATTATAGAATGTAGAAGCTAGAGGGTAGAAAGGATGCCACCGATAGCTCCTAAGAAAGAAAGACTCTTTCAGAAAGTAAAACTCTCCAGAAGGTAAACTCTACTGCAAAACAACTTATTAAAACTAATATATACACCTCCTCTATTGCACACATGCAGGAGCAAAAAATTAATTAGGGTTACATAGATTTTTCATAGAACAATAGAAAAACCCTAATTCTATCATTTTTTTTATCATAAATGCATCGTTTAAATATCTTGATCGATCATATATCTATCCTTGCACATAATTCCATCACCATAACTTCCTCTAGAAGGTCAGTCGATCCATCTACTTCTCTGTAAGTCAAGTTCACCATACCTATTCAGATTAGATATTTGAATTTTAAAAAATTTAAAAGATAACAGTCAGTGAAGGCATGACATCTGTATCTATGACCGAGAATCAAATATGATCTAATTTTAAAATGTGGATGTAGATATTTTTAATTTACCCAGGCATCATCTTGGACTTTAACCTTAACTCTATATTTAACTTCAAGTTCTTTTTTTTTATTGAGTGATAACCTGACTAAGCTTACAAACCTAGGCCCATCCTGCCACTTGTCATCATACCACTAGCCTTTTACTAATAGGCACCTCAAATCTATCTAGCACAAGACCCATGACCATACTTAACTTTTCATTGGATGATTGTTGCATAACCGTGACGAATATGTCTCGAGCATTTTCCTTGGTGGCAATCTGACAATCATTGATCTTGATCAAATTTTAACTTATCTAGATGTCAAAAACCCTAGCCCCACTGAGAAAAGCCACATCACCAACCCGTGACCAATCAAAAGTAGACACCTTAGCAACATCTGACAGTGGACCCACTGCACAACCAACTTCCTTCATTTGGAAGATCGAACGGTCATCTTAATGCCAAGAAGATTAACCCTTAGGCACCTTTTCCTTGTAGCATCATGAAAATCATTGATCTCATCTGACCTTTAACCTACTAAGCAACCTAACCACCATAAGAAACATAACCACTCGCCAGATCACTGAAGGCTAAGGCAAAAACTCTCAGGGTTATGGGAACACGCGACTGAAGAAAATGCTAGGTCACTGAATGAAAAGGGAATATTCTATCAGATCAGGAGATAAAGAAATAAAGGGAGTCGTGGGACTAGAAAATAGAAAAGAATATTTGGTTGAGCTTTAGAGATCTCCTAACCAGCCAATCATGAAAAAGTGCACATGAGAATATAGTGACTTAAGTGACTGAAAAAGGTAATTGCAAAATAGAACTGGTCGTAGGGTTTTTAGGATTTTTTTACCTCCAACAGTCATTTTTTCAAATTTAATGGCTATCAGACCAGAGATATAAAAATTTTTAGAGATGAAGGGAAGAGGCACAGAACCATAAAAGTTCTCAAGGTTCTCAACATGGCTTAAAAAATGAAGATTTAGGGATAGAGCCCAACTTGTTGGCCAAAATTGTATGGAACAGGAAATTTGGGTAACATTTTGGTGATTTCTATTGGATTTCAACCTACTAGGCAGTAGATTAGTGGCCTTAAAACAATTCATTGGGCATAGGAGTCATCTCAAGAACATAAGGACCTACTTGATAGAGAGAGACTTGAAACTAGGAGGAACAAAAATGTGCTCGAGCACTTCTTGGAAAATAGGAAAAACTAGCCTAGAAAGTAGGGACATAAAAAAAAGGGAAACATGTTTACAGAGATTTACAAGGAAGGATTTACCTCAAAACAAGGCTTCAAGTGGAATCCATTAACTGATATAAGCAAGGCATTTCCTCCAAGAGTTGATAGCTGAAAAGCATTAGGCACCTTACACTTAGTGATGATGAACAAACCTCCCCAAAAGGAATCAAACTTTGTATGTCTGCCAGGTTTTGATTTGAACTCATCCCATTTGAGAACTACATCTCCAATTTTGAAGCTTCTGGCCTTGGCTCTTTTATCAAAACTCTTCTTTGTTTGTACCTGATGAAACTCCATATCCTTCATGGATTTATCTCTGAGTTCTTCTAACTCCATCAGCTGAGCATATCTGATTTGTAAGGGATCTCCTTCTTCAAATAGGACATATTGAGTGGCTAAGTCCCAAGCTAGCAATTCTATTGAAATGGAAAACTTAGCCTCTCTTCCATACACTAACATATAAGGATAATTCCCAATGATCTTCTTTGGGGTTATCCTATCTAATCATAAGGAAGATTTTAGTTTAGTATGCCAATCCCTTTGGTTGTCTTGTAGGGTCTTCTTGATTATCCTAATCAAGTTCTTGTTAGTTGATTCTGCCAAACCATTTCCATGAGGGTAGTAATTTAAACTTGTATCTAGACAAATGCCATTTTTGATTGCCCATTTTGAGATTTTAAGGCCTATGAATGCCAATGCATTATCTAATATTATGGAGTCTGGAGTGCCAAATCTATGAACTATATCATCATAAAAACCTAAGACAACACTCTCATTTGATTCTTTCAATGCAACTGCTTCTATCCATCTAGTGAAATAATCTATTGTAGTGATTATCCACTTGTGGTCTACACTAGATGGAGGATTAATCATGCCAATAAAGTCTATGCCCCATTTTATGAAGGGTTAATCTATTCAGATTGGTTGAAGGGGAAGAGCTACATGCCTTTCTTTGCCTACAAACATGGCACATTTGATGCATTTTTTCACATATTCATGACTATCCTTAAAGATAGATGGCCAATAGTATCTAGCCCTCATGATTTTACAAGAAGTAGTCCTAGGAGAAAAGTGACCTCCAAAAGGTCTATCATGAAATTCAAATAGGACATCTGCTACCTTTTTTGAATCAATGCATCTTAAAAGGACACCATTGTGATCCTTTTCGATAAGAACTTCATCTATTAGCACAAAGGGAATAGATTCTAATCTATAATATCTTCTTTTTACTGAATCCAGGTCTGTAGGACATTGTCCTGTCTTCAAGTAATGAATCATGTTAGGCAACCAACCTACTACCTTGGCATGTTATTCTATAGAATGCACAACTAGAGATGCATCTATTTTCTCTGATTTCTTTGAACCTTCATCCTCTGTTAGCTTCTTACAAAGATCTCTTCCTCAAACTAGTTTAGTGGTTTGAATGTCAATGTCATACTCCATCAATTTGGTAACCCAACCAGCCCTCTTTTCATTTAGGTCCTTGGATAGAAAAAATTCTTTAACACTTGGATGAGTAACTTTCAAGTGTACTTTGTAATGGGTCAATAGATATCTAAACTTTTAAGGCTTTTTACCATAGCAAGAACATGTTTTTCCACAAAAGAGTATCTATGTTCATACTCTTCTAAACCTTTGATGAAGAAAGCAATAGGCTGCTCCAACCCTTTTGAATTTTCTTGGGTCAACATTGCAGACATAGCAGTTGAACCCCCATAAGTGTAAAGGATAAAATCCTTACTAAAATTTGGGTTTAATAAAGTAGGAGCTTCTGTCAAGGCCTCTTTGATAGTTTGGAAGTTGGCCTTTCCTTGTTTAGTCTAGTTGAAAATTGAACTCTTCTTTAACATGGCTGTCAAAGGCTTTAGTAATTCTACAATATTAGGCAAGAAATGCCTAACAAAGTTAATTCTTCCTATGAAGGATTGAAGGATTTTCTTGTGATGTGGTAAGGGTAGTTCTAGGATGGTTGCAATCCTTTTAGGGTCTATTGTGATTCCTTTCTTGGATACTATATATCCTAAAAATCTCCCCTCATGAACTACAAACACATAAATTTTGGGATTGAGAGATATCCCAAATTCTCTACACCTTTCAAAAATCTTCCTCAGATTTTGATATGATCTATTGCATGTTTGGAATAGATAGTTATGTCATCTAAGTAGAATAGTACAAACTTGTACATGAGGCTTGTAAAGGCCATATCCATTTCCTTTATAAAAGTAGCACCTACGTTTGACAAACCAAAGGGCATCTTTTGATAAGCCATGGTTCCCCACTTGGTTGTGAATGTAGTCTTGTATTGGTCCTTTTCATTAACTAGGATCTGATTATATCCTAAATAGACATCCAATAATGAAAATCTCTCAGACCTAGAGACACATTACAAGATTTTTTCCATAGAGGGTAATGGATGGCGATCTTTTAGAGAAGCTCTATTGAGATCCTTGAAGTCAACACACAACCTCAACTCCCCATTCTTCTTCCTTATAGGAACAAGGTTGGAAATCCAACTAGTATGCTTAATGGGGTAGATGATACCACTTTCTATTAATTTGAGTACTTCTCTATGAATAAGTGGCTCAAGCTTGGGATTAACAGGCCTTTTTTTTTGCCTTTCTAGCTTGGCATTAGGCTCCAGTTCAATGGTGTGCTGAGCAAGGGCTGGATTAAAACCTTTAAGGTCTTCATATTTCCATACAAATACATCACTAAATTCCTTAAATAATTAGGTGTAAGCATTATTTTCTAAATCAGTATTTACTTTTCCAAATTGTAAGCCTTTACTTGGTTCCAACTACAATTCAACACAATGTTCTTGTTGAACCACCAAGCCAGCTTTGTTCTTCTTAACTTGATCATCCTTGTTGAAGAAAACCTCTAAGGTGACAAGACCCATAGGCATCTTATCAAATTTGAGTTGTATCACTTGATCACCATAGCTCTGTAATAATCTATCTTGGTTATGCTCTGAGAAGACATCTTCCTCAAACAAGAACTGCAGAATTTGCTCATCATTGTCAAACACTTGCCAATTGATATTGTTATTAGGAATAGAGGGTCTAACAATCACTTTAATGTGCTTCTGGTCCCTTTCTTTTGAAATACTATTAGGAATGTCATACTGAAATCCAATAGTAGCTAACCTGTTTGCATTTTGATTTAGCTTCCTAGGGATGGTAACAATATTGAAAGCGCAAAAATCTTCAATTGTATCCCAAAATCTATGTTTTTATGCTTTCATGGTGTCATTTTTTATTGCACTTATCCCTCTCACTTGGCTTACTACTAACTCACTATCACCATAAGATTTTAGGGCTTTGATCCCTCTCTTCCTAGCCCACTCTAGTCCATTCACTAGACTTTCATACTCTATAGTGTTGCTAGTGTAGGAAAAACTAAATCTGAAAGTTGTATAGTATCTTTCTCCTTTTTGGGACACTAGGATAGCACCACCACTAGAACCATACCTGCTTCTAGCTCCATCAAAAAACAATTCCCAAACCTGATTGCTCTAATCCTCTGAATTAGTGTCCTTTTTGAGAAGGCTTGGCTCTATGGCACCACTTTCTTGTATCAAATAGCTTTCCAAACTAGCATCCCAAATAACATTTTCTTGGGCCTCTGAAGCCTTTTCTTATTCTAGTTCATCTAGTAAAATATCAGGGATATTTTCTATCTTAGTGTTTGCTTCTCTGATAATTGGGAAGTCATTGCTATCAAGTGCAAGGCAGTTTGTATTGATCGCATTGGACATATATGGTTCTATATGATGAGCTACCAATCATTCAGATTTGATGGTGACATTGGTACCATATCTTGTGTGGAAGAGCATGTGAGACCAGTCAGAAGAAAGGTAGCCTCCTATCTTGGCTATAAACTCCCTTGATAGACATATGGAAAATGAAGCAGGGAGGTCTATGATATATATATAAAGTAGGATGGAGAAATTAGGACTTTCATGGAGGATTAGACTGATATCCTTGGCTACACCTACTATATTGACTGAGGATCCATCAAGTTGTATAACCTTCTTTTGGAAGGGTTCATATTTAAGTCCTAATTGGTTAGCCACCTTTTTGGGCATTACAATACTAGTAGATCCACTATCTACCATACAGTTATGTACTAAGGATTTTCCAATAATTAAAGATACATACAAGGGAGGTGGTTTCAAGTTCCTACCTTGAATGGTTTTTTCTTTGGGGATGCTATTTGGAGCCTCCTTTTCTTGATCAATGTTGACCAACATTAGCCTTGTTGCATCATTTGTAGGCTAAGGAACTTTCATTTCCCCCATGGCCTTCTTCAAAATCTTGGGTTGCCCTAGAATCACCAAAGAGTCTCATATAGACATAATAATGTTTACCTTCTTCATATTATCTACAATGTTGAAGGGTGTCACAGTGTGTACTCTTTGTTGTGTTTTTACTATGATAGGCTCCATCGAAGCCTTCTTCAATATCTCAGGAGCAAACAACTATAGTGATTCTACCGATATAGTAGCCTTAATCCTATAATCTGCTCACTCCATGTCTTGGGCTCTTCTCTTTGACCTTGTATTGGCAGCAATGGGAGATTCACCACTAACTCCATTGAAGTCCTGCTGCTCCCAATTGAAAAGAGTAGTCTCATTATTATGTGCTTCTTGCTAAGGAATTAATCCACTAGAAGAGGCCTCTGATTTGGCATGTGAGGCATTCTGAACCATTAGAGCTTGGTTCATCCATCCATTTGAACATGTAGCCTGATTATGAGTTGATTACAAGGAAAGCACCATTCATTGTCCAAAGCTAGATTGTTTTGGCTAGGGACCATATCCCTAACTAGATTTGTAGAATTAAGAGGTACAGGGTTGTATGGTTGGAATGGTCTTTGATTAAAATTTTGCCTTTGTCCCTGATAACATCCTTGGTATGGTGGCCTAATCTACTGATAAGACTATCCCTAATTTTGATATTGTTGATTGGGACCTTGACATTGTGGCTGAAAGGGTGATCTGATTCCTTACCCTTGCTTCTTTAGGTTTGTCACCTCCTTAGCTAAATTCTACAATAGATTTGTCATTTCTTGCTGACTATTTTTTATTTCTTGCAGTTCCTGAGAGAAACTCACCTTTAACTCCTCACCACTAGTACTAGCCTGAGGTGCTAAGATGGTAGGAATAGGGGTAAAAGGAGGTACTTGTAGAGGTACAATGGGCTGAAGGTGTTAGAAATAGGTAATATTGAGAGGGGGGTGAATCAATATTCTATAAACTTTATCTTTTTCCCAATTATGAATATAATAGATTATCTTTATATATGCATAACATAAGAAGCTAAACAACATGCATAACAATAAAGAACTCATAACACATTATTTGTTCTTGAGGAAACCCTAGCCAAGGGAAAAACCTAGTGGGGATGGTACCCACAAAGATCCACTAATCAAAAGTATCTTGTTAAGGATGTTGACCTTGTTAGGAGTCTATTACAAGCATATAGTGTATCAGTCCTGATTAAGGGACTATAGGCCTTGTTAGAAGCCTCAACCTTGTTAGGAGTTGGTAGTACAAAATGTGATTACCAGATGAGCCCACTATCCAAACAAGTAATGTAAAATATACACTGATTACAAAAATAGGTTAAGATACATAACCTTATACTTCTTCCATCAATATCTCTTCACTGCTCTTTCGCTATCACTATTACATATGCTTCATATATTTCACATCATATCACTTGTCCACACTATTGTGTTATTACTACAATTACAATTACATTTATAAAAATAACTTTATCCAAGAGTTAACATCTAGGATTTCATCCCTTTATATTATTAATTCATTATTTTGATAAATAAAATAATCCCTTAATTCTTTACTAGTTATGTCTTCATATTCTATCTTGTCGGCTTGACACTGTCTTCAATAAAAATGTCATAACTTCTTCCGTACATGTCATGACTTTCACTCTAAGATGGGTGTTCAATAGACATAATAGAGTCTATGTTCAAGTGTGAAAGCACTGAACTTACTCAAATCAACATCGCAAACAAAAACTGTGTCCAGGTTCACTGGTAAAAATATTATCTCACACTTAGACAAATTTGTAATGCACTCTGTCATACTTGCTCTCTGACCTGTGCGATCTTCATGTGGATTATATGTTTCCATAATGACATCTATGTAATCAACTTAGCCAAATTACCAACAATCTCCCCCTTTGTCATTGGTGGCAACATATGAGAAAATTGGCTAAGTGTACAACTCAAAATCTCAAAATTGTTCAAAATTGTGGCCATAGTATAAAATGTATACTATCCTTATAACTCTTCAAAAAATTATTATCTCTAATATAGTACTCCCCCTAAGAGTATCAATCCTTGTCATATACTATTAATTTTCTTCTATATATCTCTCCCCATTTGACAACAATGACAAAATAAAGGTAGGGAGGGTTACAAAATTGTATCACAAAAAGATTATACCTCAATTCAATTATTGCAAAGCTAGGAGGCTTGTAACACAATCTGCAAAATCTATCTTCATGGCTTCTATCTCCTTCTCCCATGATTTCTTAATGGAATCTGCCACATTAAGTAATGCGCTCAGTCCATAAGATTCTATTTCACATGCTTGGAGGTTTCCAAAGTTAAACTTCTACAAAGATGTCTTAGCTAAAAGACATTCTTCCAACTACTCTTCAATAATGTTTAACTTCATAGAAGCATGCTCTCTCGAAAGAGTGAATCTTCTCAATTTTTTGTCTCTCTCATCTTGCACAACTCTGATTTCATCATAAAGCTTTTGAAATTTCTTCTCAACATCACATACCTTCACATTGGGGCTAGACAGAAGGTTTGTTTCATTCAAAATTTCTACTTCCTTCAACTTTATCTTCTGATCTTCTTCTATTGTGAAGGTCTCTAATTTTGTACACTGTATGTACAAAGATTTACCTATTTCCAAATGCTTCCTCAAATACTTGATATAGATATCAAGAGTGTTGATATCATTCTTGATATTCTAACTGATGTTCAAAAGCATTCTAGCCTCATAGGCTGCTTGTGCTTTCACTTTTTCAATATTAGACAAGTTTGTGAATTCATTGTCAAAAGTGCTCATTACCTTCTTTGCTTTCTCCATAGGGTCTACTTTTGCAATTTATGTAGTTACAGTGCTTTGTAAATTCTTAGTTAGTTCCTTCAAACACCCTTCAAGACTCTTCATTTTCTTATTCTTGCCAATGATTTTATTCAAGGATGTGATCAATTCCAACTAGTCATCATCATCTACTTCCTTTCCCAAATGCTCAATCATAGACAAATTTGAGTCTTCTTTCCAGTCTCAGGAGTAAGACTGATATCTTCTTTGGTGGGAATGGCAACTTGTTCCTTTGTTACTAGTGGTTCCACAACTATTGTCTCTGTTATATCTTCTTCTTTTGTAGCTTCTTGCTCTTCAAAGGTTGAATTGTCAACAATGTTCTCAAAATTCTTGAATACATTTTCATCAGTATCCAAGGTGAATGTTGTACCTTCTACATTCATTGTTTCATCTTCAATATTAATGGTTGGAGGAGAGGGAATGTCCTCTTGTTCTTTCTCACTTGCTTTCTTTGCTGCAACTGATGATTCTCCAGCATATTCTACCTTAACCTTGATAATAGCTTGCTCTGTCTAAGAATTGATTTCTTCATACCTGCCTCCCATAATTTGAATAGTTCTCCTTTTGGTTCTCAGATGGGTGCTTAGGGCTTTCATGATCTAATTGAAATGTGTTCCATCTCTTATTTCACAAAGCTTCCTCACAAGCTTTTCTCTGATAGTTGTGTCCTCCTCTGATGCTCTCTTCTTCCTATTTACAAGTTTGTTATATAAATCATCAGCTATCTATCCCTGAATTGTATCAAACTTCTTGTCAGCCAAAATCATATGCTTCACAACTACATTCTCTAGATTAATTCTATCTGTATAATCATAAAGATCATAGTACTTGTTCATTCTTGTAAATTCACCATTCTCAATGATCTTCTCATTAATCTTTTCAACTTTTGGTTTCCAAGGTTTCTTCTTAGTAGTGACATCATCTTTTATTTCTACAATCTTTCTTGGAACTGGTTGCACTAAAGTTTGATGTCTCTTTCCTGGTCTAGTAGCACTTTCCTTTACTCTTTTGCTAGGTGTGGAGGAAGTGGATCTAGTAGACATCTTTGCTTCTATATCCTTCTCAGTTACTTCCACTTTCACCTTCACTTGTGGTTCTTCCTGTTGTACTGCAATTGATGATAAAGGAGGGATAGAAAAAACTTCTTTTTGTCCACTCTCTCTGATTGCTTTTATTGTTTTCTTTGCTACCAAAAACTCACGCTATGTCATCCCTGTATCTTTTAGGATTTTCTTTATAGTGCTCTCAACTCTCTTCTTAGACTTCTTCTCTTTAAGTAAGATCTTTGTGGAGTTGAAGTTCTCCTCAAAGGTTCCAAACCTATTACACTGAGTGTCCAACTTACACTTAAGTAACCTGCTAACATACTCTTTAGTCTCTACCTCAGATATCTCATAGCCAAGAGGATCTATGAACTCTGTTCTAGGCTCCACTACTTCAATATAGGTAAAGTCAGTATCCACCATAAAACATATATCATCTTTATATTTTTCAACAAGAGACTTAGGGATCCTTGATCTGCTAGATACAATATTCTAAAATGTCTTAATAACCAATACTACACTCTCATTTACACTGTCAATAACATGTCTTCTATACACTAGGTTAATCCTTTCCATTGTATTTTTTTCATCATTCCATTCATTTCCAATGGTGTAAGGAAATCTCCTCAAAAGATGAAAGAACATATAAGTGATTAGGGATGAGAACCTAAACTGTGTATACTTAGTTTTCTTAATCTTCTCCAAGTTCTGAAATAATTGAATTCTTAGAATTTCACACATATCAACTTGTGCCCTATCAACACACATTAGATAGGCTACATGTACCATTCCAACTTCCATGTCATCCTCTCTTGAATTTGCACAAAACTTAGTAGTTAGGATCTTGCATAAGTATCTCAGTTCATCTTGTTTGATCTTACTAATTACAATTCCTCTACCATTATAGGATGAGTTTGTGTTATCAATGACTATTTTCCTCATGTTTTTCTCATTTAAAGGAATAGCTCTAGTTTTAGATAATCAAGTGACTTCATGAATCAAATATGATGTAATATTTATCACTCTATCTTTTAGCCAAAACTTTCCATTATGAATTCTACTCAAGATAATCTTAGTGCATTCTTCATTATCAAATTCATACTGTAATCCATACTTAACAATTTCATTATGTTCCAAATATTAAAAACTTTGTTTTAATGTCATATCTTGATTGTAAATCTTTTGATATTCATTTGTGAAATCACTATCACTAACTATCTCTAGTTTGCATCCAAGATAACTTCTAACATTTTCTAAGTGTAAAAATTCATCTGGTACGGATGATAATGCAAACCTAGGGTCATCTTCCAAGGGTTCTACTGGTTCCCTTTTCAATTTAGGTCTATTCTTATCTCTAACATTGTGTATTGAAGAAACATCCATGATATCTTCAAATTCCTTTACTGATTCAAAAATTTGTCAAGTAAAATACCTTAATTTAACAATTTTAGGGCTTGCGTAGATTTGGCACAAAATTATTCTCCAAATCCTTGCAAAATGCTTTCAATCACTACTCTTTGATCTCCTTGACACTTGAATTTTCTTTGATGATCAAATAATACCGATCATAATCTTTTATTAATTCAATCTCACTTTGATCTGACATCACATTCAATTCTTTTTCCGCTTCTTTCGAAAAAGTTGTTTATGCTAACCTGCAAAACTTAAAACTTCTTGCAATCTCGCAAAACATAATATTTTTCTTTGCGCTCTTAACCATAGCATTAGAACATCATAAACTACCTTGCATTAACTGTGCAAGAATCAATTCATCATTTATCTACTTCTACAATAATCTAAGTTCCTATTCCACTGCAATTTACATAAATTTAAGTGCATTGACATAGGTCAGGTAAAGATTCATTCTTACCTTTCAATACTTCACCTTCCTAATTACCTTCAATGTTGAATATGTCTCCTTGATCTGTGCTTTTGATAAACTTCACTTCATCTGAATTACCTCAACATCCTTTCTAACTATTACTTGCATCTTCATTTCATCTTGCATGATTTCTGGGATTAGGATTAGGATGAAAAACTCTATTTTTTATTCTACAAAACCTTGTTGTATGTCCAATCTTGTTGCATATCTGACAAACAATTCCATTGTTTCCATATCTTGGTCCAGGTTGATTGATTTGTAATTTGCAATTTCTAGCAATGTGTCCAACCTTGTTGCATCTATAACATATTACTCCATTTCTTCTGTTCATATCTTCAATAGGTTTCTTATCTACATTGTTAATATTCCTAAACATTCTAATACCATCATTATTCTCAATAAATTTAGGTTTCCTACATTCAATAGCTCTATGTCCAAAACCATGACAATTGTTACAATAACCATTAAGAGGTTTAAATTGTTTACCTGTGCAATCTCTCTTCATATGACCAATAATATTACAAGCAAAACATCTACCTTTGAATTCTCTTTGCATACGTTTATGTGATTCCTCTTGCTTCTATGATTCTTCTTCTTTAGGTGTATCTTCAGATTTGTTGATCTAATCAGGCTTCTTCTCATCTATGCTTTTAGATATCTTTAGATCTAGTTCCTTGCTTTCATCATTTTCTTTAAAAGTGTTGAATCCAAGACCAGTCTTATCATAGAATGGTTTTTGATAAGATATTTGTTCATCAATCTTCTCACTAGTTGAATATAGCCTTTCAAGTCATTGTTTGGATTGAGTCAATTCACCTTTCACAATCTTATTGTATTTCTCAAGTTCATACTGCAAATTGACTTTCTCAAGTTCAGATGTTACTTTACAAAGTTTAGATTTTAGTCCTTAATTTTCAATCTTTAGAATTTCATTCTCAAATTTCAGATTTGCTTCATTCTTTCCATTTCCATCTTTCAAACTAAGCTTCAAATTTGCTATCTTTAGTTCATGCTTAAGGATCTCATTTACTTTTTCTAAATTGTCATCACAATCTTCAATAAAAACTTTGGATTCCTTTTCAGATCTTAGATCTTCCAATTTGTTTTTCAATTTCTCAATGAGGTTCTTTGCATCATCATACTTTCTTTTCAAAGTTTCTTTTTCAATAGTAAGCAAGTCAATCTATTCAAGAGCTTCTTCAAGATTTTTTTGTAGTTGATCCATATCCATAGAGATCTTACTTAAGCTACTAGGCTTTCCTTGAATGATTTTTTTCCTAGTAACTAAGCTCTGATACCAATTCTTAGAAATAGGGAATACTGAGAGGAGGGGGTGAATCAGTATTCTACAAACTTTATCTTTTTCCCAATTATGGATATAATAGATTATCTTTATACATGCATAACATAAGAAGCTAAACAACATGCATAACAATAAAGAACTCATAACACATTATTTGTTCTCGAGGAACCCTGGCCAAGGGAAAACCCCAGTGGGGATGGTACCCACAAAGATCCACTAATAAAAAGTATCCTATTAAGGATGTTGACCCTGTTAGGAGTCTATTACAGGCATATAGTGTATCAGTCCTGATTAAGGGACTATAGGCCTTGTTAGAAGCCTCAACCTTGGTTAGGAGTTGGTAGTAAAAAATGTGATTACCAGATGAGCCCACTGCCCAAACAAGTAATGTAAAATATACACTGATTACAAAAATAGGTTAAGGTACATAACCTTATATTGCTTGCATCAATATCTCTTCACTTCTCTTTCACTATCGCTATTACATATGCTTCATATATTTCACATCATATCACTTGTCCACACTATTGTTTTCTTACTAAAATTACAATTAAAATTATAATTAAATTTATACAAATAACTTTATCCAAGAGTTAACATCTAGGATTTCATCTCTTTATATTGTTAAGTCATTATTTTGATAAACAAAATAATCCCTTAACTCTTTACTAGTTTTGTCTTCATATTCTGTCATGTCGGCTTGACATTGTCTTTGGTAAAACTATCATAACTTCTTCCATACATGCCATACTAACTTTCACTCTAAGATGGGTGTTCAATAGACATCATAGAGTCTATGTTCAAGTGCACAAGAACTGAACTTACTCCAATAAACATCACAAACAAAAACTATATCCAGGTTCACTGGTAAAAATATTGTCTCACACTTAGAAAAATTTGTAATGCGCTCTGTCATACTTTCTCTCTGACTTGTTTGATCTTCATGTGGATCATATGTTTCCATAATGACAACATCTATGTAATCAACTTAACAAAATTTCCAATAGAAGGTTGGGAAAGATGGGTATGGGTGGCCTTCTTGCTATCATGCCTGCCTAGATTAAACAATTTTCAGCCCTAATAGCTATGTCAAAAGCTTGGGGTAAAGAGGTACCCCCCATAAATTGGAACATGATAGAGATCTGATTATTCAAGATTTGCAAGAACTATAAGAAATCATGATTGGCTAATGGACTCACTAAGACTATAATTCTATTCCATGTCTTGAGAAATCTATTATTATAGTCTGTCATTTGCTCTTGAGGATCTCTCTTTATGGTTGTTAACTACTCAACCAGGGACAAGTTGTCTGATTTGTCCTCAAAGTGTCTACTCAATGCATCCCCTAATCCATCCCATGAATTAATAGAACCAACATATAGAGTTCTAAACCATTCAAGAGCTTTTCCTTTGAGAGAGGTTTCCAACAACTTAGTGGCCACATCCTCCTGAGTTATATTATGTATACTGTAGATAGTAGTCACATCTCTTATGTGTTCAAAAGCTATTGTTTTTCCTTCACCTATGAAATCAGGTAAGCTCTTCAATGCTACCAGGGGAACATCATGATGTTGAGCGAAGTTCAATGGAATGCGTTGGTTGAAAGGTGCAAAGGCAAACTACCTAGCCATTGTAGGAGCTGAAATTTGTTGAGTAGAAACTATGTGAGTTGTATTTGATGCTAGATCTGAATCCTCCTCTAAATCCCTAGTTAGAGATCTTCCTCTTCTTCTAAGATGAAAGGATAAAGGTCTCCTCTCTAATATATTAGGTGGTGTAGACTGTATTCTTCTTACAGGGGATGCTATTTGAGACAACCTTCCTCTATATTTTCTCTTTAAGGGAAGCTCTAAGAATTTAGTGGGCTTTGAGATACTTGTCTCTATCTTTCTCATAAACATTGACCAGGGCTCCTGAATCTTACATTAGTACAGTCGCTACATATAATTGATAGGAAGAAACCTCTAAAAGGTCTGTATTATGCAATCAGTATATCAGAGACAACATAATATTTTGAAGAAGAACCTCTTTCTAGTCCCACCAAGCGTGCCAGAAAATGTTATACACTAAGTTTGTACCCTTGGTTCAAGCTCTCTTGGTCTTGATAACCTAGTATAACCTTGGGATCATCTCCAGGTTGTGGGACCTTTGCTAACTAAGATGAAACCTCCAGGTTCTAGGTTGGTTCCTCTTGGATAATCACCTTAATTTTATTTTTGACAGGAAAGTAAATTCTAGAGGGGAAAGGGATAAAAGGAATGCTGAAGGGAAATAACTGAAAGAAAACTACCTACTAGGTGATACACTGAAAAGATATGAACATAATATATTGACCAAATTAGCATGAAGGCTCTTAGATCTAATAAAACACAATCTTCCTAAACAAGCTTGCATAAGTGTTTCGCAGAGGGGTCTGAACAAAAGACTCAAACTATGACCTACAAGAAAACATTCTCTTCAGCAAAAAGGCACAGGAATGAGACAGAGTGAAGGGGGTTGAGTTATACCCATAAGATCATTCAAATCAAATCATACACAATAGCACACAAATAAGCTAAAAGAAAGAAGGGCCCTGGAACTCCAAGATTTCTCTCACAAAGCTAGTATATCATATTCAATAAGAGAAAACTTAGACAAGAAAGCACAGGGACAAAAAGTATGTCACAAAATGCCTTTGCAATACCTAAGCATCAATGAAAGATTACAGACTGTAGAAGCTAGAGGGCATAAAGGATGCCATAGATAGCTCCTAAGAAAGAAAGAATCTCTTTCAAAAATAAAACTTTCCAGAACGTAAACTCTACTGCAAAATAGCTTATTAAAACTAATATATACACCTCCTCTATTGCACACAGGTAGGAGAAAAAAATTAATTAGGTTTACATAGATTTTTCATAGAACAATAGAAAAACCCTAATTCTATCATTTCTAATCATAAATGCATCATTGAAATATCTTGATCAATCATATATCTATCCCTACACATAATTCCATCACCATAACTTCCTCTGGAAGGTCGACTGATCAATCTGCTTCTCTACAAGTCAGGTTCGACATAACTATTCAGATCAGATATTTGAATTTTAAAATCTTTAAAATATAACAATCAATGAAGGTGTGACATCAGTATCTATGAACAAGAATCAAATCTGATCCAATTTTAAAATGTGGCCATATATATTTTTAATTTACCCAAGCACCATCTTGGATTTTAACCTTAACTCTATATTTAACCTCATGTTCTCTTTTTTTATTGAGTGATAACCTGACTAAGCTTACAAACCTAGGCCCATCTTGCCACTTTTCATCATACCACTAGCCTTTTACTAGCAGGCACCTTAGATCTATTTAGCATAGGACCCACAACCATACTTAACTTTTCATTGGACAGTTGTCGCATAACCGTGATGAATATCTCTCGAGCATTTTTCCTTGGCACTAATGTGACAATCGTCCATCTTGATCAAATTTTAACTTGTCTAGATGTCAAAAACCCTAGCCCCACTGAGAAAAGCCATGTTGCCAACCCATGACCAATCAGAAGCAGACACCTCAGTAACATCTGACAGTAGACCCATTGTACAACCAACTTCCTTCATTTGGAAGATCGAATGGTCATCGTAATGCCAAGAAGATTAACCCTCAAACACCTTTTCCTTGCAGCATCATGACAATCATTGATCTCAACCGACCTTTAACTTGTTGAGTGACCTAACCACCATAAGAAACATAACCGCTCACCGAATCATTGAAGGCTAAGGCATGAATCATCAGGGTTACGCGAACACGTGACTAAAGAAAATGTTGGGTCACTGAATGAAAAGGGAATATTCTATGTGATCAGGAGATAATGAAATAAAGGGAGTCATAGGATTGGGAAATAGAAAAGAATATTTGGTTGAGCTTTAGAGATCTCACAACTAGCTAATCATGAAAAAGTGCACATGAGAATATAGCGACTTAAGTTACCGAAAAAGGTAATGGTGAAATAGAATCGATTGTAGGGTTTTTAGGGTTTTTTACCTCCAATGGTCATTTTTTCAAATTTAATGGCTATTAGACCAGAGATATAACAATTTGCAAAGACCAGGGGAGGAGGCATACAACCATAAAAATTCTCAAGGTTCTCAACAGGGCTTAAAAAATGAAGATTTATGGATAGAGCCCAGCCTGTTGGCCAAAATTGTATGGAACAAGAAATTTGGGTAACAGTCACATTGATAAGATAGTGTATTGTTTATATAAGTATGAAGAAAGAAAGGATAGGTAGGCTTAATTGAAAAAGATTAAATAAATCTAGTTTAAGTCAAGTGATGTTAGTGTCAACTGAATGCTAGTATATGCCGAGTAAATCTAGTGTTGATCAAACATTAGTAATTGTTGAGCGACATGAAATTACCAAGAAAAAAAATGTTTGCTAAGGAAGATAGTTTGTAGTGATGATCAAGATACATATTATTGACTTAGTGTTAGTAAATTACATTTGGAGAAAGAATTGAGATTCTAAGCTGACATAGTTGAATTCTTGGGATATGTAAAATGTGTTGACATTATTAATGAATTGTATGGAGCATTTAATGCATGGTAAATCATTTTCTTATGGATTCAAAGAGAAGTTTGGAGATGTATCTAGAAGGAAGGGTGAAGAACATAATGATGGAAGGATTCTATCAATCTAACCTTAACCTAAGATCTATAGAGGAGATTAAGAGGTAAAAGATTAATCTATTGGAAATATAAATGGGAAATGTGATACTAAGAGAGGGGGGGGGGGGGTGAATCAGATATCACCTACTAAACCATTCTCATATGAATAAAAAATTTTCATAGCATCAATAATACTTGATCTTAATCAAATAACTAACATACTAAACATCATCTATGAAAGCATTCAGAACACAAAGATTTTGGTTACCCAAAAACCCTTGAAAGGTAAAACTGGGGTGGGGATGACACCCACAAATCTTCACTATTACAGTAATAAATTGTCCTGTTAGTGCTTACAAAATTTGATTAAAACTAAATCTACCCTTTGAGGGGTCTACTCTATTAAAAGCTAAAAGACTTATACAATCTACCTTGTTAAAGGATTTGAAACTTACAACAAAGTAAGCACTTGGTTAAGAGATTACAAAAAGTCTATTAGGACTACTCAATTAAGAGATTTAACCTGATACACTAGCTAGAATGTCTCAGTACCTGATCTTTCAGTTTGCACTATATGTAGATTATAGATCTCTTGTTTACTATATTGTGATAATCTCATCTATAAGATTTATCTCTTTTCTGTGCTTTCATACTTATCTCGGTCACTGAACTCTATCTGAATACTTCTCTTTATTGAATCATACCTATCTGCTTATTCCCTTCACATTTTCTATCCCTCACTGCTACATTTTAGGGTTTAGATCTTGACCTTATATAATCAACAAAGCATATTTCTGATTCAAGATCTACATTTTAGATTAATTCCTTTTTCCACTTAAGTCTTACTAATTTTTTATTGGCTCTAGGTATAGCATAGGGATCAATGATTGCTAAGTAGATGTGTAATTATAACCTTTGTAATTATCTCAAAAAACAAAATACAAAACATGAATGTTGACCAAAACTATTTACCTCGATCATTGTGCCAAAATAAACTCTTATGTCATTCTCTGGCTAACTCAGAAAATGCAGTTCCTGATACTCAACATTCAATGTACGCAGCATATGTTGATAATTTTGGTGCTTAGTAATTTTTGCATATAGGACTCGACAAAACTAGACTTAGTATACTACAATAATACATAGTGACCATAAGTTTACTTAGCAGTACTACTTCTCGGTAAGTAAACATTTACATAGCTTAACCTTTACAAAATGACTCAGTCATGGTGATGACTAACCATTATTGCCTAGATAAATGACTAAGTGTGGGTCACTAATAGTCAACAAAACTATAGAGATCTACATTCTCCCCCTTTGACATTAGTGGCAAAAACACTTTGTCATGAAATTACATTTCCCTTTACAAATACGTAGTATAAGAAAAATACTCCCCATAAGATACATATATACATTCAAAAATTTTGGTTACCTCCCTCTTTGTCATCTCATGTCACTTTACTTCCCCCTTGATTTTGACACAATGAATGTCATCTAGAGTGGAGATCTCAAAATGCTTCTCTAGAAATGGTTTGTGTAGCATCATAACCATGTGTAGTGTAGTTTCCCATTGTCCAACAACAATAGTTAAAACTTTAGACTAAACTTCTAGCTCAGTAACTAGATTGATTAGGCTCTCGATAGTAGATAGATTCAGATCCCTCTGAGTTAGTTCCATAGCCTTGACCAACTTTCTCTATAATGCCTCCAAGTGAGGTGTTAAAATTATTTGCATAGAAAGTAGGCAAGATCTAATCTTTCCATCATTAGCCATCAGTTCTGCTATCTTTCCTTGAGTATGCATTATCTTGACATAATGGTTGGAACTATTTTCTGGATCAACACTTAAGGACTAACTGGTGGATTTGAGTTCTTGCTGCAATTGATCAATCAATCATTGGTTCTCCTCAGTGATTTGTTCTATATTGAATAGTTTGGTGAGTAGAGATTTTTCATTTATAATTACTTCTTTGGTTTCTACTACCAAAGTAGAAAGTGCGACCTATTTAATTGCAATCTTGGCAGATACTTTCTCCAACATTTTGGTCTCAAACTTTCTTTCCAGCCACTCAAACAATTTATCAATGGCATTGCTCGCTTCATTATTTACCTTTTGAACAATATGTACAAGTTGTTCCAATATGGGAGTGGAACTATTTACATCTGACAACTCATAAACATCATTAAATGTATCTTTGATTTCATATAGAACCTATTTCATCTGATGTTCTCTTCTTAATTCTTCTTGTCAACTTTTCCTTGATATAAAGCTTTCAATACCTATATTTTCTCCTAGGATAAGTTATCAGTATCCCATTTAGGAATAATAATAACTTCATCATGTTGGATACAATTGTCTGAAGGACATTGTTGGATCAGCTATGTGTTGTCTTTGATGTCACACAAATGTCATATCAATTATCATTCTCAGTATCTACCGAGTTTAGTCGGTCAGCTAAGGGGTTCTTAGTATCTACCGAGTTCAGTCAGTCAGCTAAGCGGTTCTCAGTATCTACCAAGTTCAATCAGTCAACTAAGTAGTTCTCAATATCTACTAAGTTCATTCGGTCAACTAAGTGGTTCTCAGTATCTACCGAGCTCAGTCAGTTAGCTAGGTGGTTTTTAGTGTCTACCGAGTTCTCTCAGGTGTCTAAAGGAAACATGACAGGGTAACAGTGTTAACCGAGCCTCCTCGGTTATCGAAGGAAAATTAGTGGTTATCAAGATCTCTTGGTCTCCAAAGGATGTTGCAAAATTCACTGTGGTTACTGAGTCCTCTTGGTCACCGAAGGAAATCTTTTCAGGATTAATATTTACCGAGCAAGGTTGGCCCTTTCAAAGAATTTTGTTATTACAGTTTGTTTATCCCAACCGACTGTTGTAATAATTATTAGTGATGACTTGACAATCTAAATGATTATGAAATGGCATATATATATAGAAGGTCAAGTGGTGAATAAAATATACAGCATGTAGAAATCATTTTGAAGAAAGGTGTGTGCGAATTTTGAAGGATGATCAGATATCCTTGAGGAGCAGCAAAGATTTATTTGATCAGTAAGGATCTAGTGAAGTAGGATAGAGTCTATATTCAGAAATTCAGTTGCAGGTCATTTCATTGTTACTCTCTTACAATTGTAGCAGTGATATCAAAATCTCTTAACCGAGTTGGTTTAACAACCATTTTGTAAATCCTCTAACAAGGTGACAGTTCTATTGAATTGTTTCAAGACCTCTTACAAGGCCACTCCTAGCAGGGTGATTAAATCCTCTAGCAAGGCCACACCTAACAGTGTGTTTTGTAACCTTTTACCGAGTTGGCTTCTAACCGGGCATCACTTCAGAAGAGTGAAAAATAGTAACTAGTTACATTGGTGGTTTTTCCCATATTGGGTTTCCATGGTAAATCTGGTGTCTCTTGTGTTCATGTTATTTTCTTTATTCATGTAAGTTAATTAGTGATGAATGCTTAAGAACAGTTTAATTATTACACACTTAAAGGATCAAGTTTTTTAGCATTTCTCTGTATATTTACTGAGTGGCATAGTAAATAATTTGTTAAGATATTTAAGGGATCAATGGTAATATTTTTGTGGTTAACTGATTCACCCCCCCTCTCAGTTACTACATCTATATTTCCATCAATTGGTATCAGAGCTTTTGGTGCTTGCAGGAAGGGTTTCAAGGACCTAAGCTAAAGATCAGGATGTCTTACAAAAGAGAAATTCCAAGGCTTAACAGAAATAACTTTTCAGCATGGCAAGGTCTCATGAGACTACATCTGGCTTCCATTGGTGATTCAAGATGCAAATATATTGATCAAGAATATACAATTCCTACTGGCACATTAAATGTTGAAGACATTGCAGAGAAGAAGAACCATAACACTATGATGATAGACATTGCATCAGCTCTTAGCTATGAAGAATTTGATGAAATCAAAGACTGCACAACTGCTCATGAAATGTGGAACAAGCTAAAGAAAATCTATGGCAGTGATGACAATGTGAAGAGAGCCAAAGCAGAGAGCCTAAGAGGATAGTTTGATCAAATGAAAATGAGAGAAGAAGAAAACATTGCAAAATATGTTGAAAGAATCAAGACAAGTGTTAGTGCAATCAGAGCTTCTGGAGGAAAAATTGATGATGAAACTGTTATAAGTAATGTTCTTAGAATATTACTTCCTATTTATGCAATAAGAGTTTCTGCTATTCAAGAAAGAAGATGTGAAGAAAATCACAATATAACTTTGGATGCCTTAGTTGGAAGATTGACAGCCTTTGAACTGGATAACTATGACAACTATGTTCCAACCTCTAAAAATATTGAATCAGCTTTTGAGGCCAAACTTTCACTCAAGAAAGGGAAGAAAATCCAATCAGAAAGTGAAGAAGAATCAGAGGAAAGTTCTGATAGTGATCTTGAAGTTATTGAAGCATTACTTGCAAAGAAGTATTCAAGAGGCAGAGGAAAATACAAAGGTAAAACTCCCTTAATCTATTTTTCATGTGAAGAAATTGGTCATATTGCAGCTAGGTGCCCAAACAAGCAAAGCAAAGATGAGAAGAAAAATTACAAGTACAATGGCAAGAAAAATTTCAAATCATTCAAGGATAAAGGAAAGAAAACATGTTTTTTAGCTAAAGATTCAGATGATAGTGAAGAAGAAATTGTTTTCATTGCTGTAAAAGATGAATCTGATAATGATGAAGATGAGATGGCACTTATCTCTCATATAAGAAAGAATGATACAAGGATTATAGACAGTGGATGTTCACACCACATGACTGGTAATAGGACCAAGTTTGAACATTTTGAAAACTTTGATGGTGGTAATGTAAGGTTTGGAAACAATGAACCCTGTTGTATAAAAGGAAAGGGACAAATTTCATTAACCAAAGAACTTATATGTGATAATGCATATTGGGTCGAAGGACTAAAGCATAATCTTCTAAGTGTAGCACAACTAATCAACATTGGATTCAAGGTTGAATTCATGAATGGCAAAGCAAGACTAATGGATGACAAAGGAAAACTGATAGGATCAGGAAAACAAACCAAAGGTAACCTATTTTATCTTGATCTTGGTGATTACTCATGTTTTATTGCTCAAATTGAAGAAATTTGGTTATGGCACAAAAGGTTATGTCATGTAAATTTTTACAACATGATGAAAATAAGCAAATTCAAGAAAGTAAGAGCTATTCCTACTTTGAAGAAACCTGATGTTGGTCTATGCAAGAATTGTCAAATTGGTAAAATGGGAAAGTCTAGTTTTAAAAGTAAAAACTATCAGTCTGAAGATATTTTGGAAATTGTGCATACTGATTTATGTGGACCTATTGGAATTGAGAGCTATACCGGAGAAAAAATCTTTATTCTCTTTGTTGATGATTATTCTAGAATGATGACTGTTATGTATTTAAGAGAAAAATTTGAAGCATTTGAGAAGTTCAAATGGTATTTAGCAAGAGTAGAAAAGAAAATAGGAAAAAGAATAAAATGCTTGAGATCAGACAGCGGTGGTGAACTCATCTCCCATGAATTCAATAATTTCTGCATTGAAAGAGGAATCAAAAGATAGGTATCAGCCCCAAGAACTCCTGAGTAGAATAGAATAGCTAAAAGAAGGAATAGATCTATCATGGACTGTGCAAGGACTCTAATGATTGAAAAGAACATTGCTATGAAATACTAGAAGGAAGCTATCAGCACTGCAATTCATACCTTGAACTGAGTATAGCTGAGAAAAGACACATTCAAGACTCCATATGAGCTATGGTATGGCTACAAACCAAATGTAAGTTACCTAAAAGTATTTGGTAGTAAATGTTACATCTTAAAAGAATCTAGAAAAGGAAAATTTGATGTAAAAAGTGATGAAGGAATATTTTTGGGATATTCTTGCAAAAGTAAGGCATATAGATGTCTAAATTTTTCTACTCACAAAATCATAGAAAGTGCACATGTGAGAATTGATGAGTTTGCAGAAAAGACTGAAGAAGAAAGCAAAAAGGAACTAGAGGACTACAGAAAATTTGTTTACATCGAACCTGATACATTGCCAAACACATATAAGGAGACTACATCTACCGAGCCCAGTACAGTAACTGAGTCACAAGAAGAAGTTCAAACCGAGTCACAAAGTACCGAGTCTCAGTCTAAAGCTACCGAGCAAGTATCTATCGAGCACAAGCAATCTGAACTTGAAGATGAAGAAGATGACAATGTAACACATTTAGGAAGCAAGGAACTTTTATTAGTGAAGTACGTCAGAAAGCATCATAAACTAGATCAGATTATTGGAAACAAATCAGATGGTACTATGACAAGAAGTAAACTAAAAGGTACATGTTTATTTGCTGATTTTGAACCTAAAAATGTCAAGTATGCATTGGAAAATGAAAGTTGGATTGAGGCTATGAATGAAGAAATAGAGAAAATAGAGAAAAATAAGACATGGACTCTTGTACCTAGGCCTAAAGATAAAAATATAATTGGGACAAAATGGGTATTCAGAAATAAGTTGAATGAAGATGGTCAAGTATCAAGAAACAAAGCAAGATTGGTATGTAAAGGATATTCTCAAGAAGAAGGAATAGATTATGGAGAGACTTTTTCTCCTGTTGCAAGATTAGAAGGTGTGAGGACTTTACTTGCATATGCAGCACATAAAGGATTTAAGGTATATCAGATGGATATCAAATCTTCTTTTCTCAATGGTATTCTTGAAGAAGAAGTCTACATTAAGCAACCTGAAGGTTTTATTGATCCAGACAAAAGGGATATGGTCTGAAAATTACACAAAGCATTGTATGGTCTAAAACAAGCTCCTAGAGCATGGTATGAAAGATTACATAACTATCTTACTCAGATTGATTTCAAAAGAGCTAATGACAATAGTAATTTATACATCAAAGAAGGATCAGATAACAAAATTGTTTTGGCAAAAATATTTGTGGATGATACTGTGTTTATAGAAAATGATGATTAGTGCAAAGAATTTTCAAAGCTTATGAACAAAGAATTTGAAATGTCTATGTTTGGTCAGATAAAATTCTTTGTTGGACTTCAGATTCAGCAGAACAAAAATGGTATCTACATTACTCAGTCTAAATATATCAGGGAAATACTTAAGAAATTTGGTATGGAAGATTCAAAACCAGTTGGTACACCCATGTGTACTGGACTAAAGCTTACCAAAGATGATGATTCAAAAGAAGTAGATCAGACCTTATACAGAT
Source organism: Chamaecyparis obtusa (assembly GCA_027943335.1). Taxonomy (NCBI): domain Eukaryota; kingdom Viridiplantae; phylum Streptophyta; class Pinopsida; order Cupressales; family Cupressaceae; genus Chamaecyparis; species Chamaecyparis obtusa. The sequence continues at coordinate 211,094 of BSBK01000538.1, forward strand.
CAATGATTGGAAAATTATAGTATGTAGTACACACAAGGCCTGATATTGCCTTAGCAATTGGAATAGTGGCAAGATTCTTGGCTAAACCCAAAGAAAATCACATGATGGCAATCAAAAGAATCTTGAGGTATTTAAGGGGAACTGAAGATTATGGCTTGTGGTATAAATTTGGAGGCAATCCAGATTTAAAAGTGTTTACTGATGCTGATTGGGTAGGAAACATTGATGACAGAAAGAGTACAAGTGGTGGAGCATTCTTTCTTGGCAAGAGGTTAGTATCTTGGACTAGTAAAAAGAAAAACTGCACATCCCAATCAACAGCAGAAGCAGAATATGTTGCTGCAGCAGTAAACTGTTCTAATATTATATGGTTTAAACATCTTTTGGAAGGCATGAAGGTTGAGATCAAAGAACCAGTTGTTATGTTTTATGATAATACAAGTGCAATAAATATTTCAAAGAATCTAGTAATGCATTCCAAAACCAAGCACATTGCAATTAAATATCACTTTGTTAGAGAATTGGTGAAGGACAAGGAAATCAAATTGGAATATATTCATACAAAAGAATAAATTGTAGATATCTTCACCAAGCCACTACCTAAGGATGCATTCTTGTATCTAAGAGGTAAGTTAGGGGTCACTCCCCTGTCTGAGGTTCACTAAATAAAGTTTTAGTGATGCATCAACTAGAACATGTTGAAGATCAATCAGTTGATGTAGCATAGTCAAGGAATCATTGCATATGAATCAGTACATAAGGTACATTGATATTTACTGAAACTGTGTAAGTTGTCTTTGGCATGTGTTGTCAAAGAGGGAGAGTTTACTGTCATTTCAAGAAATTTCTAAGAAGAATAATTTGAGAAGTTAAGAGGGAGAGTTCTCAGTCAGAGAAAGAAGTTTGAAGATGATAAGAATCAGAATGGAGCTAAGGATATGTTTCTTACTCTTGGTTTCTCTGTGAAATTTCATTGTGCTATGACATGTTGTATTGCCATCAATGCCAAAGAGGGAGATTGTTGGATACAATTATTTGAAGGACATTTTTGGATCAACTATGTGTTGTCTTTGATGTCACACAAATGTCATATCAATTATCATTCTCAGTATCTACCGAGTTTAGTCGGTCAGCTAAGCGGTTCTCAGTATCTACCGAGTTTAGTTGGTCAGCTAAGTGGTTCTCAGTATCTACCGAGTTCAGTCGGTCAGCTAAGCGGTTCTCAGTATCTACCAAGTTCAGTCGGTCAGCTAAGCAGTTCTCAGTATCTACCGAGCTCAGTCAATCAGCTAGGTAATTTTTAGTGTCTACCGAGTTCTCTCAGGTGTCTAAAGGAAACATGATAGGGTAACAGTGTTAACCGAGCCTCATCAGTTATCAAAGGAAAATTAGTGGTTACCGAGATCTCTTGGTCTCCAAAGGATGTTGTGGAATTCACTGTGGTTACCGAGTCCTCTCAGTCACTGAAGGAAATCTTTTCAGGATTAATATTTAGCGAGCAAGGTCAGCCCTTTCAAAGAATTTTGTTATTACTATTTGTTTATCCCAGCTGACTATTGTAATAATTATTAGTGCCGACTTGACAATCTAAATGATTATGAAATGGCATATATATATAGAAGGTCAAGTGGTGAATAAAATATATAGCATGTAGAAATCATGTTGAAGAAAGGTGTGTGCGAATTTTGAAGGATGATCAGATATCCTTGAGGAGCAGCAAAGATTTATTTGATCAGTAAGGATCTAGTGAAGCAGAATAGAGATCTATATTCAAAAATTTACTTGCAGGTCATTTCATTGTTACTCTCTTACAATTGTAGCAGTGATATCAAAATCTCTTAACCGAGTTGGTTTAACAACCATTTTGTAAATCCTCTAACAAGGTGACAATTCTATTGAATTGTTTCAAGACCTCTTACAAGGCCACTCCTAGCAGGGTGATTAAATCCTCTAACAAGGTCACACCTAACAGTGTGTTTTGTAACCTTTTACCGGGTTGGCTTCCTACCAGGCATCACTTCAGAAGAGTGAAAAATAGTAACTAGTTACATTGGTGGTTTTTCCCATATTGGGTTTTCACGGTAAATCTGGTGTCTCTTGTGTTCATGTTATTTTCTTTATTCATGTAAGTTAATCAGTGATGAATTCTTAAGAATAGTTTAATTATTACACACTTAAAGGATCAATTTTTCAGCATTTCTCTATATATTTACCAAGTGGCACAATAAATAATTTGTTAAGATATTTAAGGGATTAGTGGTAATATTTTTGTGGTTAACTGATTCACCCCCCCTCTCAGTTATTGCTTCTATATTTCCAACACATCAATGGTTACCTCTAGTGAAAAGAATTATATTTTCTTCTTGTGTGCCTTCTTTGGTGTTCTCCCACTTGGCATCTATACAAGATCTTGTATTGGTTCTTGTTTTGTAGGCTCATGTACCTCGGTAGCTTTGTCTTTTCCTTATTTTCCCTCAGTTCCCTTATCCTCCTCATGAGGACTAGTAGCTTTTTCTTTTGACTTCTCCTCTTTTTCTTGGTGGATCTCCTCAGTAGATGTGGGTTGAATAACTAGTTCTAACTTCTCTGGTTCCTTAGTAGTACTTGTACCAACTAACATATGAACTGTAACAACTTTAGATTTGGTGGGGGTAGGGTTACGAGTTGATGTCTCCTCAATTGTCAAAGAAGCTTTGAATTGTAAAAGTATTGTGTTACTACTTGGAAAAGATGTGTCTTTTTATTTCTTGGCCTATATGTCTTCCTTCATTAATAATGGATTCTTAACTGGTCTATCCTCTATGATATCTACAATGTGTACTTTAGGTTCCTTATAAATTTCCTCTACCTTGGGAGCTTCTATCTCTGGAATGGGTGATTCCATTACACTTTGTTCTGTTTCAAGCTCAACATCCTTAGATGTACTAGCACCATTATCTCCATCTTTGTCAATCAACAATCCAAACACTATCTTCCAAATCTTGACACTTTCCTGTACAACATCCTCAACCTTGTGTTGAAGGATTAGATAAGCTCTGAGCTTAGGATCAAATTTGGGTCGGTATTTCTCCATAGTTTTTCTGATGTTGGTAGGGGTGAGACTTGATTCCACTTGTGCTAAGGTGCTCTCCCTTTTTTTTTTTAGTATTAAGGGCATATTCCCATTTTTGTGCAACCCTATTGCTCAGCTCCTTGGGGAGTCAATTCTCCAACTAAATAGGTAACATGTTGAAAGTGCAAAGCATTTCAAGAATAGCATCTTCAACTTTTTCCTTCTCTCCTATACTAAAATTTCCAAACTTTAATTCTTTCAAGTCATCCACTCCTGCAAAGTTTGTGATCTTATGGCATATTTCATCCATAGTAGTTTTAACATCTTATACTGCAATCTTCTTCTTCACCTCTTCATCACTTTCAGTTTCCTCATCATCTTCTTGTACCAACACAAGTTTCCTTCTAGGCCTTTTGTTTCCCTTACTCAGCACTACCTTAGGTTGTGTAGGTTTTCACTTACTAGAGTTTTAGCAGTGGCTCCCCTTGTTCTAGGCCTCAGCACAGGTGTCAAAGACACTTTAGGTTTTAGTATTCTTTTCTTGGTTGGGGGCTTGACAATTATTGGTTTCTTTCCTTTCTTCTTCTTCACTGTCACTAGATTCACTTAGTTCCTCTTCTCCCAAACCTTGGGTTAATTCTAGTGGAGCATCCTTGTCTGATTCTTTCACATACTTCTCCACATTATTTACTATCTTCTTTATTTTTCTCTCTAAGGTTGCAACTATTAAACCCATAGAGATTTTTGATTTGGATTCTTCATATGTTCCAAAGTAGGGTGCCTTGCTATCAATTTCTTTGGCTAAGAGGGCTGTGATAGCAGTAGTAGCTTCATCTATATCTATTTCATAGGGTAGTGGCATGATCCATGGAACCCTAGGAAGGATTGCTTGAGCATATGTGAAATCTATGTCAACTAGAAAGCATATATCACTACTATACTTTTTAACTAATAACACAGGGATTATACTCCTCTTCCTCATTTTCTTCTTAAACTCAAAAAAATAGTTGTCCATTACTCCATTAAAACTATCTCCTATCTAACCTATGAACTCACTAATTTGCACAGTAATGGGTTTCTTCTTATCCCATATCACACCTCCATGAGTAGGAAAACTCTTCTTTACATAAAATAATAGACAGATTAGCAAAGAGCCAAAATTACACATTGAGTTCTTTACAGTCTGGATTGAGTTGAGGTTCTCGGCAAGCTGAGTCATTTGGAGCTCAACAAGATCATACGTGTGCCCTTTCTTAATGATTTTCCATGCCTAGTCCACTTCCATATAGGGGACATTTTCCAACTGACTAGATTGGTAGAACTTGTGTGAGATAACCCTGACAACAAAGTTAATTTTTGAATCTGTAATGGTAGAGATCATCATTCCACATTTGTTCCATACAGCTTGTGTGTTTTCCTGAATTTCTTCTTTTCTCAAACACTTCACTATCCTTTTTCCTTGAATCATAGGGTATCCAGTGACTCGTTGGATCATTTCCTTTGTTATCATCACTGGTCCATCTTCCATCCATAGTTTCATGTCGTGTACTCGACTCAAAACTATTTTTATCCATTCAACCTTAAAATTCTACAGGAAATCTAGGGCATGCACTAACCCTTGTTTGACAACCAATTTATACTCCAGCTTCAACACTTTTTTAACACATAACTTGTCATATGCCTCCCTAATCTTTTAATCTCCCATTTCCCCAATTTTTCACATATAACATGACCTAATTTTATTCATCATCAATACATTATTCAAAATTGAAGATAGGGCTCTGATCAAATCTCCTTTAATTGCGGATTCTAAAATTGTCTTAAAAGTTTGTGGCTTGCAAACTTCATTTCTTACCAGTTGTGTGTTGAAAACCTCCATCCCTTGTTTCTTCACTGTAGCAGACAATGATGCCATTTCAATCTTAAAACTTTGAAAAGAAATGTTTACTTGGTAATGTACCTTTTTCTTGTAAGTACCCTATAGATGATTTTTGCCAATGACACACTGTAAAGATTCAAAATCATCTTTGATAAACTGGTTGCTCGCACTCTGAATCACTCAAAGAAATCTCAATTCTCTAGGTGAAATGAAATGAGTGACAACTTTCCACTTTATAGATTTTGAAAAGTAAAATTAGGGTCTCATAAATGCTCCATACAAAATTTGTAAGTGGAATACAGCTATCTTGACAAACTCATGCTAACCTCGGCTAACACAAGCTAGGTTAAAATAATTGTTACAACACAGCTCGGTACCTATAGCATCTCGGCCATAATAGGTGCTCGACATACACTAATATCTCAGTCAGAATAATGTCACTTGGCATAAAAAATAAAGTTTTCTATTTCTCTCAGATATGTCCTAATGCATCTTTAACTATGCAGATTGGACTTCTACTAAATCTTTATGTTAGGAACTAATGTAAAATAAATCTTTATAAAATTTAGTTCCAAACATTCCTTCTATGCTTACATAGAATAAGCATGATCACCTGATCCATTGGATTGGGTGACCTCGGATGTGCTAGCTTCACTATTGATTCCTTCTTTCTTCTTCCATGTCTTGTCCATATGATTTTTCAATTTTTCACAGATATCTTCATTCTGATTTTGATCATTGATTGACATATGTGATCTACAATCTTTCTTAAAATGACCCATCTTATTACATTTGTAACATACCATGCTTCCATTCATCCAACTTTTGGATCTACCTTTGAAATGATTCTTCCTGTAATTTTCTCCAATGTGTCCATATTTTCCATAATAGTGACAATTGTACCATGTGTTGTAGTCCCAATTGTATGATTTGTTCTTCACAGGTGACTTAGTCTATTCATTTGATGACCATCTTGGTTTAGACCTGCATTCAAATGCTCTATGCCCATACTTCTGACAGTTGAAATAATTGCCTTGAAACTTAGGTGAGGTAGGTGGCTTACTAACCTTAGACCTACATTCATTTTCCTAATGTCCACGTTTCTTCCAATTAAAGAAATGTCCATTAAACTTAGGTTTAGAATCAAACTTACCATATTTACTTCTGCATATGTTGATTGTATGTCCTGGCTTTCCATAGTGATGGCATGTGGGTTTGTTGTTCTTTGGTTTTGCATTTTTTTGTTCTCCATTCTTTGATGATTCTCCTTCTTCAGTAGATGAAGCATGTTCATTTAGTCCAAGTCTAGATCTATCATCAGATCTTCTAGCTGACCTTAACAGTTCCTCAAAATATTTTGTAGCTTCATTAGGTTTGGTCATCCTTTCATTGATTTCCTTTTCAGATCTAAGATCATTCCTTAATTGATCATTCTCAGACCTCAGTTGACTGATTTCCATATCTTTCCTACCCAAGTCTTGATTAACTAGCAGTAGTTGATTTACCATGTCTAGTTGATCATTAGTCAACCTTTGCATGTCACTTGTCCTTTCATCCAATCTTATTGCAATTTGTCTTTTGTCTTCTTCAACCATTATCTTATCATCTTCAACTTTCTTTTTATGTTCAATTACTTCACAAAGTCTAACAGATTGAATCTCCTATTCTCTCTTTAGATTCTTGATGTCATCATTCAGTATGGTATTCTTCTCTAGTAGCTCTTTTATGGATTTGTCACTTTCTATAGAGTTTCCATTATCAAATAATCCAATGGTATCTTCTTCTTGATACTATGATTTATTTTGCTGAATAGCAGTTTCTCTCCTTTTGCTCAAGGATTTCTTCAATTCACTTCTGGCTGCTTCCAGTTGTTGCAATGCCAGTTGTACATCAATTTTTTGATTCTCTATGACCTTTCCTAGCTTATAGACTTCCATCTCTAGATCTTTTTCTTCAAGTGGTTATAATTTCTATGAGAAAACTTGTTGCTTTGATACCAATTGTTGGAAATATAATTGGGAAATATGATACTAAGAGGGGGGGTGAATCAAATATCACCTACTAAACCATTCTCATATGAATAAAACTTTTGCATAGCATCAAAAATACTTGATCATAATCAAATAGCTAACATACTAAACATCATCCATGAAAGCATTCATAACACAAAGATTTTGGTTACCCAGAAACCCTTGAAAGTTAAAACTAGGGTGGGGATGACACCCACAAATCTTCACTACTATAGTAATAAATTGTCCTCTTAGGGCTTACAAAATATGATCAAAACTTGATCTACCCTATGAGGGGTCTTCTCTGTTACAAGCTAAAAGACTTATACAGTCTACCTTGTTAAAGGATTTGAAACTTACAACAAAGTAAGCACTCAGTTAAGAGATTAAAAAAAGTCTATTAGGACTAATCAGTTAAGATATTTACCCTGATACACTGGCTATAATGTCTTAGTACTTGATCTTTCAATTTGCACTGTATGTAGATTATAGATCTCCTCTTTACTATATTTTGATGATCTCATCTATCAGATTTATCTCTTTTATGTGCTTTCACTACTTAGCTCGGTCACTAAACTCTATCTGAATACTTCTCTTTACTCAATCATACATACCTGCTTATTCCCTTCACATTTTCTATCCATCGCTGCTACATTTTAGGGTTTAGATCTTGACCTTATATAATCAACAAAACATCTTTTTGATTCGATATCTACGGTTCAAATTAATTCCTTTTGCTACTTAAGTCTTACTAATTTTTTATTGGCTCTAGGTATAGCATAGGGATTAATGATTGCTAAGTATATTCTTAATTACCTCCATAATTATCTCAACAAACAAAATACAAAACATGAATGTTGGACAAAACTGTTTACCTCGATCACTATGCCAAAACAAACTCTTATCTCATTCTCTGGCTAACTTGGCAAACGCAGTTCCTGATACTTGACATTCACTATACTCAGCATATGTTGATAATGTTGGGGCTTGGTAATCATTGCATATAGGACTCGAAAAAACTAGACTTGATATACTACAAAAATACATAGTGACCATATGTTTACTCTGTAGTACTACTACTTGGTAAGTAAACATTTACATAGCTCGGCCTTTAGAAAATGACTCGGTCGCAGTGATGACCGACCATTATTTCCTAGATAAATGACTAAGTGTGGGTCACTAATAGTCAACAAAACTATAGAGATCTACATAATCTACTTGATCAAAGAGGTATAAAGGAAAACCTAATCATGAGGAACTATGATGAAGAAGAGGTTGATGTTATTGACTAATAAGTCTAAGTAGAAGGCTAAAGCTACAATGGTGAAGGAGTTGAATAGATTTGTAATTGTTTGAAGCAAATTTTGAGTAGATCAAAGATGGAAATGGAAATGAAGGTCATTCAGTAAATCAACTAATGTGTGAAGTGGATCTGTATTTGCAAAGTGATTTGTATGTTTTTCAGATCAAAAAATATTGTTACTCTCTAACCATTGTATCAATCTAAATCCTTTAATCAAGGTGACATTCTAATGGGATGTTCTTAAGTCCTCTAACCAAGCCACTTGTGATAGAGTGTTTTAAATCCTTTAATAGGGTCATACCTGACAATGCATTTTTAGACCTTTAGGAGGGTTGGCTTTTCATAGAGCTCACTTCAAAAGAGTGAAAATTAGTAGCATGTCATAAAGTGGTTTTTTCCAAGTTGGGTTTCCACTATAAATCCTGGTGTTATACTTGTGTGAATGTTTTGATGTGAATGTTGTTATATTCTGCAAGTTAATTACTTTTGGATAGTGGACTGCATGTTATATGTTTCTAATATATGCTATAGAGATTAAGTTAAATAGATGATTAGATATGAGATTGTTGAAGTACTTAACAGTTCAATTGGTACATCTAGAACTAAGGATAACTGAGTCACCACCCCCCCCCCCTCTCAACTATTCTAAATCATTCTAATAGTTACAACTATGGTTATCATTGCACCAAAAGATTAACCTTTCAATGCCTAATAGAATGACTAGACTTATATAATCCATAGGAGGTGGTCAGTCCCTTCTCATAAATCCCAAGGAGAGACATGGCCATTTAACCATCAATTTTGTGATGAAAAAATATTTGTGAGACAATGATTGGATTCAACAAAGTATTCTCCATTGGATGAGATGTCACCTCATCTCCTTATTAAAAATATTGTGAGAACTCATGTATGGTTGGGAGGTGATCACTACCTAGGCCACTACAATAATTTTGTGTTACATTGTATAGATTGATATGACAATTAGGAGATTAAAAAATATCAAGGAGCAAGAACCACTCCATATATATATATGTGTAAATGAAAATATAAATAAAGTATAGTGAAAAACAAATCTACCCTTAATGACCCTCATAAAGTGTCTACCAATTAGTATATATTATGTTATGTTATTAGAGAATAAAATGTATCATCCCTAATTAGCATACATTGTAGTGGTGCCCCATTCATATAAAATGTAAGGAGGAAGGTTAAAATAAAGTATTACAAATTTTATGGTCTGCATAGTTTTGTTTTAAAGAAAAGGCATACTACTACTAAAAATCCCATTTTGTATGATATTTATTTAGAAATAAAATTATTAAATGACAGTTGTATCTATATATTTTTATTGTTTTAAAGATCATTCTATAATTTGTTAAAAAAAAAATGATTGGAAGAAAATATAGATTTCATTTGTTAAAGTTGTGTTCTATATTTTATGTATGCAAGAATAAAAATAATTAAATGGTAAATATAAAGATGTTAATTATATGTCATAGATTGTTTGTGGGTTGTAGGTATTACAATTTTTTAGTTTTCTTATCATTTTTCCAAAAGGGTAACGATGCTTATATATGTATACAAGTAATTGCATACATCATTTGAACCTTTGAAATTTATCTATACTATTTATTTGCCCAAATTACATAAATGCACAATTACAAAATAAAATAAATATAGTGAAAACAATTATGTTTGACGCTTTTATAATGCCTTATTAGATTCAAATGTGTAGATTTAAGTGTAGATGGAAGCACTGCATGAAATTGCAACAATTATAGGATCAAAGAGAATAAACAAGGCATAAGATCCAATGATTAAGGCAAGTGGTTACTTTGCATTTGGCTCACACTAGTATTTTTCTCAAGGATGAACAAATGTTGGAGAAAAAAATCCAAATCCCAATCACTATTCTGGAAGAAAAATGTCTTTATTAATGTGAATTGTCAACTATTACAAGAGGACAAGGCTCAATGGGATATCACTTCTTCTAATCTCAAGGATAGATATGTTTATTATACCAACATATATGGAGTGCTTGTCACATTCATTGGTTAAAGTAAAATTATAACATAACTCACATATTTATGTTGTCATAGGGATCTACAAAGCACCTATAATGAACAAGTTGGGAACCTTTCAAGTATTGTCTAGAAAATTCTCTTCTTGCATTTTAAATGCACAATTGATGGGATTGGAAGTCATTGGCTAGTTTTACATCAGATTTTTTTCCACAATCCATCTTCCTTCACTCGACCAATAAATTTTTATTCATATTTATCCCCTATGGTTCATTTTCCCTTGCAATGTTTGCAACAAAAGAAGAAAGAGAGAATGCACATCATTTTGTGTCTCTACAATCCCAATTGCATCCTTAAAAACCATTGTGTCATCAATGACCAACCATGTCTTCATTAACTAAATAAATTTTTAAATTTCTTTTGAATTTTTCATTTATCTTATTCACAATAATTCTAGTGTGTCCAATGATATAAGTTGTGGAGTCTCATTGCAAAACATAAAATAACACCTAATTTATACAATGAAAAAAAAATTCAAATAATAATTTGAATTTATTCAAGAATATATTACAAAATTACTTAATTATAAGATATCGAATCAACTAAAAAGAAAACCACACAACAAAAATAAATTACAATGTGTTTATTACAATATATAAATCTTGATTGCCCCTGGTCCCGAGATTTCAAATGTCATCTTCCACTCTCTCGTAGCTAAAAGAGGATTCATAATTTCTTTACCCACATATTTTTGGAACAACCATATCAATGTGCATGAATGTAGTAGTTGGATTGATGCAAGGTTTCTTAAAGACAAAATGATAGTGTGAGAGGTTTCTTAATGGAATGTTACAATTGTAACCTACAGAACAAATATCAAGTGTTTCACAAAATGCAACAAATTGGGGTCCAACCTGGTCAGTTAAATTTTACCACCATTGTTTAGGTGTGAAAGAATTATGGAAAGAAATTTTTTAATCCAAATGTTGTAGTGTTCTACTAGGCATGCATGTAAAATTTGGAAGCATGCAGAAAGTGCATCTATCTATTTGACAAAATGAATAAAATACAAGTAGTATTCTATTGACTACATGAATTTGATAAAAAGGTCTTTAAAATATATAAGAAAAGTATAAGCGAGAGTGTGTTTCTCTCATATGTTGAAACTGATAGAATACTCATAGAAAATGTGGTCTCATGGACTTCAATTATTACAAGACATGCATAAAGTGGTATTTTGTCATAACTTTTATGATCCTCCATGAAGCGTAATGTTTTGGTTTCTCCTTTGCCACTATATCTTTTCTATGTCAATATTTTTCTATTTACAATGCATTTTATTTGTGATACAACCTCTTAAATGAATATTACAAATGTAAATATTGTTATAATGATTTATTGGTTGTATTCAAGCATTGGTTAAATTAGATTTCAAAATAAGGTAGATGATTTTTTTCCTAGTTTGTTTGCAATTGACCAAATGAGAAAATTGGGAATTTTTATTGATAATGGTCCCTATAAGAGAAAAATGGAAAGATTGAATTTTTTGCATAGAAAGTTATAAATTGGTATGTTCTATGTTCTTTATGACTAAAATTGTATCTTAAATCTCAAACAATTTACCTTTGGTTGAATGCTTATGTTGCATACTTACTTCCAACTATTCAAACTTATTTTTTGAGCTTCCATTTATTAAAAATGTAAAAGAATGAATATACAACTATGACTTATCAATTTCCATTCAATTCTTTGTTTTCTATTATGGTGGTTATGTAATTGGGTTGTTGTTCTTTTGTTTCCCCTCTTAGACCACTCTAGTTTTGAGTCCCAAATTTCTGCAACTAATATCCAAATACTAAACCTCGGGGCTGCCTTCTTCACCAATATTGTACATGATGAAGGCTTTAGAATGACTTCAATCAACCACATTCATATCAGTCAAATTTTCACACTTCTTTGATTGATTTTAGTGCATTTTCCAATACTCACTCGCATAATGCCCAAACTTATTACAATAATAACATTCAATATTTCTCTTATCATACATTTGTTTTGAGCCAATATTCTTCTTTTCTTGTTTGGAGTTAGTCTAAGAGTTTCTTTATTCCTCATGTATGAAAAATGATAACAAATATTATAGTCATAGAGGAAGGATTTAGGGATTTAAATTGGAAAAAGAATACAATTTAAGAGTGTTAGTGTTTCTAATTCTCCACATGGATTTATTAAGCCTAGTTAGGTCTCACATATTTAAATTATTCTATGAGAGGTGTCTAATTCATTGTCAAACTTTAGGAGTCTACTAGAGATGTGTCAATTTCATTTAGACACATCATCTTAATTTCTTGGGTGGTTTTTCCACCTCTAGCTCATCCCTCCTTTCGTGGTTGGACTTGGTTGCACTCTATGCCTATGTGTACTTAACTTCTCCATTGAATCAATGGTTGACTATTGCTCTCATTTTGTGCTTCATCTTATCTATTATTGATCCTATATTCTACATGGTATCAAAGTCAACATAATATTTTTTTGAAGCCAAATAGTCACATTTTTTAACAATGTCTTCCTAGGAGCGACAAGAAGAGATTTCGTGATTCAGCGTTGTTGCATTGTCACATACAGTTGCATTTTTTTTGTCAACCACAAAGAGTGGCTTGGTCTTTTGGTCATTTTCCTAAAATTACTAGATAAAACATATTTTGTAAGGAAATATTTTGTAATAAGGGGGAAAAAAAATTCTTATAACTTTTGCTCGAGAACTCAAAATTGAGTTCTTTTTCTGGAAAAGTGCATATTTTCACCATGAATTCAATGGAAATATGCACTATTATTATAAAGGATCATTTTTAGTGTTTTTTTGGATTTGGTTGAAAAGAAATCCTTTTATAAAGTGCCAAAATAAGTGGGAAAGATTATCTAGTGTCAATCATGGTGTATTTTCTATTTTTTTATTTTGTTGGTTCAAAGTGATCATGTCTATCACAAATAATCCCTTCCATTCAAAATTTATGTAGAATCCTCTCAATAAATGGAAATTCAAATATGGATTTTATGGAAAGAATAGGCATACAACAGAAGAACGATGGTTTTGTCAAATTGAGAAAATGCAACAAATTCTTCTCAATCATGGTATTACCTAGCCTAATTCTCCAACTCATACAAAAATACCATCCAATCTCATTTGGCCATCTTGTGGGACACAAGCACTATTTCTATATCTGAAATTTTTTTCTCTCATCCATGAACTCCACAAATTCTTTGCATCAAGTATTTTCAATAGTCATACCAAATCTACCACATTGGGATGCATATCTATCAAGCATAACATCTTTTTTTGTAGAATCCCATCTTGTAGATTTGGATGACAACATTGATGACATTTGTCTTCTATTTTGTGATGACTCTCATGAAGTTTCATCACCATTTCCATCTTTGGACATAGTTCTTACCTTGCCTACATCATCTCATATAATGATAAATTGTGCAAACATTTATGAGTTTCCATATCCTATTAGGAATAACAGTCCACAATACAACTGAGAGGGGGGTTGAATCAATTGTATGAAAAAATATTAAACATTAAACTTTGAATAGGAAAAATAACATATCCAATGAACATAATGAATGCCAACACAATAACACCATATTTTGATGTTAGGGAAACCTTGTTAAAGGTTAAAAAACTCAGTGAGAATTAGCACCCACAAATGATGTACTGAGAGTATAGTATCCTTCTTAGAAGATCTATCCATGTTAAGAGCTAATTAAAGCATTACAATACATAGTCCTTGTTAGAGGATAGACCCTGTTAGGAGTCAAGAAAAGAGGGTAGGTTCACTACCTAGGCTCACTGCCCAAAGAAGGTTAAGTTCACCTTCAGAACACACTGTTTGCAACACAAGTGTATATGAGGAAATACACAATCCTTGTGAACTATCTGACATCAATAATTTTTTCTTGATCAGTTCCAATGAAGTGCATACAATTCTCTTCTTTACATCTAGCAGGTACAAGCTCCCAGCTTTCACTATCCTCTTCCACATTACATACATCCATCCATATCTTTTCCAAAGAAAAGATCTTACATGTATACCCTATTACATTCTGCATGATCAGGTCGGCTGATTAGGATTTCCTAATATAAAAATTATTACATAAACCCTTTCTAAGATACACACAGTATCTAAAAAAATTATACAATGATTACATTACAACAATTAAGGATCAACAGCCTTAATTTACATTCACCAACCAAAATGTACGCTACATGTCTAAAGTTGGCTCCCAAATAAGTCTTCTCCAGAACACACACCACAGCTGACATCATCCTACTTTTCATACCTTGCAATGATCAATGAACATTCTTTAGTACCTTGTCTATCATCCTTCAATCTTGCATACACTAAATCCATACCTTATGTAAGATATACTCAAAACACAGAGACTAACTCTATCAACTTTCACTGTCACTGTCTAGTAACTAGTCTTCACCAAAATGTCTATAAATCATCCAATATGCAATATTACATGATGCAATCTTGGATATAAGATCAAAACATCTCCCACACTCTGATCTAACTTTCCATGATCTAAAACATCTGTACAGTGTTTGTACACTGTAATAACCAACCTGTTCTCTTCACAGAAACATATGTCGACATTAGTGACAAAACACTAATGACAACAGGAGCTGGTCCAACATCACTCAACACAGTGATTAAACATATTAAATATATCAACCATCTCCCCAATAGATTAGAAATATCCAACAATCTCCCCCTTTGGCATTGATGTCAACATATGGGAAAATCCATTAACCCAAAGTTTTATCAATCCAAAGTTATGCAACCAAACATTACTCTAATAGTACATCTCCATACAATCTACCCATACAGTAGGGATTTTATCATAACAAATATCTCCCTTTGAAAACAAAGGTAAAGGGTTCCATAAGTCATCAACTATCCTTTACAGTTTCACTCCCCCTAAGAAGTAGATCCCTACATCAAGTCCAGAATATGATAAGGCTCTGAAAACCTCTGGACTGATGTATCCCCGCATCATTAAATTATGACTAGGAGGGGTCTAAACCCCAAGCATACCTCTAAGATATTCAAAGGTATCTTTGGTAATGGCTTTGTAAATATGTCTTCAATCTGCTCCTGTGTGCTAATATATTCTAACTTTATTTCCTTCTCTGCCACCTTGTCTCTTAAAAAGTGATACTTGATAGAGATATGTTTAGTTTTAGAGTGTATCACCAGATTCTTTGACATATTCACTATACTCATGTTATCAAAATGGATAACCACTAGCTCATCAAAATTTATTCCAATGTATTTCAACATTTGTTTCATCCAAACAATTTGGGTGCAGTTAATGTTAGGAATGGGAACACTGAGAGGGGGGGTGAACCAGTGTTCACTATATTTTATCTTTTCACTTTAACCTTTAAACTGAACTTAAATGCTTAAGTACTAAAATGAACATTCATATAAGTATGAAACATGAAATCAACATATAACACCCATATGGTTACGGGGAAACCCAAATAGGTAAAAACCCCAATGGGAATTGACACCCACTAATATTTTGTACTAGTGTTTAGTGATCCTTGTTAGAAGATCTTTAACCCTGTTAGGAGTTCCTTTACAATGTATTAAGTATAGTAGACCTTGTTAATGGTCAAACCCTATTATGAGTCTTTTACAAAATTCCCTGTTAGGGGAGTGGACGCATTGTGCTAGAGCTCACGGCTCAAGTGGTGAAGGCTACAACCTTCTGTTCTCAAATACACACTATATCTGCTATATGAACTGTTACTATGACACTGCTTGTCAGATCAGTTCCTTTGATGTGCTGAGGCTTTGACCACTTGCAAATCTCTAATACATCTTATAGACTCTTTTCACACTTCTTCTCTTCATATCACAACTCTATTTCAACTTCCATACTAATTACAATGCGCGCATCTCATATTAATATGCGCATACAAAATAAACAACTAAGTTGGCCCTTAGACCTATTACATACAATGCTTCCAAATAAATTGGCTCAAGCATGTTTACAATCAAACATATACATATGTCAGCATCATAAATACAATAGGCTCATAGCCTTTAGATCATTAGATTATAACCGCAACTCAAAATGCTAATAGTCGGCTACTTACTCTGTTCTTCACTGGCACACACTAGCTGTGCAACTTCAACTAGTTGTATCTTTCTCATACTTGCATATCTGATCATGCACTCATAGACTAAGCATGAATATTGTCTAATTAACTTAACTTCCAGGGTGCACACCATAACTCAGTCGTATGCACATGTGCTAATGCTCTGAGCTGCAAGAACTCTATACACTGTCCAGTCTTCAACACTTAATTGATTTCTGATCTTCTCATCAAGAGCGCTGACTCCAAACTACTATATGACTTTGTTGCCATAATGAAAACACTATATTAAGTCATATACATCAGTATAGCCAACTTTCCAACAATGTCCCACTTTTTCATTGATTGTAATAAAGGAATATGGCCAAGTTGCTAACTGTCCTTAATACAAAAAACTTTTTGTCATCTATACATACACTTATATCTCCCTATACATATTATGATCCATATTTTATACATAGCTCTGCCTTTGACATTAATGAAAAAGGTGTTTCAAAAAACTATATCTATACATATTCACTAAGGGAAAACATCTGGATATGCTATCTTTAGGTTCTGGATCTCCTTCTTCAAAAATTTGATCAAAGAGTTTACTATCTAGAGATGGTCGCATAGTGCATACTATAGCTTCTCCATCTTCTTCAAGTCAGTGTTAGGACCATGATCATATGTTATCATTGTGGCACCTATGTCCTTGATGTTCTGATTGAGTATATCTAATGAGGGTGCAAGAGCATTCCTGAGCTATGTTTGCCTTGCCCTGATCTTTGACATTTCTTTTTCTTCCTACTCAATATTTTCTATTTGTCCTTGGTATACATTATTACACATGTTTACATCTATGGATGTCTTTCACTAAACCCTTGACTTTCTCAATCATAGCTTCTAGCTCTTTTATTTTATTGAAATGGGAATTAGTAAGCTTATCTTGATCCATACATTGAGCAATGATTCTTCTTCCTTGATTTGTAAACTCTTTGAAGGATGATTGACCAGTCTTGAGTGAGCTTAGTTCAAGTGCAAAGTTTCTCATTAATTCACTCAACCTCTTCTTTAGGTATTTTTCTTCTTCAACTAGGGATGTGGATTCTTCAAGGCTTGAGAAATTACTTTTGAAATGTGAGATGATTGTACTTACATCATCAAAAGAGTGTATCTTTGACACTTTCTTGTCCTCTGGCAACAAATTTTTCAGAATGTTTATTGATTCTACTAGGAGGGGATTTCTCATTACTTATTTTTCTTTGGCCTTTTCCATGGCTAGGACGCTAAATTTTATCAGATCTTCTTCTCCCCAAGAGTCCAAACTAGTTGTGTCCACTGTCAAACTTGACAACAATGTAGATGGTGATGGATTGATGAGAGTGTTGTCCATTACTTCTTGCTTTACCTTGACTATTTCAACTCATGGTTCATTAATCTCTTTTTATCTTTCTTTCTTTTTTTCTTATTTTTCTATTTTTTCTTTTTCTTTCTCATCTATTATATCTTCAATCAATACTTCTTCTTGATGAGTGGGAGGTGTGTTGTTGCATAACATTTCAGCTTCTTCTGTGCTCACAAAAGCTTCCTCAAACTTATCCAAGTCATTGTCTGTGGCCACCATTTCAATCTCTACACTATCAATGAAGATTGTATCATCTTTTTTTGTATCTATCATGGCTACAGACTTTACTACCTCTGTAGGTGTTACCATTATAGGCACTGAATCCTGAGGACCTATAAATCATATATTGGTGGTCTCTCCTGCTTTATCTTTCTCACTAGGTGCTTGAGTGATGGGCGTAGATAGAGGTTTCATGTGTTTCTCTAAGAATACCTTCTCAAAGGCCTTCTCGGTTTCTTTTTTGTTAGCTCATAGTCTTTGTTCATAATGTGCAGTGTTCTCATCTTTGTCCTTAAGTGCGGCTTCACCAAATTTAATATCAGTGTCTTTTCTTCAACAAAACATACTAGAAGATTGGAATGCAGTGTTTGTTCCTTGATTCTGAAGTCTTCTTTAGTGGCTTGTCTCTTCAAGGTATCCATGATCTCCCATACCTTATCTGGAATAGCTATCTTCAATTCAAGAACTTTCTTCTTGAATTTTAGCATGTGTTTTATCAGCATCTCATGAATCTCTAACTTATCAATTTCATGATATTTGTCTTAAAACTTGGCTATCTGATCTATCCTTCCTTCTACTACTACTCTAGTCCTTAATGTTGGCAATTTGGCTAAGTTGGTTACATAGATGTTGTCATTATGGCACCATATGATCTGTACATGAAGATCACATAGGTCAGAGAGCTAGTATGACAAAGCGCAATGCAAAATTGTCTAAGTATGAGACAATATTTTTACTAGTGAGCCTGGAGATAGTTTTTGTTTGTGATGTTGATTGGAGTAAGTTCAGTGCTTTCACACTTGAAAATAGACTCTATGATGACTATGGAAGACTCATCTCAAAGTGCAGGTCAGTACGACAAGTACGAAAGAAGTTATGATAGTTTTACTAAAGATAGTGTCAAGCTGACAAGATAGAATATGAAGACAAAATTAATATAGATTTAAGGGATTATTTTGTTTATAAAAATAATGACTTAAAAATATAAAGGGATGACATTCTAGATGTTAACCCTTGGATAAAGTTATTTGTAATATGATAGCCGACTGGAAAGTTATTAATCCTAATAACTTGTATAAATGTAATTGTAAATTGTAAGAAGGAAAGAAGTAGTGATAATGTAATGATGAAGTGATATGATGCGAGATATATGATGCATATGTAATAGCAATAGTGAAAGAGCAATGAAGAGATATTGATGCAAGCAATATAAGGTTATGTACCTTAACCTTCTTTTGTAATCGGTATATATTGTACATTACTTGTTTGGGCAGTGGGCTCATCTGGTAGTCACATTTTGTACTGCCAACTCCTAACAGGGTTGAGGCTTCTAACAAGGCCTATAGTCCCTTAATTAGGACTAAGACACTATATGCATGTAACAGACTCCTAATAGGGTCAACATCCTTAACAGGATAGTTTTGATTAGTGGATCTTTTTGGGTACCATCCCCACCGGGCTTTTCCCTTGGCCAGGGTTTCCTCGAGAACAAATAATGTGTTATGAGTTCTTTAGTTTTATTTATATGCATGTTGTTTAGTTTCTTATGTTATGCATGTGTTAAGATAATATGTTATATCCATAATTGGGAAAAAGTAAAAGTTTGTAGAATATTGATTCACCCCCCCCCCTCTCAGTATTCCCTATTTCTAACAATTGGTATCAGAGCTTAGTTACTCAGAAAAGAATCATTCAAGGAAAGCCTAGCAGCTTGAGTAAAATCTCTATGGAAATGGATCAACTACGGAAGAATCTTGAAGAAGCTCTTCAACAAATTTACTTTCTTACTATTGAAAAAGATACTTTGAAAATAAAATATGATGATGCAAAGAACCTCATTGAGAAACTAAAAAACAAGTTGGAAGATCTGAGATCTGAAAAGGAATCTAAAGTTTTTATTAAAGATTGTGATGACAATTTAGAAAAAGAAAATGAGATCCTTAAGCATGAACTAAAGATAGCAAATTTGAAGCTTAGTTTGAAAGATGGAAATGGAAAGAATGAAGCAAATCTAAAATCTAAGAATGAAAGTCTAAAGACTAAAAATGAAGGACTAAAATCTAAACTTGGTAAAGTAACATATGAACTTGAGAAAGTCAATTTGCAGTATGCTAAACTTGAGAAGTACAATAAAATTGTGAAAGATGAATTGACTCAATCCAAACAAAAAATTGAAAGGCTATATTCAACTAGTGAGAAGATTGATGAACAAATATCTTATCAAAAACCATTCTATGATAAGACTGGTCTTGGATTCAACACTTTTAAAGCAAATGATGAAAGCAAGGAACCAGATCTAAAAATATCTAAAAGCATAGATGAGAAGAAGTCTAGTGAGATTAACAAGTCTGAAGATACACCTAAAGAATAAGAATCACCTAAGAAAGAGGAATCACCAAAAGGTATGCAAAGAGAATTCAAAGGTAGATATTTTTCTTGTAATACTATTGGTCATATGAAGAGAGATTGCACAGGTAAGCAATTTAAACCTCTTAATGGCTATTGTTATAATTGTCACATTGGTTTTGGCCATAGAGCTATTGAATGCAAAAAACCTAAATTTATTGAGAATAATTATGGTAGTAGAATGTTTAGGAATACTAACAATGTAGATAAGAAACCTACTAAAGATATGAATAGAAGAAATGGAGTAATATGTTATAGATGCAACAAGGTTGGACACATTGCTAGAAACTGTAGATCACAAATAAATCAGCCTAGACCAAGATATGGAAACAATGGAATTGTTTGTCAGATATGCAACAAGATTGGACATACAACGAGGTTTTGCAGAATGAAAAATAGAGTTTTTCATCCTAATCCTAATCCTAATCCTAGAAATCATGCAAGAAGAAATGAAGATGCAAGTAATAGTTAGAAAGGATGCTGTATTAGTTCAGATGAAGTGAATTTTATCAAAAGCAAAGATCAAGGAGACATATTCAACATTGAAGGTAATCAAGAAGTTGAAGCATTAAAAGGTAAGAATGAATCTTTACCTGACCCATCTCAAAGTACTTAATTTATGAAAATTGTAGTAGAATAGGAACTTAGATTAGTGTAGAAGTAGATATATATGTTGAACTAAGTCTTGTGCAGTTAATGGAAGGTATTATATGATGTTCTAATGCTATGGTTAAGAGTGCAAAGAAAATATTATGTTTTGTGAGATTGCAAGAAGTTTTAAGTTTTGCAGGTTAGCAGAAACAACTTTTTGGAAACAAGCGGCAAAAGAATTGAATGTGATGTCAGATCTAAGTAAGATTTAATTAATAAAAGGTCATGATTAGTATTATTTGATCATAAAAGTGAATTCAAGTGTTTAGGAGATCAAAGAGCGGTGATTGGAAGCATTTTGCGAGGGTTTGGAGAAGAATTTTGTGTCGAATCTACGCAAGCCCTAAAATCACAAAATCAAGGTATTTTACTTGAGAGATCTTTAAATCGGTGAAGGAATTAGAAGAAATCATGGATGTTTCTTTAATTTACAATCTCAAAGATAGAAATAGACCTAAGTTGAAAAGGGAACCTGTAGAACCCTTGGAAGATGATCCTAGGTTAGCTTTATCATCCGTACCAGATGGAGTTTTACATGTAGAAAATGTTAGAAGTTATCTTGGCTGCAAACTAGAGACTATCAGTGATAGTGATTTCACCAAAGAATATCATAATATCTACAATCAAGACATGACATTGAAAGAAGGATTTGAACATTTGAAAGATAATGAAATCATTAATTATGCATTACAGTATGAATTTGACAATGAAGAATGTACTAAGATTATCTTAAGCAGAATTTATAATGGGAAGTTTTGGTTAGAAGATAGAGTGATAGATATCATAGCTGATTTGATTCATGAAGTCATTAGACTATCTAAAACTAGAACCATTCCTTTAAATGAGAAGAACATGAGGAGAATATTCATTGACACCACAAATTCATTCTATAATGGTAGAGGAATTTTGATTAGTAAGATTCAACACGATGATGTCAAATATTTATGCAAAATCCTAACCACTAAGTTTTGTGCAAATTCAAGAGAGGATGACATGGTAGTTGGAATGATACATGTAGCTTATCTGATGTGTGTTGATAAGGTACAATTTGATATGTGTGAGATTCTAAGAAGTCAACTATTTGAGAATTTGGAAAATATTAAGAAAACTAAGTATACACAGTTTAGGTTCTCATCCTTAATCACCTATATGTTTTTTCATCTATTGAGAATATTTCCTTACACCATTGGAAATGACTGGAGTGATGGCCAAACCACAATGGAAAGGATTAACCTAGTGTACAGAAGGCATGTTATTGATAAAGTGAATGAGAGTACAGTATTGGTAATCAAGACATTTCAGGATATAGTATCTAGCAAATCAAGGATTCCATAGTCTCTTGTGGAGAAGTATAAAAATGAGATATGTTTCATGGTTGATACTGACTTTACCTACATTGAAGTAGTAGAACCTAGAACAGAGTTCATAGACCCTCTTGGCTATGAGATATCTGAGGTAGAGACACAAGAGTATGTGAGTAGGTTACTTAAGTGTAAGTTGGACACTTGTTGTAATAGGTTTGGAACCTTTGAGGAGAACTTCAACTCCGCAAAGACATTACTTGAAGAAAACTAGTCAAAGAAAAGAGTTGAAAGTACTATAAAGAAAATTCTAAAATATATAGGGATGACTGAGCATCAATTCTTGGTAGCAAAGCAAACATTAGTAGCAATTAGAGATATTGGACAGAAAGAAGTTTTGTCTATTCCACCTTTATCATCAATTGCAACACAACAAGAAGAAACACAAGTTAAGGTGAAAATGGAAGAAATTGAGAAAGATCAAGAAGAAAAGATATCCACTAGATCCACTTCCTCCACACCTAGAAAAAGAGTAAAAGAGAGTGCTACTAGACCAGGTAAAAGGTAGAAAACATTAGTGCAGCCAGTTCCAAGGAAAATTATAGAAATCAAAGATGATGGCACTTCTATTAAAAAGAAAACTTGGAAACCTAAAGTTGAGAAGCTTAATGAGTAGATCATTCAAGATGGAGACTTTACAAGAATGAATAAGTATTATGAACTTTATAATTATGTAGAGAGATTAAATCTAGAAAATGCAGTGGGAAAGCCTATGATTTTTTCTTATAAGAAGTTTGATACAATTCAGGGTAAGATACTTGATGATTTGTACAATAAACTTGTGAATAGAAAGAAGAGAGCATCAGAGGAAGACACATCTATTAGAGAAAATCTTGTAAGAAAGCTTTGTGTAGTAAAATATGAACCACATTTTAGTCAAATCATGAAAGCCTTAAGCACCCATTTGAGAACCAAGAAGAGAACCATTTAGATTATGGGAGGTAGATATGAAGAAGTTAATTCAGAAATAGAGAAAGCAATAATCAAGGTTATGTCATAAAATGTTGGAGAACCATCAGTTGCAGCAGAGCAAGTAGGTGAAATAGAACAAGAGGACATTCCCTCTTCACCAGCCATTAACATTGAAGATGAAGTCATGAATGTAGAAGGAATGAAGATCACCTTAGATACTAATGATAATGTATTCAAGAATCTAGAAAACATTGTTGACAATTCAGATTTTGAAGAGTAAGAAACTACCAAAGGAGAAGAGACAACAGAGACCACAGTTGTAGAACCCTCAGTGACAGAAAAACAAGTAACTATTCCCACTAAAAAAGATATCAGTCTTACTCCTGAGACTGGAAAGAAGAATCAAATTGGATCTATGATTGAGCATTTGGGAAAGGAAGTAGATGATGATGATCAGTTGGAATTGATCACATCCTTGAACAAAATCATTGGAAAGAACAAGAAAATAAAAAGTCTAGAAGGATGCCTGAAGGAACTTACTAAGAAGTTACAAGGTATTCTAACTACACAAATTGTAGAAGTTGAACCTCTGGAGAAAGCAAAGAAAGTAATGAACACTTTTGACAGTGAATACACAAATCTATCTGATATAGCAAAAGTGAAAGCTCAAGTAGCCTATGAGGCCAAAATGCTTTTGAACATTAGCCAAAACATTAGGAATGATATCAACAATCTTGATATCTGTATAAAGGACTTGAGGAAGAATTTTGAAACAGGAAAATCTTTGTACATCTAGTGTACAAAATCAGAGACCTTGACAATAGAAGAAGATAAGAAGATGAAGATGAAGGAAGAAAATATTCAAAATGAAACTAACTTTCTTTCAAGCCCCAATGTGAAGTTATTTGATGTTGAGAAGAAAATTCGTAAGTTATATGATGAAATCAAAGTTTTGCAAGATGAAAAAGACAGGAAAATGAAAAGATTCACACTTTGAAGAGAGCACACTTCTATGAAGTTAAGCATTATTGAAGAGCAATTGGAAGAATGTCTTTTAGCTAAGATATCTTTTCAAAAGTTTAACTTTGAGAACCTCCAAGCATGTGAAATAGCATCTTATAGATTGAGCGCACTAATCAATGTGGTAGATTCCATTAAGAAATCATGGGAGAAGGAGTTAGAAGCTATAAAGATTGATTTTACAAATTGTGTTGCAAGCATACCGGCTTTGCAAAATTGAATTAAGGTATAATATTTTTTTAACATAGTTTTGTAACCCTCCTTACCTTTATTTTGTCAATGTTCTCAAAGGGGGGGAGATATATAGCAGAAAATTGATAAGGAAATGATAAGGATTGATACTCTTAGGGGGAGTACTATATTACAGATAAAAAAATTTTTTGGAGCTATAGGGATAGTATATATTTTATACTATGGCCACAATTTTGAGATTTTGAAGTTGTAGACTTAGCCAATTTTCTCATATGTTGCCACCAATGACAAAGGGGGAGATTGTTGGAAATTTGGCTGAGTTGGTTACATAGATGTTGTCATTATGAAAACATATGATCTACATGAAGATCACATAGGTCAGAGAGCTAGTATGACAGAGCACAATGCGAAATTGTCTAAGTATGAGACATTATTTTTACCAATGAACCTAGAGATAGTTTTTGTTTGTGATGTTTATTGGAGTAAGTTCAGTGCTTGTGCACTTGAACATAGACTATATGATGACTATGGAAGACTCATCTCAGAGTGCAAGTTAGTACGACATGTACGGAAGAAGTTATGATAGTTTTACTAAAGACAGTGTCAAGCCGACATGACAAAATATGAAGATAGAATTGATAAAGAGTTAAGGGATTATTTTTTTTATAAAAATAATAACTTAAAAATATATAGGGACAACATCCTAGATGTTAACCATTGGATAAAGTTATTTGTAATATGATAGCTGACTGGCAATTTATTAATCCTAATAACTTGTATAAATGTAATTGTAAATTGTAAGAAGGAAAGAAGTAGTGATAATGTAATGATGAAGTGATATGATGTGAGATATATGATGCATATGTAATAGAAATAGTGAAAGAGCAGTGAAGAGATATTGATGCAAGAAATATAAGGTTATGTACCTTAACCTTCTTTTGTAATCAGTGTATATTGTACATTACTTATTTGGGTAGTGGGCTCATCTGGTAATCACATTTTGTACTACCAACACCTAACAAGGTTGAGGCTTCTAGCAAGGCCTATAATCCCTTAATTAGGACTGAGACACTATATGCATGTAATAGACTATTAATAGGGTCAACATCCTTAACAGGATACTTTTGATTAGTGGATCTTTGTGGGTACCATCCCCACCAAGGTTTTCACTTGGCTAGGGTTTCCTCGAGAACAAATAATGTGTTATGAGTTCATTATTTTTATTGCTATGCATGTTTTTTAGCTTCTTATGTTATGCATGTGTTAAGATAATTTGTTATATCCATAATTGGGAAAAATTAAAATTTTGTAGAATACTGATTCACCCCCCCTCTCAGTATTCCCTATTTCAAACACTTAACACTTGAAGACTAGTTAGGAATCCTACTTCTGGAGGTGGTTGCACATTTTTCAATTTGCTTCTTGTGGCTCTAGCTAAAGGGTGACTTGTGGTAGTTTTTTTTCTCCTCTTGGGAATCTTAGGAGATGCATTTGTGGACTCAACATCAACTATAATAGTGGGCACTAGACTAATATCATCAATTTTACCTTGTCTATCCTTTGGATCATTAGTCTTCTTAATCTTTACCTTTTTCATCTTGGGATCATCAAACTTAGCTTCCACTATGGATGCATTCTCAATTTCCAAAGCAATCTTTTCTTCCCTTGCTTTTTCTAGGTCTCCTTGTGATACACCATGAATTCTGAGTATCTCAAATGTAATCTTAGAGGCTTTCCTCTTAGTTGTTGCGTTGTTCAGAACTGCAACAATTTCCCTTGTCTTTTCCTCATAAGTTGTTGGAAACAATTGTCTGAAGGAAATTGCTACTCAATTATATATTGTCTTTGATGTCACACTATGTCATAGTCCGCAGCAATCAGTTCCTACCGAGCTCAGTCGGTCTGCCAGACAGGAATATTAGTGCTTACCGAGTCCACTCAGTTATCGAAGGAAATCAGTGTCTACCGAGTCCACTCGATTATCAAAGAAAAGATAGTGTTTACCGAGTTCAGTCGGTTATCGAAGAAAAGATAGTGTTTACCGAGTTCAGTCAGTCATCGAAGAAAAGATAGTGTTTACCGAGTTCAGTCGGTCATCAAAGAAAAGTTAGTGTTTACCGAGTTCAGTCGGTTATCGAAGAAAAGTTAGTGTTTACCGAGTTCAATCGGTTATCAAAGGTAAAGGATTGTCGGTGTTTACCGAGTTCCCTCGATCACCGAAAGATTATAGAAAGTTATGGTCACCGAGCACTGTCGGCCCTTGAAGGATTTTTGCAAATAGAGTTTGCTTAATTCAGCCGACTGTTATACTAAATAATGTCGATTTGACAAATCCAAAATCATATAAATAAAAGGTCAAATGTGAAAAATAAATATACACAGCAGAAGATTTACTGAAGAAAAGCGGGAAAGGTATATGCGAATTTGTGAAGGATGTTCAGATATCCTTGAGGAGCAGCAGAGATTTATTCGATCAGAAAGGATCAGACTTATGCAGAACAGAGATCTGTAATCAGCAAGATAGTTGCATTATTATACAGGTCATTTTTCATTGTTACATTCTTATCATTGTAATAGTGAATTCTAAATCTCTTAACCGAGTTGGTTTAACAACCATAATGTAAATCCTCTAACAAGGTGACAATTCCATTGAATTGTTTTCAAGACCTTTTACCAGGCCACTCCTAGCAGGGTGTTTTAAATCCTCTAACAAGGTCACACCTAACAGTGTGTTTTGTAACCTTTTACCGGGTTGGCTTCTAACCGGGCATCACTTCAGAAAAGTGAAAATCAGTATCTAGATACATTGGTGGTTTTTCCCATATTGGGTTTCCACGTTAAATCTTGTGTCTCTTGTGTTCTTAATTGCTTTCTCAATCATATACATGTGTTGATGAATATCTAAAGATAATATTGCTAATACTTTCTGCATCTTCAAAGTTACTGAAATCTATTTACCAAGTGCTAAAACAGATAACATTGTTAAGATATCCTAAGGGATCTACAAAGAATTAATTGTAAAGTGTTTTTATGGTTGACTGATTCACCCCCCTCTCAGTCACTTCATCCATATTCCATCAATTGGTATCAGAGCATTTGGTGCTTGCAGGAAGGGTTTCAAGGACCTAAGCTAAAGATCAGGATGTCTTACAAGAGGGAAATTCCAAAACTCAACAGAGATAACTTTTCAGCATGGCAAGGTCTCATGCGACTTCATCTGGCTTCCATTGGTGATTCAGGATGCAAATACATTGATGAAGAATACACAATTCCTAATGGCGCATTAACTGTTGAAGACATTGCAGATAAAAAGACTCACAACACCATGATGATAGACATTGCATCTGCTCTCAGCTATGAAGAATTTGATGATATTAAAGACTGCACTACTGCATATGAAATGTGAGTGGCACTGAAGAAAATATATGGTGGTGATGCAAATGTGAAAAGAGCCAAAGCAGAAAGCCTAAGAGGACAGTTTGACAAGATGAATATGAAGGAAGATGAAAACATTGCAAAATATGTTGAAAGAATCAAAGCAAGTGTAAGTGCAATTAGAGCTTCTGGAGGAACAATCTCAGATGAGACTGTTATAAGTAAGGTACTCAGAACACTACTCCCTATCTATGCAATAAGAGTATCAGCTATTCAAGAAAGAAGATGTGAAACAAACCACAATATAACTTTGGATGCTTTAGTTGGAAGATTGACAGCTTTTGAATTAGACAACTATGATAACTATGTTCCTAGTTCCAAAAATATTGAATTAGCATTTGAGGCCAAGGTTTCACTAAAGAAGAACAAGAAAATTAAAGAAGTTCAGTCAGAAAGTGAAGAAGAATCAGAAGAAAGTTATGATAGTGATCTTGAAATTGTAGAAGCATTACTTGCAAAGAAGTACTCTCGAGGGAAAGGTAAATATAAAGGTAAAACTCCTTTAATCTATTTTTCATGTGAAGAAATTGGACATATTGCAGCTAGGTGCCCAAACAAGCAAGTCAAAGAAGAAAAGAGAAGTCACAAGTACTATGGCAAAAAGAATTTCAAATCATACAAGGATAAAGGTAAGAAATCATGTTTTATGGCTAAAGATTCTGATGATAGTGAAGAAGGAATTGTCTTTATTGCTATAAAAGATGAATCTGATGATGATGAAGATAAGATGGCACTTATTTCTCATATAAGCAAAGATGATATATGGATAATAGACAGTGGATGTTCACACCACATGACTGGTGACAAGACAAAATTTGAATATCTAGAAGACTGTGATAGTGGTAATGTAAGATTTGGAAACAATGAACCTTGTTGTATAAAAGGAAAAGGAAGAATCTCTTTAACCAAAGAACTCATATGTGATAATGCTTATTGGGTTGAAGGACTAAAACATAATCTTTTAAGTGTAGCACAGCTAATCAACACTGGTTTCAAGGTTGAATTCATGAATGGTCAAGCAAGACTGCTGGATGGAAAAGGAAAACTCATTGGATCAGGCAAACAAACAAAAGGTAACTTATTTTATCTTGATCTCAGTGAATATTCATGCTTTATTGCTCAAATAGAAGAAAGTTGGCTATGGCACAAAAGGTTATGTCATGTGAATTTTGATAACATGATAAAAATAAGCAAATTCAAGAAGGTTAGAGGCATTCCTACTTTGAAGAAACCTGACACTGGTCTATGTAAGAATTTTCAGATTGGCAAAATGAGTAAAACTAGTTTCAAGAGTAAGAACTATCAGTCTAAAGAAATTTTGGAAATTGTGCATACTGATTTATGTGGACCTATTGGAATACAAAGCTATACTGGAGATAAATTCTTTATTCTTTTCGTTGATGATTATTCTAGAATGATGACTGTTATGTATTTAAGAGAAAAATCACAAGCATTTGAAAAGTTCAAATGGTACTTAGCAAGAGTAGAAAAAGAAACAGGGAAAAGATTGAAATGCTTAAGATCAGACAGAGGTGGTGAATTCATCTCCCATGATTTTAACAACTTCTGCATTGAAAGAGGAATCAAAAGACAGGTATCAGCTCCTAGAACTCCTGAGCAGAATGGAATAGCAGAAAGAAGAAACAGATCTATTATGGATTGTGCAAGGACTCTAATGATAGAAAAGAACATCGCTATAAAGTACTGGAAGGAAGCTATCAGCACTGCAGTTCATACCTTGAACCGAGTACAACTGAAGAAAGACACATTCAAAACTCCTTATGAATTCTGGTATGGCTATAAACCCAATATAAGTTACATGAAAATATTTGGTAGCAAGTGTTATATCTTAAAAGAATCCAGAAGAAATAAATTTGATGTGAAAAGTGATGAAGGAATATTCCTAGGATATTCTAGCAAAAGCAAGGCATACAAATGTCTGAACTTATCTACTCACAAAGTCATAGAAAGTATACATGTAAAATTTGATGAGTTTGCAGAAAAGACTGAGGAAGAAAGCAAAAGGGAACCTAAGAACTACAGAAGATTCATTTACATTGAACCTGAAACATTGGCAGACACAACTATCAGTAAGGAAACTATATCTACCGAGCCGAGCACAGTTACCAAGTCACAGGAAGAAGTTCAAACCGAGTCACAGGAAGAAGTTCAAACTAAGTCACAGGAAGAAATTCAGACCGAGTCTCAGCCTGAAGTTACCGAGCAAATATCTACTGAGCCCGAGCAACCTGAAGAAGAGATCCTAGAAGACAACAGCATGAATTATTCAAAAGGCAAGGAACCTATACTAGCCAAATATGTCAGAAGACATCATACACCAGATCAAATCATTGGAAACAAATCAGATGGTACTATGACAAGAAGCAAGCTAAAGGGTACATGTCTGCTTACTGATTTTGAACCTAGAAATATCAAAGATGCATTGGAAAATGAAAGTTGGATTGAAGCAATGAATGAAGAATTAGAACAAATACAAGAGAACAAAACTTGGACTCTTGTACCTAGACCTAAAGATAAGAATGTAATTGGAACAAAATGGGTATTCAGAAATAAGCTGAATGAAGATGGTCAACTATCTAGAAACAAAGCTAGACTGGTATGTAAAGGTTACTCTCAAGAAGAAGGTATAGATTATGGAGAAACTTTTGCTCCTGTTGCAAGATTAGAAGGTGTAAGAACTCTACTTGCTTATGCAGCACACAAAGGATTTAAAGTATATCAGATGGATATAAAATCTGCATTTCTCAATGGAATTCTTGATGAAGAAGTCTACATTGAACAACCTGAAGGTTTTGTTGATCCAGATAAAAGGGACATGGTCTGCAGGTTACACAAAGCATTGTATGGTTTAAAACAAGCTCCTAGAGCATGGTATGGAAGACTCCATAACTATTTGATTCAGATTAATTTCAAAAGAGCTAATGATAATAGCAATCTGTATATTAAAGAAGGACCGGATGACAAAATTGTATTGGCAGAAATATTTGTGGATGATACTATATTTACAGGGAATGAGGATCAGTGCAAAAAAATTTCAGAGCAAATGAACAGAGAATTTGAAATGTCTATGTTTGGTTTAATAAAATTCTTTGTTGGTCTTCAAATTCAGCAAAGCAAGAATGGTATATACATTACTCAATCCAAATACATTAAGGAGATACTTAAGAAGTTTGGTATGGAAGATTCAAAACCAGTTGGTACACCCATGTGTACTAGACTGAAACTTACCAAAAATGATGATTCAAAAGAAGTTGATCAGACCCTATACCGATCTATGATTGGAAAATTGTAGTATGTAGTACATACAAGACCTGATATTGCCTTAGCAGTCGGTATAGTAGCTAGATTCTCAGCAAAACCTAAGGAAAATCACATGATGGCAATCAAAAGAATCTTAAGATACCTAAGAGGAACTGAAGAATATGGTTTGTGGTATAAATTTGGAGGCAATCTAGACTTGAAAGTGTTTACTGATGCTGATTGGGCAGGAAACATTGATGACAGAAAAAGCACAAGTGGTGGAGCATTTTTTCTTGGAAAAAGACTGGTATCCTGGACTAGTAAAAAGCAGAATTGCACATCTCAATCCACAGCTAAAGCAGAATATGTTGCTGCTGCAGTAAACTGTTCAAATATTGTTTGGTTTAAACAGCTATTAGAAGGTATGAAGGTTGAAATCAAAGAACCAGTTGTTATATTTTGTGACAATACCATTGTAATAAACATTTCTAAGAATCCAGTGATGCATTCCAAAACCAAGCACATTGCTATTAAATATCACTTTGTCAGAGAATTGGTGCAGGACAAGGAAATCAGATTAGAATATATTCATACAAAAGAACAGATTTCAGACATTTTTACCAAACCATTACCTAAGGATGCATTTGTGTATCTAAGAGGTAAGTTAGGGGTCATTCCCCTATCCGAGGCTCACTAAATACAATTTTAGTAATGCATCAACCAGAACATGATTGAAAATCAACTTTTTGATGCAGCATATTAAAGGAATCATTGCATATGAATCAGTACTTGAGGTACATTAATTTTCACCGGTAATATGTGAATTGTCTTTGGCATGTGTTGTCAAAGAGGGAGTGTTTGCTATGTCTTTGCTATTATTTTCAAGAAATTTTCAATAGTCAGAAGGAAAAATTTTCAGGATACAGGAAGTTTGCTGACAGAGGGAGATTTGAATCTGAACCGAGCTAACTCTTTCAAATTTCTTATGCTATGACATATTGTGTTGCCATCAATGCCAAAGAGGGAGATTGTTGGAAACAATTATCTGAAGGAAATTGCTACTCAATTATGTATTGTCTTTGATGTCACACTATGTCATAGTCCGCAGCAATCAGTTCCTACCGAGCTCAGTCGGTCTGCCAGACAGGAATATTAGTGCTTACCGAGTCCACTCGGTTATCG
Organism: Chamaecyparis obtusa; assembly: GCA_027943335.1. Classification (NCBI taxonomy): domain Eukaryota; kingdom Viridiplantae; phylum Streptophyta; class Pinopsida; order Cupressales; family Cupressaceae; genus Chamaecyparis; species Chamaecyparis obtusa. Next base: position 243,556 of record BSBK01000538.1, read on the forward strand.
AAGGAAATCAGTGTCTACCGAGTCCACTCAGTTATCAAAGAAAAGATAGTGTTTACCGAGTTCAGTCGGTTATCGAAGAAAAGATAGTGTTTACCGAGTTCAGTCGGTCATCGAAGAAAAGATAGTGTTTACCGAGTTCAGTCAGTCATCAAAGAAAAGTTAGTGTTTACCGAGTTCAGTCGGTTATCGAAGAAAAGTTAGTGTTTACCGAGTTCAGTCGGTTATCAAAGGTAAAGGATTGTCGGTGTTTACCGAGTTCCCTCGGTCACCGAAAGATTATAGAAAGTTATGGTCACCGAGCACTGTCGGCCCTTGAAGGATTTTTGCAAATAGAGTTTGCTTAATTCAGCTGACTGTTATACTAAATAATGTCGATTTGACAAATCCAAAATCATATAAATAAAAGGTCAAATGTGAAAAATAAATATACACAGCAGAAGATTTACTGAAGAAAAGCAGGAAAGGTATATGCGAATTTGTGAAGGATGTTCAGATATCCTTGAGGAGCAGCAGAGATTTATTCGATCAGAAAGGATCAGACTTATGCAGAACAGAGATCTGTAATCAGCAAGACAGTTACATTATTATACAGGTCATTTTTCATTGTTACCTTCTTATCATTGTAACAGTGAATTCTAAATCTCTTAACTGAGTTGGTTTAACAACCATAATGTAAATCCTCTAACAAGGTGACAATTCCATTGAATTGTTTTCAAGACCTTTTACCAGGCCACTCCTAGCAGGGTGTTTTAAATCCTCTAACAAGGTCACACCTAACAGTGTGTTTTGTAACCTTTTACCGGGTTGGCTTCTAACCGGGCATCACTTCAGAAAAGTGAAAATCAGTATCTAGATACATTGGTGGTTTTTCCCATATTGGGTTTCCACGTTAAATCTTGTGTCTCTTGTGTTCTTAATTGCTTTCTCAATCATATACATGTGTTGATGAATATCTAAAGATAATATTGCTAATACTTTCTGCATTTTCAAAGTTACTGAAATCTATTTACCGAGTGCTAAAACAGATAACATTGTTAAGATATCCTAAGGGATCTGCAAAGAATTAATTGTAAAGTGTTTTTATGGTTGACTGATTCACCCCCCCTCTCAGTCACTTCATCCATATTCCATCATAAGTACCCCACCTAGGTTCATTAAGGTCCTTAAGTGTTGAAAGTAATACTTTTGCATAAGTTTCCAAGATTGGTTCCTCAACTTCATATCCATGTGGATGAATCCACTTTGTTCTTTGTTCAACAGCCTCCATGCATGTTGTATCAGTTTCCACCATGAAACAAATTATGTCCTTGTATTTCTCAACAATAATTTCCAAAATCCTATATCTCATCTTAATTTTGACCCTCAATGTCTTCAATTCTAGAGTCATGTAATCCTTAAGGGTACTTTCTATGAATGACTTAAAGGATATCTATGGCATAGTGGGAATAGATTTGCCTAGATACAAATCAAACACCTTTCCAAGAATATGGAAGTACATATAGATTATTAAAGACCCAAACCTAAATATCTAGGTCTTGTCATGTGTGATGGCTCTTATGTTGTCTATTAGTTGTGCATGCAAGATCTCACATAGATTGAACTCTCCATTCTCTCTTACCAACCTTATTGTTGCTAGAATGGTGGCTGCTAACACACTATTCACCCTGCTTGTGTACTAGAACCTGTATCCTAGTATCATGGACATCAATTTTTTGTCTTTCTCTTCTATATGTTCTATTGTCATTCTATGCCTATCACTTCTTGATTTGCAAGTTTTCTCAACTAGTTTTCTCATGTCCTTGCCTACTAGAAGAACATCTCCTTTCTTAGAGAGACCTATCATCTCATGAATTAGGTCACTTGTGATCCTTACTAGAACTTCACCTATCCATAATAGGTCATCATCAATCCTTCTCAATAGAATCTCTATCCATTCAAATTCATAGAACTCATATACAGTCGCATACTCAATTATCAGGTGGTTTTCAAGTTGCGCATACTCATCCATGAAGGTTTTATTAGGTTTCACCATTGTTTCCATGTGCACTCTTATTCTATCAAAACCTACTGGTTCCTTCTTGCAATATTTGTATGCCCTGATATCTTCCACATGCATAACACCCATGGGAGTGTGGGAGAATGCACCTTCTAGGTCATCTAGGGAATACTTAAATGGATGCTTCTTAAACATATATCTTTTCTTTTCTGCAATATCAAATACTATGGGAGTGGCCATCACTTGATTTATTGCTTTCCAAATGTTCTCTAAGACAATCTAAAGACTTCTAAATCAGAGCGATGAACTAGGGTTTCTACAATCGATCAAATGAACTGCTAATTACTGATAGATCAATTTGCAAGTCTTCACAATAACTTCTAAAGTTATTTTTTCTCTCCAATCACTCTAAGTTTGAATGCAATGAGTAATCAAAAAGCTTTATGTTTACTTAAAGTAAAAACTCCACCATCAATTCTTGCCACGTAAACTAGGCTATCACTTAGAAGTTTCTATCTTCCATTCTACAAAGAATCAGCTAGTGTGCTCTTGCACAAAGGTTTCTCTAGTCTCCAAAAGCTTAAGTCTAAAGGTGCATACTCTAAGAGTGAGTATACCAGCCACATAGAGGTATAGAGATAAATTAGCTCCCCCTATGACCCTGAGGGCCATTCATCCAGATGTAGAGGGTCCATCCACTGTGGATGCATCCAATACATACTTATCAACCTTGTCTTTCTTTTTCTTTGACAAAATCAATCTCACATTCTCTGAAGCTTTCACAAAATTGACTTCTCCTTTGGGATCGAAAACTAGTTCTTCAGGCTTTTTTGGGCTTTCATGACCTTGCATCCTTGATCTATAGAACTTTGAGATATGTCTAGCCTTTTTACAGGAGTGAAAAATGATTGGAGGCCTTATATTCCTCAGTGTATTGACATGGGTCACCATCTTACATTGTTTAGCTGAGTGACCATTATAGTTACATATCTAATATGTAACATTTTGAGAGCTTCTTAAATTTGATTGATTTTGATTTCTTTGATTATGATTCCTACTCTTTTGGCTTGTCTTGCAATTCATAGCTCTATGACCAAATTTATGGCATGAATAATAGTAACCATTGAAAGGTCTTACCTTTGTACAGTTCCTTGCTATGTGTCCATGCTTGTTACATGCATAACAAGTGTGGTCTATAGGCTTGTGCTCATTATTAGGTGGTTCAATATGATCCTTAGTCTAACTTCTAGTCTCTTTAGCATCTAAGGTGCCTTTGGGTGCTTTCATTCTTGCTCGCATGTTATCAATCTGATTTTGTGCTTCATTGTATCTAATGCAGCTAGTATGTCCTTTAGCTCTTTTTGCATATATTTGAGATTCTATTAAATCAGAACTAGTGTGTAACTCATCAATGTGATTCTTAGCCTCTTTCAATTCAGATTCCAAGCTTTCCTTGTTGTTTCTTAGTTCTAAGATTTCCATGTTTTCTTTCCTCAATTCTTCATTTAGTTGAAGGTTCTCTTTGACCTATTCATCATAGACTTCCTGATTGTTAGTCATCTTATCATCAAATTCTTCAATTTTTTCTTTTAAGGATTTATTTTCTTCATTGAGCTTCTTGACCATTGTCCCTAGATCACTGGTAGAGCATTCTTTCAAATCTTTCCTTAGCCTTTTTATGACTAGTTGAGCATCACTAATTTTTTCCCTTAGTTCTTCAATTTCTCTTTTAGATTTGTCCAGGTCTTCAAGAGCACCTTCCATATTTCTTTTTAGATGTTTCATTTCTGCTTTGTCCATGATTTCCTCAAGTGGTTAAACTTCTTTGCTGAGGACCAGAGCTCTAATACCAATTGTTAGGAATGGGAACACTGAGAGGTGGGGGTGAATTAGTGTTCATTGTATTTTATCTTTTCACTTTAACCTTTAAACTTAACTTAAATGCTTAAGTACTGAAATGAACATTCATATAAATATGAAACATGAAATCAACATATAACACCCATATGGTTACGGGGAAACCCAAATAGGTAAAAACCCCAATGGGAATTGACACCCACTAATATTCTATACTAGTGTTTAGTGATCCTTATTAGAAGATCCTTAACCCTGTTAGGAGTTGCTTTACAATGTATTAAGTATAGTAGACCTTGTTAAGGGTCGGACCCTATTAGAATTCTTTTACAAAATTACCTATTAGGGGAGTGGATGCACTATCCTAGAGCTCACTGCTAAAGTGGTGAAGGCTACAACCTTTTGTTCTTAGATACACACTATATCTGCCGGATGAACTATTACTATGACATTGCTTGTCAGATCAATTCCTTTGATGTGCTGATTCTTTGACCTCTTGAAAAGCTCTAATACATCTTATAGACTCTTTGCACACTTCTGCTCTACTTATCACAACTCTATTTCAACTTCCATACTAATTACAATGGATGCATCACATATTAATATGCACATACAAAATAAACAACTAGGTCAGACCTTAGACCTATTACATACAATGCTTCCAAAAAAATTGGCTCAAGCATGTTTACAATCAAACATATACATATGTTGGCATCCTAAATACAATTGGTGCATAGCCTTTACATCATTAGATTATAACTACAACTCAAAATGGTAACAGTCGATTGCTTACTCTATTCTTCACTAGCACACACTCTCTATGCAACTTCAATTGCTTGTATCTTTCTCATACTTGCATATCTGATCATGCACTCATAGACTAAGCATGAATATAGTCTAAATAACTTAACATCTATGACACACACTATAACTTAGTTGTACACACATTCATTGATGCTCTGAGCTACAAGAACTCTATACACTGTCTAGTCTTAAACACTTAACCAAGTTCTGATCTTCTCATCAAGTGCACTGACTCCAAACTACTATATGACTTTGTTACCATAATGAAAACACTATATTAAGTCATATACATTAGTATAGACAAATTTCCAATAGTTAATAGTAGTAGAAACACACTCTGATTCAACAATAAATTGAGCTATACAATATTTCTTCTTACTTAGTCATGAAACCAACTTTTTCCCAAGGAAAAATGCCTTCTTGTCATCAATGTTTCCTACCCAATCAACATCAATATAAGCATGAAGTTCAAAACTATCATTCCTATCATACCATAATCCATATTCAATTGTCCCTTTCAGATACCTGAATATCCTTTTCATAGCAGCTAGGTGTGTCTCTTTTATTTCTGTCTAATATCTAGCCACAATTCCAATAGAATTAGCAATGTACGGTTTGGTATGAGTCAGATATTGTAATCCACCAACCATTTATCTATACTTAGTCTGAAAAACACACTAAGTTTCATCATTACTTGATAGTTTATTACCAGTCACCATGGTTGTACCAACTAGTTTACAATCTTCCATACCAAACTTCTTTAACATTTCTTTAAGATACTTAGTTTGAGAAATTAAAATGCCATTCTTATTCTAAATTATTTTCAGTCCTAAAAATAATTTCATTTCACCTATCATGGGCATCTCAAATTCATTTTCCATCTCTTTAGAAAACTTCTTACACAATTCATCATTTCCTCCAAAGATAATATCATCAACAAAAACTTCTATTATCAAAATTGCATCTTCACTAGTTCTCAAATATAAATTACTTTCAGCATTACCTTTTCTAAACCCAAGGCAAAGTAATTATTTATCTAACCTTGCATACCAAGCCCTTGGAGCTTTCTATATTCCATACAATGCTTTATTCAACTTGCATACCATGTCTCCATCTTTGGATAGAGGAAATCCATCTTGTTGTTCTATGTGTACCTCTTCTTCAAGATCCCCATTCAAGAATGCATATTTCACATCCATTTGATATACCTTGAAGTCTTTATGTGCAGCATAAGCTAAGAATAATCTCACACCCTCTATTCTAGCAACAGGAACAAATGTCTCTTCAAAATCTATACCTTCTGATGGTGAATAACCCTTACATACCAGTCTTTCTTTATTTCTTACAACAGTTCCTTCTTCATTCATTTTTTTTTTTAATACCCATTTAGTTCCTATTACATTTTTGTCTTTAGGTCTAGGAACCAATTCCCAATTGTTATTTTTCTTTATCTAATCTAAGTCTTCATTCATAGCATTTATCCAAGATTCATCTCTACAAGCTTCATCTGTAGTTTTTGGTTCAACTTGAGAAATCAAACAAATTTCTTCTCTAGCCTTTGATCTAGTCATTACTCCCTGATTTGTATTACCAATAATTTTCTTTTCAAGATGGTCTTTCTTTACATACCTCAGAGTCTTAGGAACCTTAGTAGCCTCATTTCTGTCTTCATCACAAATTGCATTTTCACATTCAGCCTCAACAAGTTCTTCTTCTTCTATAGAAGCAACCTCATTGATCTTTGTAATCTGAAACTTCTCATCTATCCTTACATTTTTACTTTTAATCATCTTCCTTGACCTCAGATTAAAACATTTATAATCCTTTCTCTTAGAAGAATAAACAAGGAAAATTCCTTCATTACTCCTACCATCAAAATTCCCTAGCTCATCATCTCTCTTGATATAACACTTACTACCAAATATTCTAAAATATTTTACAATAGGAGTATGATCAAACCATAATTCATAAGGAGTCTTACTTATACCTTCTCTAATTTGAATTCTATTCAATGTGTACACTATTGTCCCAACAACTTCTCTTCAATACATATGAGATACATTTCCTTCAAGCAACATTGTCCTAGAGGCATCAAGTATAGTCATGTTTATTTGCTCTATTATCCCATTCTATTGTGGAGTCCTAGGAGCAGATGTTTGTCTTTTTATTCCATTCTCTTCATAGTATGAATTGAATAAGTTTGAAGTAAACTCCCCACCTCTGTCTTACCTCAAATATTTTATCTTTAAACCTTATTCATTCTCTACTTTTTCTTTGAATAGCTTGAATTTATCAAATGCTTCTTATTTCTCTTTCAATTAAGTAACCCACATCATTCTAGAAAATTCATCAACAAAAAGTATGAAATACCTTTCACCATAGTATGATCTTGTCCTTGTAGGTCCACATAGGTCTATATGTACCAAATCTAACTTTCCTTTTGATGTATATGCTTTACTCTTGTAACTACTTCTAGTCTGCTTTCCCATAACACATTCTCTACATACAATGTTTTATCATTGAATTGTAATTGAAACTCTTTGTCCATCAACTGTCCAATACTCAAAAATTTATGCTTAAGTCCATCAACAAGTAGTGCATTATTAGTATTAGTATTTCAATCCAAAGTAATAGATCCTACACCTATGATACATTTAGGAAGATTGTATCCAAATTGTACAACACCACCATCATACTTTGCTAATTTAACAAACTTGTTTTTATCTCTAGTCATATGATGTGAACAACTACTATCTATAATCCCTTCATATTTCTTATCAACATGTGATACTAAAGCTTTTTCCTCATGTACTGGTTTTTCATCTTTAATAGCTATAAATCCAATCTCCTCATAATCTAAATCATCATCATCATAAATACCTTCACTAGCATAATAACATTCCTTATATTTTGAATGCTTAGACTTGAAAAACTTAGGCTTGTGCTTAGGAACTCTTGTAGGACATCTAGATGCAAAATGACCTACCTTATTACATGAAAAACATTTCAAAGGTAACTTTCCTTCAAATTTACCCTTACCTCTCTTCTCCCTTCTAGAAATTAGTGCAACAAGTGCATCCATCTTTCTTTCCTCTACCATTATATGTTCCCATTCCTCAGCATACTCACCAAGCTCTTCTTTTAGGTCTTCACTGCTTGTTCTTGGAAGTACAAACATTATCTTCTTGTGTGCAGATGCCTTAAATGTAGATTCAACTTTAGGTACAAAATCTCTCATTTCAAAAGCTTCTAAGGTAGTTATCTTTGCAATCAACATCTCTCTGCTAATGTTTAGATTCAAAGGAATAGTTTCTTGTATAGCTAGAACCTTAGTCTTGTAAGCAAGTGTCAAAGACCTAAGGATATTCACAATGACTTATTCTTCATCATAAGTACCTCCACAATTTATGATTCCAACCACAACCTCAGTAATGCTTTGAACATAATCCCTAATTCTTTCATCATCCTTCATTTGTAGCTTCTCCATCTTTGTTTTCCAATTCTGTAACTTCACTTGCTTGGTATACTTGTCTCCTTGATATAGTGCTTCTAATCTTTCCCAAATCTTATGTGTTGAATCTAGATCTTTAACCTTAGTAATTCTCCTTCAGAGAGTGTGCTAATCAATGCTTCCCTTGCGACCATGTTATATGAAAATACCTTCTTTTCATCATCAGTAGCCTTTTCCAATTCATCCTTAGCCTTCATAGCCACTTGATTCTTTATAATCATCTAGTAGTCAATGCCCAAACATAGAAAATGAGTGTGCATCTTGTTCTTCCAACTGTCAAAGTTTTCAGGATCAAAATTTGGACCACCCTTTCTATAGAATGCCATCTCCAAGATCACCTCAATATGTTAAGCTTTCTCTCTAAGGGCTACAGGCTTTGATACCAATTGTTGGGAATAACAGTCCACAATACAGTTGAGAGGGGGGATGAAACATTTGTATGATAGAATATTAAACTTTAAACTTTGAATAGTAGCAATAATAGATCCAATGAACATAATGAATGCCAACACAATATTTTGGTGCTAGGGAAACCCTATTAAAGATAAAAACCCCGGTGGGAAATTAGCACCCACAAATGATGTACTAAGATTATAGTATCCTTTTTAGAAGATCTAGGCTTGTTAGGACATGATTAAATCATTACAATGCAGAGTCCTTTTTAGAGGACAAATCTTGTTAGGAGTCAAGAAAAGAGGGTAGGCTCACTGCCCAAAGAAGGTTAAGTCCACCTTTAGAGCACATTGTTCACAACACAAGTGTATATGAGGAAATACATAATCCTTTTCAACTGTCTGACAGTAACAATATTTTCTTGATCAGTTCCAATAAAGTACATACAATTCTCTACTCTACATCCAGCAAGTACAAGATCACAAATTTCACAATCCTCTTTCACATTACAAACATCCATCCATATCTTTTCCAAATAAAATATCTTACACATATACCCTATTACATTCTACATGATCAAGTCGGTCGATTAGGCTTTCCTAATATACAAACAATTACATAAACCCTTGCTAAGATGCACACGGTATCTAAAATAATTATACAATGATTACATTACAAAAATTAAGGACTGACATCATTAATTTACATTCACTAGCCAAAATGTATGCTACATCTCTGAAGTCAGCTCCCAAATAAGTATTGTCCAAAACACCTGCCACAGCTGATGTCATCCTACTTTCCATACCTTGCCCTGATCAATGAACATTCTTTAGTACCTTGTTTTTCATCCTTCAAGCTTGCATACAATGAGTCCATACCTTCTATAAGATATACCAGAAACAAAGAGACTAACTCTATCAACTTTCAGTGTCACTGTCTCGTAAACAATCTTCACCAAAATGTTTGTAACTCAGCCAATACACAACATTACATGATGCAATCTTGGATATAAGATCACAACATCTCCATATACTCACATCTAACTTCGCATGATCTCAAACATCCTTACAGTATCTGTACACTATAATAACTAGCCTATTCTCTTTATAGAAACATATGTTGAGATCAGTGACAAAACACTAATGACAATGGCAGAAGATCCAACATCACTCAATGTAGTGATTAAACATATTGAATGTATCAACCATCTCCCTAATGCATTATACATATCCAACATATCCAACTTAGTTTTCTTCATCTGCAACAATATCAAATTCACTTTGGTCCATACATCACCATAAATCCATGGTCCCTATTCCAAAATATTTCATGGTACATGATCTGTCACACATCAATATTTTCTTGGATGCATTTGAGCATCATTTGAATGCATCATTGGCATCATTTTAATCTTTAAGTTATGTACAACATTCAGAGAAATTTATCTTGCTTCCTACATATTCCAGTATATAATGGGAAGTAATCTTGCATATATTTATGGTTTTATTTCTTCCTAAAGGGAGGAATATTGTACAATGTTCATGGATCATCTTTGTCATCTAGTGTCGAGAATCTTCCAGCAATACACGGAGTTCATCACTTTGTATCTCTTTTTTTTTTTCTTTTTTCTTTTTTTTTTGGGGGGGGGGGGGGAACCATATGATCTTCTCTACTTTCTCTCCTATGGGAGAACATATTGTACTTTTTAGTAATCGTAGTCCTTAGTGGGCTATCATTTTTTCTATAGCTATCACTCTTCTTGTTCTTCATGTGTACCTGCTATTGCATCTTATCTCTTTTTTAGAGAGATGTTTTGTTCCCACTAGGTTTTTAATGTTTCTCATTTTATATTGAGAGATTTCATTTTAAATGAGTACCTTATCAGACCTTGTTTCTAGGAAAAATCTTTTATGTCCACCTAGGCTATTCTTAAGGGAGGTGTTTTTTTTTAATCATCTACATGGATTTATTAAGCCTATTTACATGTCACATTTTTGACTTGTTCTAAGAGAGGTGTCTAGTTCATTTTCAAAATTTAGGAGTATACTAGAGATGTTTTGATTTCATTTCAACCAATCATCCTAGTCTCTTGGGTGGTTTCTCCATCACTATAGTTCATCCCTCCTTTCATGGTTGGACTTGGTTGTACTTTGTGTAGGATGTACTTTACTTCTCCATTGAGTCAATGGTCAAATATTTCTCTCATTTTGTGCTTCATCTTATCTCTTATCAATTCTAGATTATACAAATAGGAGTTGAGAAGAGGTTTTAACCTAGTAAGAGGAGATGAATGTGAAGATGAATATGTTACATAGCCGAAGTTGATGAAAAATTAGAATATAATGAAGATGAACTTGAAAAAGTTATATTATTAAAAGTTATAGACAAACATACAACTTCCCCATTTTGAACCTTGGGTACATCAGGTACATTCATCAATTTTGTAAACCCCAATTGGTGTTGTATATAGAAGAGATAAAAAATACTTTATCAATCTACATGCACATGCTTAATCATACTACATTTGAACAAATAAATTCTTTATTATGCTTGAATAAATCATTTAATCTTTTAAAACAATTGTATGAATTAAAATTGTGCTCAATTACATTTTGGCATTTAGGTATCTACAAGGATGCCTTTTAACATTTTAGTGTCCTAGAGGATCTCCTTCACCCACAAGATGTCATGGACATAGGTGGGGTACCCTAAGAGAAATAAAATTAACATAAGAGATATCAATATATAATATTAAATATAATTTAATAAACCTAAATTTAAATGATTCATAAATTTAATAAAAATTATAAATAAGAAGTATGCAATACATGATACTACATGGCTTTCTCATCTAAAGTCAATGGTCAAAAGTGTAACATCGTCAATCAAGGAAATTTGACCCTATAAACAAAACATGACCACATTTTGTCAATTTTTTGTTCTCCCTGTTGTTCTCAGCTTGTGCCCAAGGTTTTCTAATACCAATTGGGCCACAAAAGAAACTCTTTTATGTTTCATTAAACCCAATCAAGTTTTTACTATAATAAAAACCCAATTGGATTTTTATTATAATAAAAATCTAATCAAATTTTTTAAATTTAGGCTTGGTAACTACCAAGCCATAAAAAATCAATTTATTTCAAATTTAAAAAACTTGATGAGGTTATTAGTGATTTGGTCTTTTTTACATATTGTGGCCACTTTTTTGCACACCAACTTGGTACACTTACCCGCATATCAAATTAACTCTTCTTGTCAAAATTGTCATAATAATGGACTGAGTTCATATCTAGGAAATGGACTAAGTTCAAATTTATAAAATGTAGCATCAAAACTTCTCCCAATTATATTTTTGCATCCATATGATATATTTTATTTCTTGAAACTTAAGGGAGGTAATTTGAAGTCTTATCAAATACAAATCAATGTCTATAATTACACCATCCATAAAAGATGTGAATTATATATGATGTGTTGGCATTTTCATGAGATTGGTATACTAGTTGGATTCATAGGAAGTAATTGGTTTGGTTTTCATTGATGGAAACTATGTCAGTTCAGTCATGCATCACAATCGGTGAAGTGGAGAGGGTGGATGTACAAAGTTGAGTGCCTATTTTGTGGAAATCCATTGCCAAACAAATTTGGCACAAGAAACGGGCACCTGTTAATCTTTGGGTGCCCGAAGCATATTTAAAAAATAGGAACCCATTTAAAAATTGGGTTCCCACTTAGCTTCAGGTACCCGAAGCAAAACAAGCACCCAATTTTTTTAAAATGGGTGATTTTTTTTAGATCAAGCACCTACTTTTTAAACATCGGATGCCCATTTTGTAAATCTATTTGTTTATCTTTTAAAACCATTTTCCAAGTCATTTTCACAACTTGGTAAACAAGATCATGGTTTTGAAGATACAGGTGCATGTTTCTAGTTCTACTACTGACCCCGTTAGTAATTTTTCTCCTAATTTTAGGTACGTACCATTATTTTTTATTATTTTTCTTTATTTTATTTATTGTTTCATTAAAAAATGTAGTTTAATGTTATTTTTAACTATTTAAACAAGTAATTGTTTAGTTTCAACTTTATTTTCTAATTTATCATATAAATAATAATATTTTATGTTTTATTTAGTTATTTTTAGTTTTAGTTTACTTTGTAAATTATCATACTAAACTAGAAAACTATTAAAATTTAATTTAACATTAGGTAGAAAAAAAAAATGTAAACCTAAACACAATTGAAATATAAATCCCTAAGTAGAAAACAAAAATATAAACTTAAATACACCTAAAATAAGAAACCATAGGTAGAAAACAAAAATATTAACCTAGACACAATTGAAACAAGAAACCCTAAATCCAGAAAATATATAATAAACTCCTTCTCTCTCATGTATTTTAAATTATTCTCTCTCTCTCTCATGTTTTTAAAATTATGTTGTGATTAATTATTTAAGTCTTTCTTTGTAGGGTAAAATGTAAATTATATGTTAATTGTAAATTTTCATGTTTTTAAATTATGTTGTAACTCTCTCTCTCTCTCTCTCTCTCTCTCTCTCTCTCTCTCTCTCTCTCTCTCTCTCTCATGTTTTTTAAATTTTCATATTTTTTAATTATGTTGTAATTAATTATTTAACTCTTTCTCTCTCATGTTTTTTAAATTATGTTGTAATTAATTATTTAAATCTTTCTTTGTAGGATAAAATGTAAATTGTATGTTAATTGTGAATTTTCATATTTTTAAAATTATGTTTTAATTAATTATTTAAGTCTTTCTTTGTAAGGTAAAATGTAAATTGTATGTTAATTGTAATTTTTCATGTTTTTATATATTAGAAGATAATTTATCCATGGGTGATTTAACATTGATGAGCTCTTGGGTCAGCATGCACCACCACCACCACCCCCTCCATGTCCACCTCCACTTGAGGAGTTGAAAGACCATATTCAAAGAAATGTAAAGGCCTTTATGAGAGACATAAATACAATTAAGCATGATCCTCATCCACCTCCCCAACTACTACACCTTTCAGATACCATGCAAGGCATAATAAATTCTATACAAACATTAGACTCAGAACTTGATAGTTTTCATTCAAGGAGGGAATCCATGTGTGCTTATTATGCTGATGACCTCTCTTATAAAGAGGACAATGATTTAAAAATTACAAAAAATAATATGACGCATTATTTTTTGAACCCTAAAATGGGTGAGGAGATAGTTAGCAAGAAGCCACATATTTATATTAGATTATAATCCAAGGAAGAATTTCATCTCCCTAATCATAGACATTTCAAGTTCACTTTTCATCTCAACTACAAACTTATTACTCATTTCATAATTTCCTCCAAAGATAATATCATCAACAAAAACTTTGACAATCAAGATACCTTCTTCATTGATTCTTAAGTACAAATTGTTGTCATCATTACCTTTCTTGAATCCCAAATGAATTAGATACTAATCCAATATTTCATACCAAGCTCTAGGTGCTTATTTCAATCCATATAGAGCCTTCTTCAATCTGCAAACTAGATCTTCATTTTCTAATAAAGGAAATCCATCAAGTTTCTCAATGTATACTTCCTCTTCCAAGTCTCCATTAAGAAAATCTGATTTCACATCCATCTGATATACTTTAAAATCCTTATAAGTAGCATAGGCTATGAATAACCTTACTACCTTAATCCTAGTAACAGGTGCAAAAATTTCTTCAAAATCAATTCCTTCTTGTCATGAATACCCTTTACATACTAATCTAGCTTTGTTTCTAATAAAAAATCTTTCTTCATTCATCTTGTTTCTAAATACCCACTTAGTACCAATCACATTTTTGTCTTCGGGCCTTGGAACCAACTCCCAAGTGTTGTTCCTCTGAATTTTCTCCAGTTCTTCCTTCATGTCTTTGGTCCATGATTCATCTTTTCATGCCTCATCTATGGACTTTGGTTCTACTTGTGAGATCAAGAAAATGACATTTGTATTTTGTGACCTCTCCTCTCTGTTCTATAATCTTTCTTTAGTTCCCTTAGTGTTGTCACCAATGATCTGATCCTTACTTGATGGTTTATTAGAACATATTTGGGTGTGGTCTTCTCCTTTAAATCCACACTTATCCTACTATTAATCATCAAAACTTCTTGAGATGCTTCATTCCCTTCATTTTCATTATCATTCTCTATTGTCTGCATATTGTCCTGATTTGCATTCACATTTTCAAATGTAATCTCATAGGGGTTAAAGTCACAGTACCTTTCTCTAACTTGAAAATTTTCATCCACCCTCACATTAGCACTTTCAATCAACTTCCTAGTTCTCAGATTATAACATCTATATGCTTTACTTCTAGTAGAGTAGCCAAGGAATATACCTTCATCACTTCTAGCATCAAATTTTCCTATGCATTCATCTCTCTTAATGTAGTATTTGCTTCCAAATATTCTAAAATAACTACTAGTAGGTATCTTACCATATCATAGCTTAAATGGTTTTTTGTATGTACCTTCTCTTATTTATACTCTATTCATTGTGTATATTGTTATAGTGAATGCTTCTCTCCAATGCATATGTGGAAATTTTCCTTCTATCAACATGGTTCTTACCGCATCAAGAACTATTATGTTTCTTCTTTCAAAAACTCCATTTTGTTGTGGTTTCCTAGGTGCAGAAGTATGCCTCATAATACCATACTTCTCATAGAAGGTATTGCATTTATGTGAAGTGAATTATCCACCTCTGTCTGATCTCAAACACTTTATATTCAAGTCTATCTCATTCTCAACCTTTTCCTTATAAAACTTAAAAGTTTCAAATGCTTCTAATTTTTCTCTAAGAAATCTAACCCACATCATTATAGACTAATCATCAGTGAATATGATAAATTACCTATCTCCAAAGTATTACCTAGTCTGATTAGGTCCACAAATATCTGTATGAATCAGCTCTAATTTTCCATTTGTTGAATATCCTTTGCTTATAAGACTAATTCTTGTCTGCTTTCCCAAAACACATTCTCTACATGTAGTATTAGTAGATTTCACAATCTTAGGTAGATCTCTAATAGCATTATTGTTAGATGCCTTTACCATGTTATCAAAATTGATATGACAAAACCTACTATGCCATAACCAACTGTCATCAATCTTTGCAAAAAAACAATTGACCTCAGTAGTGTTTAACTAAAATATATTACCTCTGGTCTTGGTGCCAGATGAGATCAACTCTCCATTAGCTCCTCTAATAGATAAATGACCATCCTTGAATTTGAAATAATAACCATTATCCACAAGCTATCCAACACTCAACAAGTTATGTTTTAAACCATCTACAAATAGTAGATCATCATTATTAGTCTTTACATCTAAAGTAATTGATCCTTTACCAACAATCATTCTAGGAGTATTATCACCAAACCTTACAATTCCCCCATCAAAAATTTTCATCGTATATACTTTGAAATCCTTATAAGAAGCATAGGATAAGAATAATCTTACTACCTCAGTCCTAGTAATAGGTGAAAATATTTATTCAAAATCAATTCCTTCTTGTTGTGAATACCCTTTACATACTAATATGGCTTTATTTCTAATAACAAATACTTCATCATTCATCTTGTTTCTGAATACCCACTTAGTACCAATCACATTTTTGTCGTTAGACCTTGGAACCAACTCCCAATTGTTTTTCTTCTGAATTTTTTGCAGTTCTTCCTTCATGTCTTTGGTCCATGATTCATCTCTACATGCCTCATCTATGGACTATGGTTCTACTTGTGATATCAAGAAAATTGCATTTGTAGTTTGTGATCTCTCATCTCTGTTATGTAATCTTTCTTTAGTTCCCTTATTGTTTTCACCAATGATTTGATCCTTACCTGATGGTTTCTAAAAACATATTTGGGTGTGATATGCTCCTTTAACTCCACACTTATCCTATTGTCAATCATCAAAAAATCCTAAGATGCTTCATTCCCTTCATATTTATTATCATTCTCTATTTTCTGCATATTGTCTTGATTTGCATTCACATTTTCAAATATAATCTCATATGGGTTAAAGTCACAATACCATTCTCTAACTTAAAACTTTTCATCCACTCTCACATTATCACTTCCAATCAGCTTCCTTTTTCTCAGATTGTAAGATCTAAAATCTTTACTTATAGTAGAGTAGCTAAGGAATATACCTTCATCACTTCTAGCATCAAATTTTCCCATGCATTCATCTCTCTTAATGTAGCATTTTCTTCCAAATATTCTAAAATAACTAATAGTAAGTGTCTTACCATACCATAGCTCAAATGGTGTTTTGTATGTACCTTCTCTAATTTTTACTTTATTCATTGTGTATATTGTTGTATTGACTACTTCTCTCCAATGCATGTGTGGAACTTTTCCTTCTATCAACATGGTTCTTACCGCATCAACAACTATTATGTTTCTTCTTTCAGAAACTCCATTTTGTTGTGGTGTCCTAGGTGCATAATTCTACCTCATAATACCATGCTTCTCACAAAAGGTATTGAATTCATGTGAAGTGAATTCTCCACCTCTATCTGATATAAAACACTTTATATTCCAGCATGTCTCATTCTTATCTTTTTCCTTATAAAACTTACAAGTTTCAAATGATTCTAATTTTTCTCTGAGAAATCCAACCCACATTATTCTAGAGTAATCATCAGTGAATATGAAAAAGTACCTATCTCCAAAGTATTGTCTGGTCTGAGTAGGTCCACAAATATCTGTATGAATCAGATCCAATTTTCCATTTGTTAAATATCCTTTGCTTGCAAAACTGCTTCTTGTCTACTATCCCAAAATACATTCTCTACATGTAGTATTAGCAGGTTTCACAATCTTAGGTAGATCTCTAATAGAATTATTGTTAGATTCCTTTACCATGTTATCAAAATTGATATGAAAAAACCTTCTATGACATAACCAATTGTCATCAATCTTTAAAACAAAACAACTGACCTCAGTAGTGTTTAACTAAAATATATAACCTCTAGTCTTGGTTCTAAATGAGTTCAATTTTTTATGTGCTCCTTTAATAGAGCAATGACCATCCTTGAATTCCATATGATAACCCTTATCCAAAAGTTGTCCAATACTCAACAAGTTATGTTTTAAACTATCCACAAATAGTACATCATCATTTTTTAGTCTTTACATGTATAAAGTAATTGATCCTTTACCAATAATCATTGTAGGAGTATTATCACCAAACCTTACAACTCCACCATCAAAATTTTTCAGCTGAATAAATCTATCCTTGTCATCAGTCATATGGTGTGAACATCCACTATCAATTATCCAATCATCTTTCCTATCAACATGAGAAACTAAATCTTTTTCTTCATGGATAGGATCTTCTTCTTTGATAGAAACAAAACCCAAAACATCATTAAATTCATCATCTAGATCTTTAGATCCATCACTACCATAATAGAATTCCTTATCATTCTTTTACTTCCCATATTTAGGCATATTCTTAGGTACTCTAGTTAGACATCTAGATGTGACACAGATCAAGGATGGTGGATCTAATTAAGGCCAGTCCAACCTTGCAGCCAACTAACAACATAGTAGAATAACACTACACAAAAATTGTTTGAACTCAAATTTTCATTAACATGCTTGGCTGTAAGGCCTTCCAAGTTAGGGCCAACTATAAATAGAAACTATTTTGCAAGATCAACAAAGATCCAATCCAACTCTAGCTAGTTCAGTTCTGAAACAAATCAGCAACTGATGGAAACCCTAAGGCAGATCTAAACTTGAGCTCGCAAGCCTCCAAGCATGCAAACCACTAGCTCTACTAATACAAATTATCAAATAATAATCTGATATGCTAGATCTCACTGGATCTTTTCCACAACTTCACTTATCTAGTTCTCTACCACTACCGTTCCCCTAAAAAACTACCCAAACACTCCTTAAATACTAATCTTCAGCCACAAGTCAGCTAGAAGAAACAATTAACTCCTAAGCCAAGTCAGATTCTACTACAAAAAAATATTAAATGCAATACAAGCCAGCACACAAATAGCCTTACAATTATTAAATTTAACATGTCGGCCTCCAGATCCACATAGGAGAATCCAACAAAATCTACCAACAATAAATGCACCAAGTTGGCCAAGAAAATCTCCAAGAACTCCAGTCAGCAAACCAGCTAACAAGCACCAGTGAAATAATCGAGCATGCCAAGAATTACCGAGCACCAGTGTCGACCGAGCACCGTAAACATCGTTGAGTAACACTTTCACCGAGCACATGAGGTTTCATCGAGTTCCTTTAGTGACCAAACTTCCTTCAATGACTAAGACCATTGGTCAAAGCTACAATCAAGAACCACAAAACCCAAAATAATACACCTCCATGTAGATTCACCCAGTGGTCCTAGAATGCCCCTGCATCAAGATACAAAATGACCAACCTTATTGTAGTTAAAACATTTCAAAGGTAATTTTCCTTCAAACTTACCTTTACCTTTCATTTCCTTTTTGGCAATCAGGGCCATGATTTTCTCATCAACTTGATTGTCTATCCTTTGAATGTCTTCCCATTCTTTAGCATATTCTCCAAGATTTGTGTTGTGCTTGTTCACTCTTCTAGATTTGGCACCAATAGATCTAGTTCTCTAAACAGTAGCCTTAAATGTTTCTCCACCTCAGGTAGTGCATCCTTTATTTCTACGGTCTCAAATGTAGTCATCTTAGCCACTAGCATGTCTCTGGTGAAATCCTTGTATTGTGGTATTGTCTCCTCCAAAGCAAGAACTTTGGGTTTGTAGGCAGGAACCACAAATCTCAAAATCTTTGTTATGACTTCATCCTCTATATAAGTACCTTAATTTTTTATTATTCCAATCACACATTTAGATACTCTTTGAAAATACATCCTTACTATTTCATCATCCCTCATCTTCACTGTTTCCATCTTTGCTCTCCAATTCTACAACTTTGCTCTCTTAGTGTATTCATCTCCTTTATAAAGTACAATTAGTCTTTTACAGATCTCACTTGACTTTTTTTATCTATGATTTCTATAAATTCACCATCAGATAACACATTAACCAAATCTTTCTTTGCAAAAACATTAAAAACAAATATTCTTATTTCTTATTCAATAGTAGTAAGTGATGCAGGAGCATCCTTGGGAAGTTAGTAATCCTGCATGTTGGAGTTTTTGTTCTTAGTGTTGCTCAATTACAATGTTGGTTGATGGGCTCAGTCGAAGAGGTATGGCTTGATTGCAGTGTGGATGAGGATCTCATTTGTAGAAGTACTAATTTTCTTCTAGCACTTGGTCAACATGTACTTGGTGATGCCTAGCTTTCTCAGTAGTTTTTCTGACACTCAGGAATTTGGGTTTTCCGACTGGTCTTCTTGTGGATTTTTTGGGTTGAATTGATGCATTTAATTTGAGTAGCATATGTTGCATTCTCCTAGGTAGGTCTGGAGGCCAACATGGAGAATTATTTAATTGTAAGGCTATTTGAGAATAAACTGATGTTTCATTTAATATTTGTTTGTCTTTAGAAGCTGAGTCGGTTTAGGATTTATTTCTTTCTTCCAACTGACTTGTCACCAAAGTAGTAGATAAGCATTAGTTGGGTAGTTATTGTAGTAGCAAAATAGTAGCAAAGGAAGAGCAGAGATTCAAGTGAGGAATCTAAAGCTGTGAATTTGTGAGTAGAGCTAGTGGCTGAGGTTTAGGAACAAGAAGATTTCTTGGTGGCTTCTGAGAACAAGTTTAGATTTTGTTGGAAGTTTCTACCAAATTTTTGTAGCCTACTGTTACAACTCTGGCTAGCTAGGGTTAGGGTTTGAATTGGATCTTGATGGATCTTGCAAAACTATTACTTTCTTTGTAATTGGTCATAACTGGGAAGGCCTTACAACCTAGAACATTGCATGTAATTAGATATTTTTTTTAATAAAATTTCATATTTCTATTAGATCTTGCTTTTTAATTGTCATTCCATTGTGTGGTTATTTAGTTGGGTGCTTAGACATCTCCTTCATGGATTCTCTTGGCCTTGCATTGTGTTGATAAGTGTCTCTAGGTCTTTCTCCTTTATGATAGGAACATCTTTCCAGGTAATGAGCCAATGTTCCAATCCCATGCACATCAGATGATTCTTCATCTTCTCCTTCCATGTGTTAAAATTATCTGCATCAAACTTATGACTCTCCTTTCTGAATAAGGCCATCCTGATCTTTACCTCAAATAGTTAAGCTTTCTAACTGAGGACCAAAATTTCTAATCCCAATTGTTAGATTAACAAAGTACTAATAAACTAAGAGGGGGGGTGAATCAGTTGATGCCAATAATGAATACTTTAAACTTTAACTTCAAATATTTTTTCTTGAGGAAAACCTTGTTAAGGGAAAAACCTCAGTGAGGATGGTACCCACAAATATCTTCACTATGAGTATAATAAATATGTTAAGAGTTATGACCCTATTAGGAGTAGAGTCTTACAATAGGCAGGTCCTGGTTAAAGGACAGACCCTGTTAGGAGTCTTTTACAATGTGATCCCTATTAAAGAATCAACCCTTCTTAGAGTCCAGCCCTACTAGAGGCAATAACCATGTTAGGGGTGTATAATAGATTAACCTGATCAATATATTTTAGAGTTAAAGCCACCCTTAGTTTCTCCAAACCTCACACCTTCAAGAGTAAGACAATTGTAACCTAAAACTTCTTCCAGTACTCAATCACTACCAAAAAAGCTCCAACTTGTGCCCAAATGCATAAGTACTATTTTCCAAATAGCAACCAATGAATCCTCAAGCTTGCATTCACCTCTGCAATTCACATATGCAATTTCTTTTTATATTCCATACTTATTTTCCAAAGTTTTCATTCCTTATATATAAGTTACAATAATTAAATATGGGTTAGCTTACATAGGATAAATCCTATTTATAAAATACAAATAGATCCATGTGAAGATGCACACAGAACCTCTTACAATGTTATGACATAACAATTGCATAAATTAATTATCTAGATCCATAAATCAATCTCGATCATCAAATTACTTGAAAAGTGTTCTAAGTCATCCTCCAAATAGGTCTTCATCAATACACATGCTATAGCTGATGTCACCTATGAAATCAGAATTCCATATGATCATAATAATCTCTCCATCTAATCCCCAACATGAACCTATTTTCACTCATCATAACTTAAAAACAATCATGAATGGTATCCACAAAGTTATCCAATCAACTTTGTAAAAACCTTAGTTTCTATCTCCTAAAAACCAATCATCAGTAAATCAACCATAACTTTGTCAGATCAATTCATAAGCATGTGCAATCAGAGCTAGTGACCCAAGACATTATGTGGATTCTTCATCTAAGTTCACACATTCTAATTCTTTGTACTATGTATGAACAATTCCCTGCAACTTGTCTTCAAGCTTCTGAATAACATATGTTGACATCAATGACAAACTCTATTATGAATAAAAAACACAATTACTTTAGCATGTCTTTAACTCTACTAGGATACTCCTCTACAAGCATACCATCAGTATTCATGCTAACAATTTTTGCCCAATTTCTTCCATAGGGCCTCCAAAAGTGACCCATAAATTTAGTATCCTGATCAAAGATTATACTCCTAGGAGTTCGACACAACCTTACAACTTCTTCAAAAAATAAATTTTCTATGTTTTTGGCATCACTATTTTTCTTGTGAGGTATAAAATATATCATCTTTGAAAATCTATCTACAAAAAGAAAAATTGAGTCATTGCCTCTTCGGGTACGTGGTCAACCCAACACAAAGTTCATACTCACTGAATCCCTAGGCCTAGTTGGAAAAAAAAGTGGTTGATATAGGCCTACATTTTGGCTTCTCCCTTTATCATACTAACATATGTTTCATATTTCCACATGCCTCCTCACATCCCCTTACAACTTGGTCCAAAAATAACGAGTACTCAATTGTAGATAAGTATTATCCTAAAAAAAGTGTCCAACAAGATTCCACTAAGTTTTTCCTTCAGTAAATTATCCCTCATTGATGCTTTGGGAATACACAACTTTTTCCCTTTGATAGAAATCCTTCTTGGATCATAAATTATGTCCATGACTCTCTATTCTTGCAAATAGTATTGTTGCAAGCTTCATAAGATTCCTTGAAATTTGCATCCTCTATATATAATTCCTACAAAATTTTAAAACCCACACCATTAGTTTGCATTTCACATAACAAAAATTTCTTCCTACTCAATGCATCAGCGACTTTATTCATTTGACCTCTCTTATGTTCTAAAAAAAATTAAAACTTTGGAGATATTCAACTCAATTAACATGTCTTTGAATTAATTTTTGTTGGTTATTAATGAACTGCAAGGCATGTTTATCTGTGTATATGATGAAGTCCCTATTCAACAAGTAATGTCTCCATTTATTTCATTATTCAACTTGATTAACATGTCTTTGAATTAATTTTTGTTGGTTATTAATGAACTGCAAGACATGTTTATCTATGTATATGATGAAGTCCCTAGTCAACAAGTAATGTCTCTATTTATTTAAGGATTGAATAAAAGCATAGAACTCCAAATTATATGAAGATTATTTCTTTTTAGATTCATTTAATTTCTCACTAAAGTATGCTACCACTTTACCCTCTTGACTTAAGATTTCCCTAATGACCAACCAACTAGCATCACACTCCACTTGGAACACCTTGTCAAATCTAGTAAAGAAATAATACATTGTTCACTCTCCTTATTCTTAATAAACTTAAAACTTTATTTAGCCTCCTTAGTCCAAACAAGTGGCATTTTATTTCCTTTGATAGTCTTAGAATAGGTGTCACTACATGATTGAAATTTCTCATAAATTTTCTATAAAAACTAGAAAGAATATGATGTATCCTTACCTCCATTACATTTCTTGGTGTTGGACAATAAATTATGTCATATAGATTCTCCTTATCCATATTTATCTCATCTTTGGACACCACAAAGCCCAAGTATATCAAATCAGTTTTCATAAAAACACACTTCTTCAAATTGATCTACAATTTCTCTTCAGGTAATCTTCATAACCTACTCCAAATTCTCTATATTCTCTTCTTTTGATCTTCTAAACACCAAAACATCATCTAACTATATAATTAAAAATTTCCCAAGGTATAGTTTGAAGACCTCATTAATTAGTCTTAGAAAATTGTTGGGTACATTAGACAACCCCAAAGAAATAACCATCCATTCATAAAATCCATCATTATTTTTAAAAAATTTCTTCCATTCTTCCCTAATCTGATTTTTATTTGATGGTAGCCACTCTTTAAATCTATCTTGGAAAACTACGTAGAACTAGTCAAGAAATCCATAAGATCTTCTATTTTAGGAATAGGAAACCTATACCTTATAGTGATCTTGTTAATATCCCTTCAATCAATACACATATGTCATTCCCCTCCTTTCTTTGGTGAAAGTACCATGGAAATATCACAATGACAAAGGATTTCCCCTATCAAACCCTTCTTTAAAAGGTTCTCCACTTGTTTTCTTATATCTTCATTTTCCATAGGTTTCAACCTATATGCAGCTTTGTTAAGAAAGCTAGCTCCTATAATCAAATCTATATTATGGCTTATATTCCTCATGGATGTAAATTCATTACGAAAATTAGATGCAATAATATGTATATGTTCATTAAAAATATCTTTCACTTCAAGAGGTAAATCATCAAGCTTTGTAGTGGTAATTATGGTTCTAGGTTTGAGAACCAAAGAAAATCCTACTTCCTCCTTCAAATCATGTAGTAACTCTTTACCACTCATATTCATTACCTTACTACTATTTTTTCTATTGCTACATTCCTCTTCTTTCTCCCTTATGGGAAGCGAGGTATTATTTTCTCCATCCTTCTCAATGGTATATGTGTTCTTCCTTTCTGTCATAAATGGTATGGCCTTCCAAGAAATACATGGCATGTGTCCTTAGGAATTATATCACAAATAATGTGATATATATAACTTCTTATTTTAAAATCCACATAGGCCTACTCATTACCTAACAACTGATGGCCTTTTCGTAGCCAAGATACCTAGTATGGTAAAGGATGTTAATTATCTTGAGCTCTAACTTTTCTATCATTTTTGTTGCTACAATATTGTCAGTTCTACCACTACCTATGATTACCTTGAAGTATTTACATTTGGACATACACCTATTTTTGAACAAGCCTCTCCTTAGGACAATTTCATGGCTTTCCCTTTAGGGTTTCAACAAGACCCTTTTTAGCATCAACGATTCACCCAACTGTGGTTCATCCTTGTGGTTGATAGTTGTCTCTTGTCTTTGTTGTTTTTTCCTTGATGCCACAACACCAATTGGTTCCATGTGCCCAACTCCTTTCATTAATTGAGATGCATTACTCTGAACATGGAACATATCTATCTTCAGACATACATGGAAGTGATCATTTTCTTATACCATGAGCATTTATTATTCAGGACAATACACTTGACAGTGAGATATAGTGATTGATTACATGCATTTTTTAGTTTACATGGTACATATTTGATGATCCTAGTTGTAGTCATATCGATCAGATCATATTGACACTAATATGTTTGATGGTAACATTTGATGATTAAACTTGTATTGCATAATCAATTTATGTATTTGGTAAAATTGATCTTTGATATGGTAGACTCCTATGATATAGGGTAGAGCATTGTGGACCATAACAAATTATTTTGTTTCTAATATTGAATCACATGCTTTTTCATTTTATGTCATTGTATTTCATAATCTTTATGCAATGACTTGGAAGTCTTAGAAATTTAAATTGAAAAGGAGACATACTTTTGCAAAGGTTATGGCAAGCCTTTTGGTAGGTTTTACCTAATTATGAATAAAGTTTCTTAAATACTATTTAATAGAACATTAAGTACCAAAGTGGTTCCAATATTGTGTTTTCAGCATTAAAATGGGGTTAATGACATGGATTAGCATGCCTTTACTTTCAGCATGCTTATGTTATAATACTTTGATTATTGAACACATTTCATTGTTTGAACCCTAAGCTTGGTCCCAACCTAGGGCACGTCTCATGGCCGAGGCATCACGAAGTATTGAGTGTTTAGTTGTTCTTTGTTTGGCAGAAGACAATTGAAACAAGACCTGTAAGAACTATTTATATGGAAATTCGAGGAAATTTATGAAAGTATTTTGAGAGGATTTGGACTATAGATTATATAGGATTATGAGGAGATTGCACAACTATTTTAACAAGTGTTCTATTTCTTTTTTTTTCATGCATCCTTTCTTATTCTTAGTTCCTTTTTTTTAAAGAGATAATCTGTCATGTTAAGATTTTTTAATGGGTTTTGGTAGAAGATTTTTTTCTAACTATGTTTGATATGTATATTCTTCTTTAGTTAGGGCCCTCTCTATTCTTTATGTTAATATCTATGTTTAAAGGTATTTATTAAAAGAATATTTACAAATTTCTTTGTGTTTCTAATTTTATAGGTTTGTAGTTTTAGTTTAATAAACTAATAGAGATAAAAGTTTGTTCCTATTAAGGGGCTCTGTAAACCTTTCATTAGTTTGAGGTATTTTCTCTTACCCTAGTTAGGGTTTCAAGTTTTGAATAAGTTATAAATTTTTCATGGTGATTACTATTTATTTTCATGGATAGTTTATTTTGTTAAAGGTTAATGGACTTTGTTTCAAACTCTAGTCTTTCTTTGTTTACCTGAGTTGGGTATTATCACTTTGCTTCAAACTAATCTCTGTTAAACCCTAGTTAAATTTGGGTATGTCTTTTTTATTATTGGTCTTTTTATTTCACAGTGTTGTATACTTTTTTAAGTGCTTAATTTTTAACCCTTGTTACTTTGTTTAGATATGTGAAAGGTTTCTCTTATTCACAATTACTCATTTTTGGAACGTTGAGATAACTTACTTTGGATTTGGTAAAAGAGAAACAAAAGGAATTTTTATTTGGTGATTTGATAGTTAATTGTTTATTCATTATTTTATGGAGATATGGCACACTTATTCTAAAAAAATTATTTAATTTAGTTAACAATTCTATGATAGTTACATTATCATTTTTTTATGAGGTGTAAAAGTAGTTTCGTGGAAGTTTTTTTCAGTTCATGTGTAAGGGGCATTATATAAGCATTTCTATGACAATGTTATTGATGTATAGAGAAAGAGATTCTAAATTTACATGAAACACTCATTTCATTTACAGTAAATTATGCACATTGTTTAAAAGGCGTAAATATTTGTAAAAGAATGTAGTTGAACTAATTTGGTATAATTCATTGTTGAGTATAAGAAATCAAATATACTTGATTATGTATTATATTAAGTTGTGATAACCATTATTTGTACAAACATTATGACTCTGTATGAAAATCATAAATTGTAATTTGAGATATCCAGTGAGGCATTGAAAAATGCTATCAATGATATAGCACAGTCAGTGAGACAAAAATATAGCCAATGAGGCATTTTTTAATCAGGATGTTTTACATAAGCCAGTGAGGCATTTTGTAACAGGATGTTTTACATAAGCTAGTGAGGCATTTTGTAATAAGGATATTTCATATAAGCTAGTGAGGCAATTTGAGTGGTTGTATACCCCAGAGGGTTTCCACTCAGGCCAAATCTTTGTGTCGTATTATTTGTGTATGTCTTACTGTCATTGTTATCTATTTAGTTTATGTTTCATGTTGTTCCAAGTTTGTTCAAGTAAAAACTATAATTGAATTAAAAAAATTAAACCATGGATACATTCCCCTTCTTAGTGGTATTATACTCCAACAAGTTATATCAGAACCATACCCTTTCCTTTAGGGTTTCTTGGTTAAGGGGTGCACGCTATGGCTGGTCAAGAAGGTTTGTCTAGTTTTAGGGCACATTTATTTGATGGCACTGGATATGCATTCTAGAAATTTATAATGAAACTCCATTTAAATTCCTTAGGATATGAAGTGTGGACAGCCACAGAAACTTCATATACTAGTACAACACCACCTTCTACTGTTGATGAAAAGAAGGCATCTGAGAGTGATGTAGAGGCATCAAATGCCATTTATTGTGGACTTACTAATGATATATGTGTTAAGGTTATGGATTTTCATAATGATAAATCTATTTGGGATAAGTATCAAACATTTCTAAAGGTGATGAGAAAGTTAAGGAGGCAAAACTACAAGCCTATAGAGCTTAGTTTGAAAGTCTTAAGATGACTGAAGAGGAGAAAATAGATGATTATTCTCTTCAAGTTCATGATATTGTTAACTCCATTAGAGGACTTGGACAGGAACTAGAAGAAGCTACAGTCATAAAGAAAGTTTTAAGGTCCTTGACCTTAAAATATAATTCAAAGATATTAGTTGTTGAAGAAAGGGATATTTTTGTACAAGAAGTACCTTTATAGGATTAGTTTATCACTATTTCTATCAAATTGAGCTAAAATACAACAATTAGGAAGCTATTTAACCAAAATAATGGCAGTAAACATCCTATAGCTCTCTATTTAGATATGCTAATGCAAAGCTCTCAAAAAGCTTCCATTAGTGACAACTCTAAAATGATAATTATGCTAAATGATTATGCAATTAAGCCTATTTACTCAAAAAAAATGCTCAATTATGCTAAAATGTGCTCCTAGCTCAAATTCACTATAACTTTGATGCAATTCTAAGATGTAATTGGGATCCTTTTCTCTTGATTTTAGCCTTCTATTTATAGATTTTAGCAAGCTTAGGGGTGGAGTTAATTTAATCATGATTGAGTTAAGGTTAAGTCTATGGTTTCAAATATGGGGACAATTTAAATATTTTGTCCTCAAAGCTTGGGACAATGAAACAAAATGGACGGTCAAGATGCTCTCTCCTTATGGGTGATTGAGATTCCATGTGGCTTTCATCCATGTGAGTCCAATCCTTAATTCCTATTGGTTGAGGTAATTCCTCCCATGTCATGGGTGAGAAAAATTAGGAATTAATTAATTGAATTTAATTAATTTCTTTAGCCATGTGTACCCCTTGAATGGGTTAAATTTGATTTTAATTGAACTATGCAATTAATTAGATTCATTGCACAATTAAATGATTAATTTTATTTATTTAATCAGTTTGACTTGTGATTTCAATTAATATTGGATTTTGGCTTGATTGTAATTAATGCCTTGATTTTTCCTTGATTTCTCAATTAAATTAGCTTGGACAAATTTTAGGTGTCTACAAATGCCCCTCTTTGAATTAATGTGTGAAGTGCATTGGTTCAAAGAATGTCTTATGTCTAGAAGCAGATTCCTGATTACCTAATGTTTGATTTAATCTCGATGGTTGATGCAGATTTCCTGATGAAATCCTAATTATTTCATGTTCTCAATGGTTGTCACGATGATGGAATTTGGATGCAATGCTTGTTTTGACATGATTCGCTAGTTTCGATGTTCCACCGATGTATTTGAAAAATTTTATGTTTAATGATCTTGCAATATATTTTGATTAAATATATGACAATATGAGTGCATGACCCATTAGAAATGAAATGAAATGTGTTTTAATGAAAAATTAAGCCTTTGTGATCATTTTTGTTCAATCATTTTGAATTTACGGTGATTTCAATTTCATTTTTGATAATGTTTTTAGTGATGAACTTATCAAAAATACCCCTGATTTGGTCATTTGGGTGATATAACTTGATCTCAAGTACAATTGTCAATTAAACAACTCCTTTTAGGTTAAATGGCTATATGTAGGGGTAAAAAGTCAATTTTACTATTCATTTTCACCTTCTCCTTTTGACTTTTCTCCTCTGACCTCTCTGAGCTTTGACAATGGTGGTGATTTACAAAGAGAATAGATTTGAGAGAGAGTGTCGATATCAGCGTCCTCTAGACTACGGACCTCCAGTGAGTACTTCAATAAATCTTTTTTTGTTGATTTTTTTTTTCGCAAAAAATCTAGCTTTTATAGACAAAAATATATTTTTTCCAAAACTAATGAAATAGCGCATACTAGCAATTTAGTAGCACGTACAAACTTGTTTCGGTGCATCTGCACTGGGAAATAGCATGTAATAGCATTTTAGTAGTGTGTACACCAAGGAACCCTAGGTTAGGTTTTAGCGTCCAACCAATAAAGTAGCGCTTATGACATAGCTAGCGCAATCAATATTTTTTGTAGCGTGTATGCTCAATTTTTCTAGCACGTACAAATTTTAATAGCACTTAAAACTTATTTTAGTGTGTGCCATAATTTTTTCAGCGTGTTTAATCAATTTAATAGAGCTTTTGAGTTTTGGTGTGTAAAAGCCATAGAATAGCACGTACAACCTTTTTAAGTGTTTTCTAGTTTTTGGCAGAGTCATCTAGTCTGAATGATTTGCATGATCAATCAATGATCCTAAATGATGGATCCTATAATTAAACAAGTTGCTTGGTGTCAGTTTTGATCATGTTATGATGAATGTTTGATTGTCAACTCTGATTGATTGGTTTGATTATGATGATCATTTTACATTGTGATGCCCATAAACTAGAACAAAAACACACCATTTTTTTTAAAAGCACTAAACAACTCCTAGGTTGCACACTAAGTTATGCTAAAACTTGAAACATAATACAATGACCAACACATGCAACTCGCAAGGGGAATCATGGCATGCACTGGCTTGTCAACATCCCTTACTCGTCAAGTGTGTTAGTCTGGCGAAACCCTAAATTAGGGTTTAACATATTAATAAATAAACATTAATAATTCCTTGATTATTATTAAAAGAAAATTATATAGCACAAAAAGCCTAAAACTTAAATCTAAAAATTGAATTAAATTAATATAAAGATTATTTTAATAAAACTCTCTCAACATTAGCATTTCAAAATATTGTTAATATTTCTTTTATTATTTATTAAATTGAAATATGTCACACTTTACAATAAAACCCACTATTACTTAATTTCTAAATTACAAATATCTAAAAATAAAATAAAATAAAACAATAATAAAATTATTAAATTAAAAGTGACATTCTTAAGTCACTTAACTTAATAAGCTAAAAATAAAGTCTAAAGTAGGGAATAAAATACACTGCCCCTTAAACTAAAAACAAAATAAAAATAATAAAGAAAAGTGAGAACCCCAAAGTTAGCAACCCTAACCCTAATTCAGATTTAGGGTTATGCCCAGATTTAAAAGTCTCCCGAAACCCTAATTTCATCATTTTTTGTTGTAGGGATGGGCGGAGGCATGGGGTGATGGAGGATGAATATTTTATTTGTATACACATGTGTACATGTATGTATATACACACCTTAGGTGTGTATATACATACATATACACTTGTGGGTATATACTCCTCAGGTCAAGCAGTGGGTTGTTCCCAAACCCTAGCACAATCCAAGCTCTCAAGGCTCAGCTGGGTAAGGTTTAGTTTGATAGATCAATAAAAGTATCATATGTATTAAATAGAGATAAATTTCTCTGTTAAGGTTATATATTGTTTAGATTTTTATGGTAATAGTTTCTCCCCTTTATTTTTTTTGGCTTAGGGTTTTGTTTAATTTTTTGAATTAAGCATAATTTATTTTTTTGCAAAGAAAAAAAAAAGAGAACCCTTTTTACATTAGGGTTGGGGTCGGTAGCCATAGACGCTCATGACCCCCTCTAAGGGACTACAGGGTGTCACCACTACAGCCCAAGGGCTCTGCAGCGGTGGCACCACTGCAATGCACAAGCGCTGCAGTGGCAGCTCCACTACAACCCGCAATGCAGTTACTGCAGTGACAACGCCACTACAGCTCATGGAAGCTGCAGTGGTGGAGCATCCACACTGCAACCCCCTCCCCTTTACTTCTTTTTCTATTTTTTTAAAATAAAGTTTTTTTATAATATTTTAGAAATTATATATATCGTATTATATACATATTAATATGTATAATATATATTATATTATAGAGTCTATTTAATTTAATAAATGTATATAATATTTTATATAATATGCATATTAATATATATATGTATTATATATATTAATAAGTATACATATATAATATTACATAAATTTTACATAGATGCAAATCCTTTTTTTTTAATAGATGATATTTAAATGTTGTAAAAAAATCTATATTATGTGAAATGTATTCACATAATATTATGTGATTAAGAAGAAGATTTTAAATTTATATTTTCATAAAAAGAAGTGTATTATATAATAAGAATATATTAATAAATTACATTTGTATTTCTATGAATATGTAATTCATATGCATGTGATAGAAATAAGAAAGAGAATTAATAATATCAATATCCTATACAAGTTATATGCTCGTGTGAAACATTAAAAGTAGATATTTACAAATTCTGGAAGGAAATTTATTCTTTTTATAAGAACATAGGAGGTGTAACAGAATTGATTTCTCCTAAATGGCAAAATAGAAACTATGTTCTAACTATATATATACATGGAAGGAAATATATATTTTTTCTTTTCTTTCTTGAAAGTGAACTTTAAAACAATGTTGAAATTAAACTACTTTCCCTATTTTTTTTTTAAACATAATTTCAAGATGTAACGCCCCACCAGGGAACCCAAGAGAAGTTAACCTAAACATGCTACTAAGTTTGGTGAACAATTTTTTTTAAAGTTTACAAACAAGTTAAACAACAGTGTGGAAGCAATTACCATTTACTCACATTGATACAACATCCATCACAGATTACAAGACTCAAGGGTTCCATGACGTAGAATTACATAAGAATAAAATACAACTAAAACTAACATCAATAAAAGAATCCATAACTTATAAATTGCAATTACATGATAACAATAAATACAATTCACATGGACTTCCATGATATCCAAATAAACTGACATCCACTGCACATGTCGCAGGGTATGTAGTAATAAATCTAACTATAATAATACAATGTCCAGATTAGGTATCACATGCGATACACTAATGCAAGATTACAAATAATGAAGATAAGAAAGAAACATCAATGAAGCATCATAAGGAAACCAACTGCAGGACCACCATCAAGCACCAGCACTAGGACATCAAATCTCAAATGGTAAAGAATCACTACCACCCGTCCATGTAGAAGCAAAAAGGCCTACCCCACTGTGCTGAGGAGATAATCACAAACCCTAATCAGATAACCAAACAATACAAGGATAAAAACCCTAAGCAGAAGGATCCTGAAAGAACTCTAACTCAAGATAAACATAACAAAGATAAAGGTACAACTCACTAAACCAGAGGCAACTGACACATGTAGAATAACCAGACTATGCATAGGAAGGTGTCATCATGTACATCTAACCCTTGAGTTTTGTCTTGGTAATCTCTCTGGATCTCGGCACCCAAGCGACCATACACAGCATCAATGACCTCTCGTACAAACGAAGTCATCAACTATGCCAACTCATCCCTTAAAAGGGGGCTAGTCATCTTCTCAACTCCACCTTAGTCTATACTAGCACTCAAGCATGGGCGAGGACTCATATCTTATTAGGTTCAATTAAATACCCCTTAATTATATTAGGTTATCACTTGATTACTGATACTTACAATAAGTGATCCTGGCAGCCACTTGTGGGCCCCGGCACTTATTGCAAGCCACCTCCTACTACATGTCAAGGTAAACTACCTTAGGCTCACAGATCTCTCCTAGATCTAATCAGGTATACAACTACGTAACCTCATATCCATTTTCACACAAAAGAACTAGAAACAATTACAAAGATACCATATCATAAAATAATACAACATGAGCCCATATAGTCAAACAGGAGTGATAATCAGATAGAGTACACACACATCAAACATAACTGATAACATGAACATCTGACTCATACCCTAGCCTCTGTATTCCCCTAGGTCATCTAGAACCCGACAACCCATAATGTAAAAGAGAACACGAAGAATACACATTCACATTAATTTGAACTGAAATAAGGATCATAATCAAATACGTTCCATAACTATCACAACTGAATTCAAATAAAAGGTCTACTAGGAAATTATGAAAATTAATCATTCCAGTAACATCATAAGTAAATCAAATTCCTAAAAAGTACTTTAGAATTCAACATAACAAAAATGCCCAATTTCAGTATAAAACTAAACACTTGTCAAGTTCATTTTCCATTATGATACACAATTAGGTATATTGCAATACACAAAGTATATGTACTTCGGTTAATCTAGACATG
Organism: Chamaecyparis obtusa; assembly: GCA_027943335.1. Lineage (NCBI taxonomy): Eukaryota > Viridiplantae > Streptophyta > Pinopsida > Cupressales > Cupressaceae > Chamaecyparis > Chamaecyparis obtusa. Next base: position 277,354 of record BSBK01000538.1, read on the forward strand.
TATGAACATATGTCACATTAGAGTAGTAACCCATTAGGTTTAATTTGATCGAGTTCTAAAATTATACATCATATATTATAAGAACATAAGCATATGAGAAACTATATGCTAAGTCCTATAAACTATCTATCAATCAAGATCACTAAAAAATTATCAAATTCAAACTAAACATTTAATTCCAATATAGTTTTAGATTTATATATAAAATCTAAATTATAGATTTTAATCCAACTGATCAAAATGATAATATAAGCTAAAGTTTTCCCCAAAATAAATTATCCATTAAATTAATTTAATAAAATAAAATTTATTAATTAACAATAATAACAATAACAATAACAATAACAATAATAATAATAATTAAAATAAATTAAATACATTATATTTTAAATTAAGTAAAATTTATATAAGTCAAATTACAAATATAACTAATAACTAAACTAAACTAATTTAAAATAATTAACAAATTAAAAAAAGCTTTTTAAAAAAAATAATAATAAAAAAATATAAAACAACATACGTGGGGGGGCCCGCGCCCACCCACCACCCTGCCACTCACGGCAAGCTAGCCTGTCGGCGGCAGTCCTAGACTGTCGTGCGGTAGCCTAGTCTACCGTGCATGGAAGACTACTACCAAAGGAGAGGTGGCGTGAAGGGAGGGGGAGGAAAGGGGTGTGGGCCCCACCTCCCTCTTGCCTTATTAAAATTTTTATAATTTTTTTTAAAATCAAACTTACATTGCATATTTTAAAAATGACATTTTTTAATAAATATTTTTCTAAGAAAAAAAAATGTTTTCTTTAATTCTTTTCTTTTTAAGAAAACTTCTAATTTTTTTTATTTTTAATATATGTGCAGATTTCGAAATTGGCAAAAAGGGAATACTTTTTAAATGCATCATATATTATTAAAGGCTCTGTTTCCAAAAATGGAAATAACAGGCCTCGTATTTTTTTTCCAGAATTGGAAATTAGAATCTTTCAACACACATGAGAAATTTGTCTTTTCTCTAAATTGTTTTTTTTTACACTAATGTATTATAAATATACTAACAAAACTAATGTTATTTCTTTTATCAATTGAAAGCAAATTTAATTACTGGAGTATTATTTTCTTTTTACTATCATTTTTTAACAGAGAAAGGATTTTTCACCCAGATTGCATTTTTCTAAACTAAAATTGGTTTTTCTCAACAACCCAATTAATTAATTTAGCCACACTATAGTACTAACTATATCAAGATTAATTTTTCATTTTCTGTGTTCTAGGATGAATTTTCTCTCCAAATTCGAACAGCATAACCTTACTATGCCAAGTCATAATATAAACTAAAATCTATGAATCTAAGGGTTTATTAACACTTAAATTGAAAGCATAATTGAAAATAGACCTACATCCTTAAATTAGATCAAGCACATTTAAATATTGAAAATTCTACAAATGAAATTACAGGAAAGTTTATTCAATCCCTACCTCAATTCTAATGCTAGATACTGAATTAGAATGCATGTGTGATGAAGAAAATCTTAGATCTGTCAACGGAAGAATTCAACCCTGTAGATCTGACACTGAATGTATGCAAAGCCCAAATCCAGATGCAACAATCTTCACCCAGAAATTCAAGCACACACATAAAAGCTCAAGAACACAAAGAAGTCTCAAAAATCTCCAAAGGCTCTCTCCAAAATTCTCCAACAACTTGATTTCTCCAAAATGAATGCTAATTCCCTCTATTAGGGATTCAACTCCACCAAACATGCAAAACTCTAGATGACTCACAAAAGAACTCCTAATCAAACTCTCCCTCTTTTGTTGAAAGAAATTACTAATTAATAATTAAAAATAAATCTAATTGTGCACAACTCAACTTAGTCTCCTAAAGACAAGTTGTCACCCTTTTCAAACAAATTACTTTCAAACTCAATAAAGCACATGTTAATAATAAAATCTATTATTAAATAATTTAATATTCCTAACATCATTAAAATCATGTAATTTAATAATTTAACATCTAATGAACAATAATAATCCTATTTCACATAATTAATTAATTAAAACCAAATATCCTAATATTTGATTTTTAATTAATTAATAAACATACAAAACATAGGAATTAAATTTAACATTATTTTCCAACTATGATATTAATTTCCCAAATACTCAAATAATTAACTTTAATTTAATTCCCTCAATTAAATCCTAGAAGCATAATTAAACACTAAATTAAACTATGCACCTAACATTGATATTCACATAAAATAATTTAAATTAACATAATTCAACTATAATCAATAAATTAATAATCACCCACATAATCATAAATCAACTGAATCATGCAGAGTAAAAATCAAACACAATGAATCAAACAAACTTAGGAGAAGGGATCCACAAATTCATGCCAACCAGGTGAATTCAGGTAGGGAAGTCAAATCGACACTTGTCTAATCCTAGGACAATTAGGCTTAGGTTAGGGTTTGGGTCTATGTATTATCTCCCAATTCAGGGAAGATGATGCCTTGTACCTACGAACTTGTCACCATAAGATGAAGCATGTACATACAATAATATATATAAAAACAATGATAGGGTATGATTGATCGTGTGGATCTCGACTATGCAAGTAACTATGCCTCCGTCCTCTACCAAACAAACACATCAAACAGATGCAAACACAAGATAACCATACACATGTCAGTATGGGATTGGTACCATAAATCAATATAAAAACATAAACACACATCAAATGATATCAACATCTAATCTATACAATAACCTGATACACATTCAATGAACAAAAATATGTAATCATCATTTATTAACATAATAATCGATCACATCAAAAGTGACCTAAAAGAATTCGATCATACAATTGAAACAAAAAGAAACCTACAAGCAAACTACAGGCAGGGTACTACACAAGACAACATAGTAACAACTTAAAATCATCTAAAAATATTATATTTATTGAAAGGAAAATTTTGTTATATTTTTTTTGTGAAGTAAAAACCAACAGCATAATTTGCACTTGAAATTGATAAATAACATATTCTATTACATCAAACCTAAAGTAACACTATGCCTTTCTTTCCAAATAGTTCAAGCAAGTTTTTACAATGGTTAACTCCATTTTACAATCAAACCCGTACATATGATAGGGATATACACAAGATCCTATTTTGTTTAAACTTAACAAATTTTCTCCATGAATGATTTCAACTTGAAACTTTGAGATTTCTTCAACTCAACATTTATGCAAACTTGCAAATAAAAATAAACATTTTAATCATGACCATGGAGGCTCACCTCCTAGCTAAGGCCTCTACAAGGCCACCCCTAAGCTAGGGGAAACAAGGTAGGATGGGTGACAACCATACCACACACAAAGTACTCCCAATGCCAAGGTTTTCACAAAGGATCACATTAGATACAAAAATGGGTGAAGGTGGAAATTAACCCCATTGGAGAAGCCATACTTAATCAAGAACATGTTATTCCTTTTAACATCACATTGCCTTCACAAGGCTCAACATCTCAACATGGCCCCCAAAGTGTAAAACAAAGTAGGCTACATGGATGCCCATACATCCATGCTTTTATCCCCTTCCTCCAAGAGGAAGGGCTCTACACATATGGGAAATTCCCAACTGACACCTTCACCCTCAAGACTTTCAAACCCTCCCAAGGGTGTGTAGTCTTGCACTCCCAAAATAGTCATAAAAAAACAAAAGAAACAAGAAAACTTCATGAAAAAACTTGAAATCATCACAACACTATTACAACATAAATTCACAAAAATAACACAATTACACAAAACATAATCTTCCATGATAGATCCATTAACCTTCCTCCAAGAAAATATGGCAAGGTGAATTTGATGGAAAGCTCTAATTCCTTCCTAGGTTTCTTCTTCTCTTCCTAATTCTCTCTTCCAATCTTCCTCTAAGCTTGTAATCACTCCTAAGATGACTTTCCTCAACCAAAAATGCAAGAAGTGTTACAAGTAGTGGTTGTCGTTGCACCAAAATATCAACCTGTTAATGCTCGATACAACCACTAGACTTATAGAAGACACAGGAGGCGGTTAAGCCATGTCATGAATCTTGAGGGGAGCACTGGCCATTTTTTCAACAATCTCCCCCTCAGCGTTACTCGAGAGGATTCAAACCTATCACCAAGCTCTAATACCACTTGTTACAAGAAGTTGTTGTCGTTGCACCAAAAGATCCACCTATTAATGCCTGATACAACCACTAGACTTATAGAAGACACAGGAGGCAGTTAAGCCATGTCACGAATCTCGAGGGGAGCATTGGCCATTTTTTCAATAAGAAGTAATGTTGTTCCTCCTTTTTCCTCACATTTTGTTAATAGCAAGACATTCCATTCATCTCTACCCCCATCCCAAAGTGAAGTAGATTTCTTGGTTGATGTATCCTTTCCACTTGTCCCTAACTAGGGAATAAGAGGATAACCTAGACATGGGGGAAGGAACTAATCTTGAAACAATACCCAATTTCATCATTCTCAAAAAAGGCTCTTTTTAAGAGGTCATTTGGAAGCTTTGGGTAATGAAAAGGAAAAAATTTAACCCCCATACCTATGTACATGCATTGGGATAGCTAAAACTAACCTTAACCACTCCCTAGGTCTCATTTTAACCTCTCTAAAACCCATGTGAAGTTAACTCACGAAAATGGGAAATGATGTGACTCATGCCTTGGTTTCCTAATCAAGTAACTACACCTAGGGACTCACAAGGTGACCTAAGGGTAGTGTTAAGTCTAACCATTCCACTTAGGCATACCAATACATAAGCACAAGTGTCAAGTGACACAATAAAAGGTACACATCACTCCACTTAAATTCACACATGGCATGCCAAATGGATTAAACACAATAACATTTACACATATAATTACATCCAATTATGCACATATATACACTTACAAATTAACATTCACTCTGTAATAGATAAAACTGTGTATGAGGTCCTAGAACAATGGCTTGTACATAAAGGAGACCCCAAAACCAATATTTTACACTTATATGAAATTGTATTGATATAGAAAGTAAATGTAGATGACTAATATTGAAATTAAGAAATAAAGGTACTTACCTCTGAAAAAGAATCAGCTGAAAACCCTATCAAATGATCTCAAAAATAGTTGATTCTCACACTCTTAAATTGAAACTGTGAGATCTAAAAAACTTAGAAATATTTTCTCCAAATTCACACAGGTTGACTTTGACCTTTTAAAAGGTCAAAGATCACATTATTTATTTGAAGTCTGATTCCAATTCTATTCACAAATCCTGAAAGATTGTCGAAAAGGGTATCCGAATTCTCTCTTAGATCTGAGATTGCACACTTGTACCTGCAAGAAAAAGAGGGTTTTTGGTTATTTGTTTGGGGGGGGTTTGCCTCAGTCAAACCCCAATTTCGGAATTAACCTTGAAATTGGATTGAAATTGCTGGAGTAAACAAAGTAAATGGAAGAATTCACCTTGCTTGAGTTGAAACCCTTGTGGAAGATTTGAATCCTTGAATCCACAAGAATGGATGAATGTAAAATCACATGTAGGATGTCTCCAATCAATTGTCTTTTGATCTTCAACACCAATCTTGAATGGATCTTGAATTTGGAAGAGGCTTGAATGGATGGATCTTCAACAAGAGGACTCCATAGAGCTTGAATCCTTCAATGGCTTCTAATGGATCTCCTTAATGAATTGGATGCTTGAATACTTGAAGGCTTCAATGCTTGATCTTCTTGCTTGAGATCTTGAGAGATGGATTACAAAACTTGATGGATGAAATGAGAGAGGAAGTCTCCCTTTTATAGTGATCTAGGGCACCAGAGGGGCCTCGTAGAAAATAATAATTAAGGGCCCATGGCACAAAACTGGAAGCTAACACCGAAGATCCCAAACCCTAGGTTCAAGGTCGAGGTTGACCCTGACTAGGTCAGGGTCGAGGTATACCCTGACTAGGTTAGGGAAGAGGTCGACCTTGACCTAAAAAGGTCAACCTTGACCTTATGGTCAAGAATCTCAAGTTCACAGTTCAGGATGGAAGAAAATGCTAGGAAGAAGTGGAAAATGGGGTAGAACAAGGGGAAAAGCTAGATCCAAGTCAAATATCCATTCAAGGCATTCGACATGACCCCAAACCACTTACTCAGAGGGCTAAACACTCTTAACATGGAAGTTCTTCTATTTTAAGATGATACACACTCATACATCACATTTATGAATTTAAAACACATCACAATGAGGTCATTCTCTCCATAGAATCGACCTTGGCCTTTTACTATTTTCACATTGATCCATCTTTGTTTCCTCACATTTAAAACCATGGTCATAATCCTGCACACTCGATCAGATATTAGTATCACATGAAATCATCACATATAATCACATAAAAAGAAATCAGGATCCATAATAACATTCAAATATGAATATATTGATAAACTGCATTTCACAATTTCAACATATATATAAACCATATTGTATCCTATTTCCATAAGCATCACATGTAAGTTTAGTTTCACTTTAACAAGTAACCCTAAATCAAATGAAGAGCCAATTCATTAGGAAATCAACATCATAACTATCTCAATTCATATTTCATAAGATAACATAAATCAAAATGCAGAATTCAAAATTCAATTATCTTTCTTGATCATAAAATTAGGATGAATCTAACATAAGCATATAAAGGTACATCTAACATCATCATCCATATAATCATGTAAAATCATCACATAATGTCTAATGATATGAAGTCATAATTAAAATAGGTCTAATATCTCAAAACAGTGTATCATCTAGATAGTCCATGTGTGAAAATATCAGTCAAGCTAAGATGGGTCAGAGTAGGACCTCACATCCTCCCCCCCTAGGCACTAACTTCCTCTTGGAGTTCATCAAATAGATGGGGATACTAATCTCTCATCTATGATGTGTCCTCCCAAGATTTTGTGACCTCATCATAGCAATCCCACTAAACCCTAGCCTAGTCCAGCTCTCGGTCTCGAAGGGCCAGGCTCCTACGTGCCAATATATGAATGGGCTCCAAAGCTAGCTACATGTCTGACTCCACCTATAAAGCATCCCAATCAATGATATGAGACTCATCATAAATATATTTCCTGATAACAAAAATATGAAACACATCGTGGATGCGTGACATGCTAGGTGGTAAAGCTAAATGGTATACAACTGGGCCTATCCTCTCCAAAATCTCAAAAGGTCTGACAAAGAGAGGGGCCAACTAAGAACCCTTTCCAAAATGGATTGGGCTCTTATGTGGCCGCACTCTCAAAAATAATTTTTCCCCAACCAAATATTCTCTATCCATCCTCCCAACATCTGTATACTTTTTCTGTCAATCATGGGCCTCTCTAAGATATTGTTTGATCAAATCTACATGTTGCTCCATTTGTCTGACTAACTCTAGACCAATAGAAACTTTTTCCTCAATCATGTCCCAACTCAAAGGTGTCCTATAAGGTCTACCATACAATGCCTGGTAAGGAGGCATACCCAATGATGTATGATGCCCATTATTGTAGGAAAAGTTGACTAAATGTAGGTACTCCTACCTAGCCCAATGATCCATCACATACATGTGTAGCATGTCCTCTAACACCTGGTTGACTCTCTTAGTCTGACCATCTATCTCTAGATGATAAGTTGTGCTGAAGTTGAGCCCGGTGCCCAAAGTGGTCTAAAGCTCTCTGCAAAAAGATGAAGTAAAGAGATAATCTCTATTGGATATAATCGTACAAGGAATACCATGAAGTCTAACAATATCTCTCAAAAAAACATGTGCCACTGTAGGTGCTATGAAGGTAGTATGAATAGGTTTAAAGTGGGCTACCTTGGTCAACCTATTCACTATCACCATAATAGCATCGTGATGAGATGACATAGGAAGACCAACAATAAAGTCTATGGACATAACATCCCACTTCCACTCAAGTATCTTATGTGGCTAAAGAATCCCACCTAGATGGTGGTGCTCTGCCTTAACTCTCTGACACTCCAAGCATCTAGCCACAATCTCTACAATGTGTGTCCTCATACCCATCCAATGATAGAGTTGTTTCAAATCTGCATGTAACTTCTTGACTCTGGGGTGCATTGCATAAGGTGCTCTATGAGCCTCGAGAACAATGAAGTCATGCAACTCACCAGAAGAAGGTACATAAATATATCCTCTATGACAAAGAAGACCATCAGACTCTAGGGTATAATCTAAGAACTTCCCCTCAAGGGGCCTCTGAGCTTGAACCAAATGACAAACCTCAAAATAGAATCCATCCTCATGAAAGTGCTATAGTATGCACCCTCTCAAATATGTACTATTAGTCATAGCTATAAGCTCATGACATCTCCTACTCAAGGAATATACTACCACATTCTCCTTACCCTTGATGTAATGAACATCAAAGTCCTACTTGCAAAGGAACTCCATCCACCTCCTCTACCTAGCATTAAGATTCAATTGTGTGAATATGTACTGCAAACTTTGATGATCTGAGTGAAGCTCAAATTTATGACCCAATAGGAAATGTTTCCATCTCACCAAAGCATGCACCACTTTTTCTAGCTCAAGGTCATGGGTAGGGTAGTAAAGCTTGTGATTCTTGAGTTTCCTAGACTCATAAGCAATAGCTCAACCACCCTACATAAGTACTACTCCAATCCCATCTAATGATGCATCTGTGCACTCTACAAATTTTGTTGATGGATCTGGTACTGCAAGGATAGGTGCACTAGTAATTTCTCTCTTGAGCTCCTGAAAAGCTCTCTTGCACCTCTTTTTCCACTCAAACTTCTTATCCTTTATCTAAAGGAAAGTGATAGGATGGGCCACTCTAGAGAATCCCTCAACAAACCATCTATAATAGCCTGCAAGACCCATGAAACTCCTGACCTCTGTCACACTAGTAGGTGCTGGCCAATCCATAATCACTCTAATCTTAGATGGGTCAACTGAAATCCTAGCTCCTTATATCATGTGGCCAAGGTAATGAACCTCTGATCTGAAGAAGGCACACATTGACAAATTGTTGAACAACTAATTATCCCTGAAGCACAGTAAGACATGTCTCAAATGCTCCTCATGCTCATCTCATGAGTAGATCAAAATATCATCCAAGAACACCACCACAAATCTATCTAAGAATGAGTGAAATACTCCATTCATGAGGCTCATGAATATGGCTGGAGCATTCATGAGTCCAAAAGGAACCATGGTGAACTCATAATGGCCATAACAAGTATGAAATGTAGTCTTGTCGATGTCGCTCTCCACAATCCTCAACTAGTTGTGATACCCTTACTTCAAGTCTATCTTTGAGAACACACGGGTACCCTGAATTTGATTGAACAAATCATCTATCCTAGGAAGTGGATATCAATTTTTTATGGTTACCTCATTCAGATGTCGGTAATCCATACACAACCTAAGAGATCTATCCTTCTTCTTAACGAAGATGATGGGTGCACCCCATGGTGATACACTAGGACAAATGTGCCATTTCTCCAAGAGCTCCTCCAATTGAATCTTGAGCTCGTGGGCAGTCATCCTATAAGGTTCTTGTGATACAGGCTCTACTCCTAGCACAAGATCAATGTGAAAATCCACTTCTCTAGGTGGTGGCATACCAGGTAGCTCTGAGGAAAAACATCTACAAACTCCTACAAAATGGGATGGTCATCAAGGGAAGTCTTCTTCTCAACCTCCTCCTCACTGTCAATGATGGTGATGGAAAACAACTGACAACCCTTTCACATGAACCACTTAACCTACATAGCAGAAATCATATGAAGAGATATAGGTTTCTAAGATCCTGAGATAACTAAGGACACACCATCGTCATCCACACACTTGAATTTCTTCTGTCTACAATCCATTTTAGCATTCTGGGTATAAATCCAATCCATGCCAAGAATAATATCATAGGATCCTAGTGGTGTGATACAAAGGTCAACTAAGGTGGTCATGTCCCCAATCTGTAACTGACATCCCCTCACCAAGGAACTAACTAACACCCCAGAACCAAAGGCTAACTCAACCTCCCAACTGACATCCTGCCTAACTACCACTAACCCACAATGCTTCACTATAAAAGGTGTAATAAAAGAGTCAATAGCTCATGAATAAAAAAGAATAGAAATGTCACTACCTACGATCCTACCTAAAATCTCAATAACCATGGCATGATGCTCAGCCTGGCGGTTATCAACCATTGATAATAATCAGTGGGATCTTCCCGTGTCACCTATGGTAGGCTTTGAAGCTTCTGCCCCCTGACTATCGGTCGGATGACCCATAGGATAGTCTCTAGCAATGTATCACATAGAACCACATGTATAGCATGGACCTATAGCTTGGATCTGAATCCTCTGAGGTCTAAACTGCTACTGTCCAGCTGTCATATTGGATCCATGGTAGCCACCTCTAGATGACTGTGTTTGAGCTCTCTGATCATGTCGAGAACCCTATGAATGCCACTACTTGGGCTTAGAGCCATGATCTCCCTATGGAGGTCTTTGTCTCTAACTCTCCTGAGACTACTACTACTAAGGTGCTCTCAAAGACCTTGATGAGTTCTTCTAATTTCCCTTCTAGTGGGAATTTTGGAAACTAGAAGACTATGGTGCGGAATTACAGTTATGTAACCTATCTCATGCATTGTGAGACCTATTATGGATCTCCTCGGCAATCATGGCCCTCTCTATGGTATAGCATAAATTACTTGGAGGTACCATCTTCACCCTATCGGCTATAGCATAGTTCAACCCCCTAATAAAGTAGTTGACCTAAAGTTTCTCATCCTTCATACATTCCACATAGGGAAGGAGCTCAAGGAACTTACTCTCATACTGTGCCATAGAAAAACCTCTCTATTGAAGGTCATGGAAATCATCAATATGACACTGTCTGAAGTTCTCTGACATATACCAAGCTCTAAATCTCTCAAGGAAGGTCTCGCATGTGAGGGTGTCTATGACTAGGTGGCTCTTATACTCCTCATGCCTCCACCAAGTAGAGGTGGTCCCTCTCAGCATGTGTACTAAAAATCATGCCTTAAGGTTTCTCTCATAAGGAAACAACCTAAAGCAATGCTCAAGGCTAAAAAGCCAAGCCTCGGCCTCTGTCCCACCTGTGGATCCTAAAAAGGGTGGTGGTTGTAGTCATATGAGGTCTCTGATCTAGTCCCCTATATCATGGGGTGCTCTCAGCACTATCACTAGTGATGGTTTTGGCATGTGAACTGACTCACCCTCATGGTCTGCCTGATCCTCAACTTGTCTGGGAGGAGGACTCCTACTCCGCTCTCGGGCCTCAACCTACTGACCTCCTAGAGGCAATCTATTCATAATGATACCCGCTAAATTCTAAAGTGCATTAAGAATATCCTAGTTGGGATTAGGTGGTGGCATAGGAGGGGGTCCCTACTCTCCACCTACTCCCTTGGCTACCTAATCTAAGCCCTCAACTTCCACACGGCCACCTCTGGCTCTCCATCCATGTCGAAGAGCATTTTGTGTGACTGGAGGCATCCTACAATAAGGTAGAAACAAATAGTGAGTTGAAAACGTAATGGGTTTAGGTTCCTAGAGTTGAAGCTGTACTCTGATACCAAAATGTGATGCCCAAAAACTAGGACAAAAATACACCAATAATTTTTTTTTAAGAGCACTAAACAACTCCTAGGTTGCATGCACACTAAGTTATGCTAAAACTTGAAACGTAATACAACGACCAACACATGCAACTCGCAAGGGGAATCATGGCATGCGCTAGCTTGCCAACATCCCTTACTCATCAAGTGTGTTAGTCTGGTGAAACCCTAAATTAGGGTTTAACATAAAAAGTTACAAGGATAATAAGACCAAATTTTATTAATTAGAACATAATAAGTTCAATTAATAGGAATAATATCATTGTAATCAATGGTTGTATTAATTTTCTTTAAGGTTCAATAATCATAATAGTTAATCTGACTAAGGGAATTCAGACATTAAAATAATACAATAATCACCCAATCGATTATTAATATTATTAGGGAAAATATTTCACTTAAAACCCTCCTAGGAATTATTAAACTATTAAACCCCTAATAATTCATATATAGATTAAAGGAAATAGTGAGGATCATTAGATTAAAAAAAAATCAACTAAATTTCAATAAATAAACATTAATAATTCCTTGATTATTATTAAAAGAAAAGTATATAACACAAAAAGCCTAAAACTTAAATCTCAAAATTGAATTAAATTAATATAAAGACTATTTTAATAAAACTCTCTCAACATTAGCATTTCAAAATAATGTTAATATTTCTTTTATTATTTATTAAATTGAAATATGTCACACTTGACAATAAAAACCACTATTACTTAATTTTTAAATTACAAATATCTAAAAAGAAAATAAAATAAAACAATATTAAAATTATTAAATTAAAAGTGACATTCTAAAGCCACTTAACTTAATAACTAAAAATAAAGTCTAAAGTGGGGAATAAAATACAATGCCTCTTAAACTAAAAACAAAATAAAAAGAATAAAGAAAAGTGAGAACCCCAAAGTGGGCAACCCTAACCCTAATTTGGATTTAGGGTTAGGCCCAGATTTAAAAGTTTCTTGAAACCCTAATTTCATCATTTTTTTATTGCGCGGATGGGTAGAGGCATAGGGTGATCGAAGATGAAGATTTTATTTGTATACACATGTACATGTGTGTTTATACACACCTAAGGTGTGTATATACATGCATATACACTTGTGTGTATATACTCCTCAAGGTCAAGCAATGAGTTGTTCCCAAACCCTAGACAATCCAAGCTCTCAAGGCTCGGTTGGGTGAGGTTTAGTTTGATAGATCAATAAAAGTATCCTCTGTATTAAACGAAGATAAATTTCTCTATTAGGTTATATATTTTTTAGATATTTATGGCAATAGTTCCTCCCCTTTATTTTTTTTGCTTAGGGTTTTGTTTAATTTTTTGAATTAAACATAATTTATTTTTTTGCAAAGAAAAAAAAAAGAGAACCCTTTTTACATAGTAACAAATTAAAATCATCTCAAAATATTATATTTATTAAAAGGAAAGTTTTGTTATATTTTTCTTGTGAAGTAAAAACTAGCAGCATAATTTGCACTTGAAATTGATAAATAACACATACTATTACATCAAACCTAAAGTAACACTATGCCTTTCTTTCCAAATAGTTCAAGCAGATTTTTACAATGGTTAACTCCATTTACAATCAAACCCATACATATGATAGGGATATACACAAAATCCTATTTTGTTTAAACTTAACAAATTTTCTCCATATTCGATTTCAACTTCAAACTTTGAGATTTCTTCAACTCAACATTTATGTAAACCTGCAAAAAAAAAAAACATTTCAAACATGACCATGGAGGCTCATCTCCCAACGAAGGCCTTTACAAGGCCACCCCTGAGCTAGGGGAAAAAAGGTAGGATAGGTGACAACCATACCACACATAAACATAACTTAAAACAATCAACAACACAAAGTACTCTGAATCCCAAGGTTTGCACAAAGGATCACATGAGATTAAAAAATGGGTGAAGGTGGAAATTAACCCCATTGGAGAAGCCATACTTAATCAAGATCAACATATTTTTCCTTTTAACATCACATTTCCTTCACAAGGCTCAACATCTCAACCAACTTTCTCACTACATAAAACAAAATCACTTCCCTTATGGCCCCCAAAGTGTAAAATAAGGTAGGCTACATGGATGCCCATACATCCATGCTTCTATCCCCTTCCTCTAAGAGGAAGGGCTCTACACATATGAAAAATTCCCAACTAACCCCTTCACCCTCAAGAATCTCAAACCCTCCCAAGGGTGATTGTAGTCTTGCACTCTCAAAATTGTCATAAAAAAACTAAAGAAACAAGAAAACTTCATGAAACAACTTGAAATCACAACACTATTACAACATAAATTCACAAAAATAATGCAATTACACAAAACATAATCTTTCATGATAGATCCACTAACCTTCCTCCAAGAAAATATGGCAAGGTGAATTTTATGGAGAGCTCTAATTCCTTCCTATATTTCTTCTTCTCTTCCCAATTCTCTCTTCCAATCTTCCTCTAAGCTTGTAATCACTCCTATGATGAATTTCCTCAAACAAAAATGCAAGAAGTAATGTTGTTCCTCTTTTTTCCTCACATTTTGTTAATAGCAAGACATTCCATTCATGTCTACCCCCATCCCAAAGTGAAGTATATTTCTTGGTTGTTGTATCCTTTCCACTTGTCCCTAACTAGGGAATGAGAGGATAACCTAGACATGGTGGAAGGAACTAATCTTGAAACCATACCCAATTTCATCAGTCTCAAAGAAGGCTCTCTTTAAGAGGCCATTTGAAACCTTTGGTTGATGAAAAGTGAAAAACTTGACCCCCATACCTATGTACATGCATTGAGATATCTAAAACTAACCTTAACCACTCCCTATGGCTCATTTTAACCTCTCTAAAACCCATGTGAAGTTAACTCATGAAAATGGGAAATGATGTGACTCATGCCTTAGTTTCCTAATCAAGTAATTGCACCTAGGGACTCACAAGGTGACCTAAGGGTAGTGTTAAGTCTAACCATTCCAATTAGGCATGCCAACACATAAGCACAAGTGTCAAGTGACACAACAAAAGGTATACATTTTTTCCACTTAAATTCACACATGGCATGCGAAATGGATTAAACAAAATAAAATTTACACATATAATTACATCCAATTATGCACATATATACACTTAATAATTAATATTCACTCATACATCACATTTACAAATTTAAAACACATCACAATGAGATCATTCTCTCCATAGAGTCAACTTTGGCCTTTTACTTTTTTCACATTGATCCATCCTTGTTTCCCCGCACTTAAAACCATAGTCATAATCTTGCACACTCGATTAGATATCAATATCACATGAAATTATCACATATATAATCATATAAAAAGAAAGCAGGATCCATAATAACATTTAAATATGAATATATTAATAAACTGCATTTCACAATTTTAACATATACATAAACCATATTGCATCCTATTTCCATAAGCATCACATGTAAGTTCAATTTCACTATAGCAAGTAACCCTAAATCAAATGCAGAATCAATTCATTAGGAAATCAACATCATAACTATCTCAATTTCTATTTCATAAGATAAAGTAAATCAAAATGCAGAATCCAAAATTCAATTATCTTTCTATATCATAAAATCAGGATGAATCTAACATAAGCATATAAAGGTACATCTAACTTCATCATCCATATAATCATGTAAAATCATTGCATAATGTCTAATGATATGAAGTCATAATCAAAATAGGTCTAATATCTCAAAATAGTGTATCATCTAGATAGTCCATGTGTGAAAATATCAATTGAGCTAATATGGGTTGGGGTAGGACCTCACATACATTCTTTCTCAATAGGATTAGGAAAATTGATGATGATTTTGATAGGTTATGATGTCAATTGACTTGTGATGATTCGATGTTTAATGATCTGATTATTGATGTAGTGTTACTTGATTCCACAGACTCCCCTTCAAAAGTTAGTTGTCTTGGGACTATATCCATGGCCTCTCGATATGGTGGAGTCATGAGCATTAATTGATCAGGCATTGTGGGCTCTCATTTCTGCTAGACATACCTCAATTCTGAGTGAATCGAGGATTACTCACTGTTATGGTAGAGTTATGGCACTTCGACCATAACAACTTTCATTTTCCACTTGAGGAGATGACTATCACTCCCGAGGATGTGTATTGTCTCCTCTACATCCCAACACACTCAAAGATAGTCTATTATGATTAGGTATATGATGGTATTGTTTTTAGATTTCTATTTGTAAATCCTACCATTGGTGACAAGAGCATTCCCTGGGCTTAGTTCATCTCTTTCCCAATGCTTCATGTCATTCTTGGTGTCCTGATTGGTGGCTTCCTCCTAATCAATGGGGCCATGGTTTTGTTGTTAGTTGGGGTTGTATCTTAGAGGACATGATCAGTCATCCTTGATGGTTTGATTAGGGGTCATGTGTATTTGCATAGCTATATCATGAGCTTCATGATGTTGTGTACAAACATGGTTTTGTCCTCTTTATTGGTGTCATTCTTTTATAGTTATGGACTAGGAGGCATCTCTCGATCATTCATCCAGTGGTTGTGTGATGGAGAGATCTAAGTTGGTTATTTTCTTATATTTATGAGGGTATGGTTTTCTGGTCTCATCTTGAAGAACTTGATTATTAGAGACATATCATTGATGATCCGGATCAGGTTACATAGTGACCTTACTTGGGTTGCAAGCCATGGGATGAGGATGCTATAGAGATTCATTTCATGTGTATGCCTTGATGGATGATAGGGCGTACTCCTCTCATTATCGAGTAGTTTTTCTTTTACAGATTTCTCTGGTAGTATGACAATGTTCAAGGTATACAACAGGGCTTGGCACTATATGCTAGAGTACAGGTTGAGAGATCCCTCTAGGGTCCTTAGATTTATTTCTGCATAGCCCATGATGAGCTCCTAGGCCTTCCACATCTAGCATGGGATATGCGAGAGCATATTTTTGATGCAGGAATGATCGATGAATATGCACAGTGGTTCATTCAGAACCCATTCCCTAGATTTATTGATCCTGCAGATCTTGTTCCTGGTATTCATGATAGATTTGATGATGGTGGTGGTGGGGATGGGAGAGGTGGGCAATGAGGTCAATGAGCTAGTAGAGCCTGATGAGGGGGTAGGGTAGTTTTTCTTATTGTTGTTGCCCCTATACCTACCAGGGGTGGTGTACAATTATGAGGTGGTAGAGTAAATATGATAGGAGGACCGATACGAGCCCTTCATCAGATCAGAGTTGGTTCTTGGGGTCAACATAGAGCTCAAGTTTTTAGAGTTGCACTACAGGTTGCCCCATAGGTTTCCCCTCAGGTTATTCCACAAGCTCTGATACTTGGTCCTCTGGTTCCACCAGTACCACCCCTATAGGAAGCACTAGCTACACAGGCTCCTAATACATTGGCTCATGATGTTAGATCTCTATAGGATGATGTTTCTTAGATGAGGCAGCGACATAGTTTAGTTCAATGATGTAGACATTCATGGATACTATGGCTCAGCATGGTTTACATCCTAGCTCTAGTAGGGGTCTAGGTACAAGTCTTGATGGTTCTTACATAGATGGCATTGATACAGGTGTAGGTGTAGGTGGAAGTGGCAATGCCAGTTGATTTTATGATATGCACTTTGATTTATGTACCTTGTATTATGATATTTTGATCGAGATACTCATGTACTCTTTGATTGATTTGGATTACATTGATGGACATTGGATGCTATGGACATTTTATTATATGGACTTTGATTTATACCATGGACTTTACTTTATATGATATCAGCATGTGTTGGATTTGATTTTAGGATGATTATGATATGCAGTTCCACATGATCTATTTTTATATGCTCTATTTTTATGCTTTTTCTGATGCAAAATTGATATGAATACATGTATTTTACTTACTTTGGATGGAAGTCTTATTTATGACATAGATTGGATGGATGCATTTATTACATACTTTAATTATTAATTCTCTAATGATTGAATTTTTAATGCTTCAATGTGCTCTACTAATATGCAATGTAGTGTAATATGATACCTATTTCATAATACAATTTAATACTTAATGAATAATGACTAATGTAATGATGGGATACATGATGGATGTATACATTTATATGATCACTATGGTTTTAATGGATTGAATGGTGCTTAATGATATTTACCTTTATAAACTTAATGCAATTATGTGATGGTCTTAATGAGTAATGAAAGTAAGCTAGCCTAATGATGAATGAACCTAATAATCGTAATGCAATCTAATCAATAATGTGTAATCTTTACGAAATTTAATCTGATGGATTAAATCTAACTTAACTCTACTGATTTAATGGATAATGAATTAACCTAAAAGAACTTAATTATTAATGATTAATGTAATGCACATATCCTAGTCAATACAATCTAATTTTAATGATCGATGCAACTAACTTTAAATGAATACAATCTAAAGATAAAAAATGATAGTTAATGCAATTTAATCTAACTAAAATGCACTTAATCTATGATAATATAATGCAATTTAATCTAATGCACTTAATCTATGATCCAAGTTTGACTTTGATTTTTTGATATCCAACACATCCGATCACATAAAGTAATGATGTTATTTTTCCTTTTAGTTTAACTCCACCTCTCTTTATCTTTAATAGTGACTTTTGAGAAAAGGATCCATGCAATCTAAATGCATTTAATCTATTATGAATTCATCTAGCTATCACTATTCATAATTAGGATGCTTATTTTCATCATTAAGCATTTTGAAACTAAAATTGGTACAATCTTCACTGGTTCCACCATGATGATATGAATACCCTTTTCCTTCTGAGTTGCATGCCTAAAGCTGGTACAACTATCCCTGGTTAGATTTCAACCATGATAGTCTGAATACCACTTTCATTGGATTCAATATTGTAATTGGATTTTGGCATTATGATATGGAAAATCAAAATGTCCAAGGTATCCTATTGTGTAAACGAACAGAGATCTTGGTTTCACCATATGTACATGTCCTCAATGATTATTTGATTATCATGTCATTAGACGAATGATACATATCTTAAAACGTAGATTTTAAAATACTCATACAGAAATCAAGAAAATATCATGCTTTTGTCATTGCTTATCTAGTCCAAGACTTCATCGATTTGCTAAAAAGACATGATTTCACCAATCAAGTAATCACTTAGAAAAGTTTTGCATTATTTTTCAAATCCATATTTCAAGTAGAATTTCATCTATTTCATATTTGATTGTTTGTTTTAATCATGATAAAGGTAAGGTCATATGAAATCAAGGATCATAAATTTTTCATTGTAAAATCATCATTTGGATTAGGATTTGAATCGATTGTCTAGGTGTTATGCTTTTGATTGGATGCATTGATTTGTGTCAATTGATATATGTTTGATGAATCCTTCTTGATTTTAGGATATATTTTCCCCCAGATTGATTTCATTGAGATGTTTGACTTAGACACTTTTCAGATCTGTGATGAAAGCCTTAGGTATTTTGCAAATGCAACTCTACGATTTATTATGCAATTTTTACAAATGTTGACGAATGCAATTTATACAAGGATGGATAGGAATGAGACTTGATGTGACTTTCAATGGCTTCTATTTACCAAGTTTTCACCGATTGAATTTATTGCTCTTTTTTTCTCTTTTATATTCTTTTTTTGTTACCAAGGCACCTATTTACTAGGTTTTCACTAAGGCACTTTTCTTTCTTTTTCATTTTTTGTTTTGTATTTTTCTTTTTTAATTTTGTTTTATCATCAAGGCACCTATTTGATAGGTTTTCACCAAGACAACATTTTTTCAAGATCCATATTTGAATTTTATTGGATTTCTTCATGCTTAATTTTGCACTATGTTTTTTAATTTCTTCAAGAACTCTTTTTGTTGTTTTTGTACTTTTCTTCTTTTCTAATTTTTTTCCTTCTTTTCTATTTTTCATTGTGTTTGAATTTTTCAAGATCACTTTTGAATTTACAAAATAAATAGGATACTCCCTCATTTGATGTTCTGATACTCTTTCACTTATACTCTTTCATCTTCTTTAGGTGTAGAACATTTTCAGGTGTATGTTGTTGATGGTTTCTTGTAGTTCCTCTCCATCACAATCAGCTAGCTTGTATGTTCCCATTCCAAAAGAAGAAGTAATAACAAAAGGTCCTAACCAATTTTCTTCCCATTTTCCTTTCTTCTCTCTTTCTGTCTAGTTTTAGGGTTTTCTCTCAATACCAAATCACCTATTTGAAATGTTCTTGATTCGATGTGTTTATTATAGTTTCTTGACATTCTATTTTGATACACTTTGAGATGATCAAAGGCTTGTTGTTGTCTCTCATCAAGTAACTCCAAATCCTGAAGTCTAGCAACTCTATAGTCTTCCTCCATTAACAGCTCATGTAATGAAACTCTTAGGGATGGGATTTCTACCTTTAGTGGTAGCACTACTTCGGCTCCATATACCAAGGAAAATGGTGTAGCTCATGTTGGCATTATCACACTTGTTCTATATACCCATAACGTTGTATTTATCTGAATATGCTAATCTCTCCCTGAATTGTCAATTGTCCTCTTCAATATTTTCAAGATGTTTTTATTAGTGGATTTTGCTTTTCCATTCCCTTATGGATAGTATATTGAAGATGAATGATGTATCATATGAAACTTTTTACACAATTCTTTTAGATCTGTGTTCTTGACATGTTTAGCATTATCTGTTATAATGGCTTGAGGGACGCCATACCTACAAGTTATATTATTCAGTATAAATATTGAGATTTTTTTTTCCATTGCAGTAGACAATGGAAGAGCTTCAACCCATTTGGTAAACTATTCAGTTGTAGTTATAATGAACTTATGACCACTGGATGAAGGTGGGTAAATCATCCCTATTAGATCCAAACCCCATTGATAAAAGGGCCTAGGTGTAGTCATCAGGTGCAATTCCTAAGCTGGTACATGAATTAAGTTCCCATAATATTGGAATTTTTTATGTCTTTTCAAAATGACATGCATATTTCTCCATGGAAGGCCAATAGTATCCAATCCATAAAATTTTCTTTGCTAAGGTTAACCCATTCGAATGTGACCCACAAATTCCTTCGTGGATTTCTTGTAAGGTTAATTTTGATCCTCCTTCTCTAAACACCTTAAAAGCATTTTGTCAAGACTCTTGTGATACAACGTGTCAGATATGAAGGTGTAACAAGAGGCTTATCTTATGAAGCTTCTTTTTTGGTTTTGGGTTTGGTCCAAGGGTAGGATTTTGTCTTTCAAGTAAGTATAAATGGATCCATACCAGGGTGAGTCATGTCCCACTAATAGGAAAATGGTGTGGAAATTAGAAGGGTCAAATGTGGATTTTCCCATTTCTTCTACCAAGAATTTTTATCTTGCGCTTTGGTCGAGCATATGTAAGAATGAAGCCAATGTCTCCATGGCATCTGTTACTTTATTATTTTCTCTAGGCACTTGCTCAAATGTGATCAAAATAAAGTATTTCTTGAGATCTCCTATCATATTCTTATAAGGTATCAACTTGTCATCTTTTTTTTATATTCATCATTTATATGATTTATGACTAGTTGTGAATCTCCATATACTTGTAATTTTATCACCTTCTATTCTAGACCCAATTTGATGACAATTACTAATGCTTCATATTATTCTATATTGTCAGTGCATGGAAATAGTAGCTTATATTCAATTTTGGAATTTTTATCCTTCAGGTGTAATCAATAGTATGCTTGCTCCTGAGCCATGTTGAGTATGGGAACCATCAAAGTATAATTTCCATGTTTTTGGTTCAATATTGATTATTTCTAAATCTAGAAATTCCACTTGAATAGGATGTTCATCTTCTAACAGTGTCTCTACTATTTGATCTTCTATGACATGGCCTTTGATTTCCTTTCTATCTACATACTCTATATCAAATTCTCTTAACACCATGACCCATTTGGCCAACCTTCCTATCAAAGCTATTTTTTTTAGAAGATACTTTAATAGATCAATTTTAGCTATGATTTTAATTTTATGAGATAGCATATAATGTCATAGTTTTTGGGAAGCAAAAACTAGTGCCAAACATTCTCTTTCTATGAAACTATAATTTAATTCATATTTCACCAAGGTTCTACTTATGTAGTAAATAGCTTTTTCTTTTCCATTTTCATCCTCTTGAGTCAAGAGTGCCCCTAAAGAATGTTATGTTGTTGAAATGTACAAAATCAAAGGTGTTCCTCTTATTGGTGGTATCAAAATTGGAGGATTCATGAGGTACTTTTGATCAATGAGAAAGCTTCTTCACATTTATCATCCCATCTAAATACTATATCCTTATGAAGGAGTTGAGTAAAAGAGTGGCATTTTTTCGCTAGTTGTGAGATGAACCTTCTGATTGATTGGAGTCTCCCTTGGATTAATCTCATTTGACTCATATTTCTAGCTTCGCCCATTTCCCTTATTTCTTTGACTTTCATGGGGTCTACCTCTATTCCTTTTTTCTAAGACTATATACCCTAGCAATTTTCCAGATTGTACTCCAAAGGCACATTTCTTTGGATTGATTCTCACCTTGAATTATTCTAGCCTTGTGAATATTTTCTCTAAGATCAGTAAATGTTCCTCCCTTGAGTCATATTTTTCAAGTATGTCATCCACATAATCCTCTAAGAACTTATGCATCATATCATGGAGTATTGTAGTCATTCCTACAAAATATCCCCCATGAACATGTAAACAATGTTTTGTCTTGGTCTTTAGGTGCAATTTTTATTTAATTTTAGCCACTAAATCCATCCATAAGAGAGAACATTGAATGTCCCATTGTCAAGTCCATAATGGAATCTATGCTTGGTAAAGGAAAGTCATCCTTTGGACATGTGAGGTTGAGGTCTCATAAATCCGTGCAAATTCTAATGGATTTATCTGCTTTAGAAATAGGTCCAATATTTAATATCCATTCTGCATAGTCAATTTCTCTTATGAATCCCACTTTATTAACTTTTATAACTCCACTTTGACAAGAAGTGCAATGTCTAGGTGCATTTTTCTTAACTTTTTCTTGACTGGTTTAACCCCTTCTTTGATATTCAAGTGATGCATAATCAGGTTTTGATCCAATCCCGGCATGCCATGATAAGACTAAGAAAAATTTATTTGTCTTTCTTTGAATAACTCTATAAATTCTTCTCTCTCTTCATTAGATAATGATGTTGCTAATGTATGACCTTTGGCTCTGATTCAGTCCCAATGTTAATCTTTTATGTCAACTCTATCAGAATAGGTGACCTCTCCTTGTAATGTTTAGGAAAAGTATCCAACCTCTCTTCCCTAGGTGCCACAATTGGGTTTTCACCTTTGGAAACATCTTTTATTTCTTTCACTTTTTGGTCTAATACTTCCACCTTGTGGTTTTCATCATTAGACTCTTTCAATTTTATTTATCTTTCATTTTTTTCTTTCATTTCTCAACTAAGAGATTGGATAATTTCCTTCATCATTTCTTCTTGATATTCATTGGTAGAAGAAGGTTCAACCTCATTAAGGTATAAGGCCAAATATTTTCCATTTAGGAATGTGGGAAGATTTTTTGGTTCTATGGAATCCCATTCAATGAGTTTCGGATATATGAGGGATAATGGGTCATTGGGATGATTTAGGTTGATAGTATTTAGAGACAAGAATTCGTTAGAGGGTTCATACATTGTATCACTCAAGTCTATAATATGTGCCTCTTCTAAGTGTTGCAAATAACTTGGATCAAAATCCTCCTCACTAGAATCCTCTTAGGTTTCTTGTGGGTAAAAATCTCATGGGTTAAACCTATTGAGCTAGATTATTCTATTGTTGGTATCTGTGAGGGTACATAGGGTTCTCCTACCCATAGAGATTATTTTATTCCTTGACTTGGCATATTTTCTTGAGCCTCTTGATTACAACTTGCTCTCAGAATTAAATCTTGTCTTTTACCTTGGTTGTACATAGGAGCATAAGTGTGGACAACATCCACATCTTTATCTTGACAAGATTCATTAGATAAGGAGTCCCATTCCCAATCATTTGAGTCTTCATCACTTTGAGAGTTCAATTGTAGTATTTGACCATAAAATATGGGATGGTTCTTTTGAGTATATCCTTGTTCAAGATACCCTAGTCTTGTTTTCTCCTTTCTATCCCTCCAATCCATTTAGATGGGTTCAATTAACCCTTCATTTATCCTCCCCAAAGGTCCTTGTCCTTTGTAACCCATCTTTTGCATAATCTTGAAACGTTTTCCATATTGATGAGTAGGAATGCTAATAATTTAAATTCTTTTTTCATTAGAACTTTACTCATCATATTTATAGCCACTTTAAGATTTCGTTGGCTTCTTCCATCGATGAAGAAGTGGTAGCCCTTGAAAAATGGTTATTGTATTTTTTAGGAGGATTAGAGCTAGAAGGTTTACCGTGGAATCTTGGAGATAGGAGAAAGTCCATCATGGGTAAAGAATATTCCCTGACACCATTTTGTATGGTCTTACATTATTTTTTGAAATTCTTCATCATGGTGTCCATCTTTTGGTAATGAGCTTCTTTGGTTTGAATTTGAGGAAGTTTGGGATTACTTTCTTCTTCTTTTTCTTTAGGAATTTTCTCACTAATTTTCTCTTTTTACTTAGTCGATGTAGCTAAGTTAGTGGGAATTTGATTGTTTCTAACAAGAATATGCTCTTCTTCCATCTTACATTTTCCTTTTTCTAAGGAAAGGTCTTTTGAACTTTGACCTTGGGCAATTTGCCTTGATGTAGTGCCTTCGGTGTCGTGAGGCACTAGTGATTCATTTATGGGTTTAACATTGTTACAATATTGAAATGGATTTAAGTCTCCACTCACCATAATTTCTTGACCCATGTATGGAAACTTCAAGCATTGATGGTACATTGAAGGTACCGCTTGCATTTCATGTATCTATTGTCTCCCCAAAAAAATGTTATAGGTCAATTTCAACTCAAGTACTTGGAAAATAGTCTCATTTTGAATAGAGCCCACTCGGATAGGAAGCACTATTATCCCTTTTGAGTTTCTTTCTTCTTCATCATAATCCTTTATGGTTATCTTTCTTTTAGGGTCTATATCTTCTTCAGAATAACCTAGGGCTTGGATAAGGTTCAAAGTACAAATATTTAGACTAGCTCCTCCATCAATGAGGACTCTTTTGAGATGATGTTTATGTATAAAAACTTTAATGTGTAATGGGAGGTTTTGGGGATAATTTAGAGACATATTTTATTTCTTGGAAAAAGATAAACAATGAGGTGCAACAAGGTGTCCTACCATATTTTGAAATTTGTCCACATCCAAATTTAGGGGAACATTGGTTTCAACAAGATCCTTCTCCAAGATTTATTTATGAGTAGGTAAAATTTTCAACAACTCCAAGATAGAAATTTGTGCGGGAGTTCATTGGATTTGATCCACAAGGTTGTATTGTTTTGATGATGTGGATGCTTGATTTGGTAAAACAATTCTACGATGACCCCCTGGCAAGGTGATTTCGATTGCTTGCCCCTTAGTCACAACATTTGAGGCTTTTTATTTTTTCTTTTCATTTACCACTATGAGGTTGATGATATTTTCAAACCCATTTAGAGAGTTTATAGTTTTGTCATAGGTGTGAGAAAAATTAACTTTCTCATTTCCTCTCTTGTTATTTTGGTTAGAATTTGAGGTTTCTCCTTTCCCATGATTTAAGAAAGGGTTCTTAAATGTTGTGTGATCTTTATTGTTTTGAGGCCCTTTAACTTTTATCATGCCATCATCAATAAAATCTTGGACCAAATGCTTTAGTTTCATGCATTCATTGGTTGTGTGCCCCTTATTTTGATAGTATTCACAATGGTGGGAATCATTTCACCAAGTGGGTTTAACCTTGGGTTTGTATGGTCTAGACTCTAGTACGACAATAATTTTATTAGAAACGAGTGTCCTCAAGGCATTTTCCAAGGGTTCTCCCAAGAATGAGAATTTTCTCCTTTGGATTGGAGAAAAGAAAGGCTTAGGTTTATTCACACCTTTATTGTTAAAAGAGTTATTATTATTGTTGAAAGGGGTCTTGTTTGTTTGATTAACATTATTCATTTGGTTTGACTCACTTGATAAGTTAAAAGGGGTAGCTTTTAGGTTGTTGGCTTCTACAACCCCATCATTCACAAGGTTTTTATTAGTGTTTTTCAACCAAAACTTTGATTTATCATTATTTTTGTTAGCTCCCTTATTATTATAATTAGTTAAATTATTATTATTATTGGTGTTAGTATAGCCTTTGTTTTCTTTAAAGAGTTTGATTTCTCCTCTTTTTACTAACACATCTTTAGTCTTTATCCCATTTTTTATGATCTTTTCAAATGTTGGGGGACATTGAAGTTATAGTCTATAGTTCATTTCCATGTTCAAATTTCTCATGAAAATTTCCATCTTCTCCTTTTCAAGTATGCTTCTAGGATATCTCATGAAAACCATTCTCCATCTTTGGAGAAAGAATAGAAAAGTCTCGCCATCTTTTTGTTGTGTGTCACATAAGTTTAGCATGGTGATTTCATGCTCAATGTTTTAATAATAGTGAGTCATGAATTTGGAGGCTAGCTCTTCAAAATTCTTTATTCCTTGTGGTAATTTCAAAAACCACTACATGGATTTCCCTCCAAAAATTATTGGAAATAGCCACATCAAATAGGTAGTATTGTGCATGAACTCAATACTTAAGGCACAAAATTCCCTTAAGTGGTCTTGTGGGTCATATATACCCATATACTTTTCGTATCTTGGAAAAATCATGTTAGAAGAGAAAGGCACCATGACCAAGTTTTGATCAAAAGGAAAGAGGCACAAGGCCTCAATAGAAAAGGATTTTGGTTTGGCCTCCTTCATAATATTGATTTGTTCTTGGAACATCTTAAGTTGTTTGTTCATTTCACCTAATGGATTCTCATCTTCCTCATCTTTCTTTAGAGTCGATGTGTTGTAATCATGAGGAAGCTTAACCCCTGATTGGGCTAGGTTAAGGAAGTATCTCTTTTTATTCCTTTCTAATAGTTTTTTCATTATTTCAAGGAATTTGAGATATTGGGCTTCCCTATTGGATTTTATTTGGTTATTTCCCCTTTTCCTTAATTTCTTTGTCGAGGTACATCTTGATCTTCATTATTTCTCTCTTGGGTATAGTCATAAAAATTGTTATTTATAGCCATGGAATCGACTCTTTCTTCAAATAAGTTGGGGAGTATGTCTTCTTCTTCTTGTGTTTCAATGAAAGGAGTTTGGAATATGAACTCGAGAACTTCTTGAGTTATGATGTCATGCCCAAATTTTAATCGGAAAAACACACCAAATTTTTTTTAAGTCAATAATTTATGTTTAAAGTTTAAAGGTTGACTTAGCCAAACAATTGAAAACTGAGTGTGGATAGTTTAACATTCATTTGAGGGGAATCATGGTGAGAGTTTATCGAACCTGTCAACATCCCTCACACGATAAAAAGCCAATCATATTTCTAGGGTTAACTAACTTAGTCAAACCCTAACTTAACCCAACAAATGCTCATTACATTAATCGCAAGGCCATTATTATAAATTAATAAAGTAAATATTTCCCCTCAAAACTTTAGTTCTAAACCAGGTTAAAATTAAATAATTAACATATTAAATAAAACTATTATTGTAAAAACATTAATTTAAATATTAATTAAAAATTTATCTAAATTTAATATAAACTTTATAACAAAATTTTATTAATGGTTTTTAATTAAATTTATCCCCTAATGTGCAGATCCATAAAATTTGCATTATTAAAATCCTCATAATAAAATCTCCTATATCATTAATCCCAAATAAGAATTAAATATTGAAAAACTTCCCATAATAACACAATAAATTTAATTAAGTCCATGGTAAACTACCTTACTGAAATTTTAATAAATTGACATTAATGGATTAAAACTCATTCACATTAAATTTCCTCAAAAATAAATCATAGTGGGGAAAATACTTTAAAAATTAACTTCAATACATTATTTTCTTTCACTAAAAGAAATAATGGCACTTGCTAAAGAAAAGTTTATTTTGCAAAAATATAATTTTCCAAAAGAAATAGAGGGAAAGTGGAATTTCAAATGTAAGTTGTTTTTCTCTCTAACCTTAATTCGAATTTAGGGTTAGGGTGAAAAAGGCCTCCCAAAAAGTTTATTTCTTCTTTTTTGTCATCCTTTCTCTCTACCATCCACCCCCAAACTTTAGGGTATGGTTTCCATGCATGTTTTCTCTATTTTTCTGTAGGTATGGAGATTGGAGAGAAGACATCAAGACAAGAGAAGGTTACCTTCATCAAAAGGAATGCACCCATAGATTTATAAGTATACATATATACACACCATGTGTATATACATATCCTTATATATCCATGTGTATATACACCAAAAATATGAAGATTCGAGCATATCAAGATAACAACCCTCACGGTATAATCTTCCTTTATTTTTGGTGAAGATTGTTCTATTTATATTGTTGTTTTACATTCTTTGTTTTTGGTTTTAATAATATCAAAAATAAAATTTTATAAAAAAAAAAGGGGGTTTGGAGGGGTCGAAGCCACCTCCAACCCCAGCCATGACTGTGGCTATCGCGGTTGTGGCATCCCACAATCGTGATACCCCATGGTTGTGGCTTACCACAGTCGTGGGTGTCCATGGTTTTGGCCATGCCACAGTTGTGGAGACCCACGGTTTTGGCATTTCATAGTCATGGATTTCCCATGGTTGTGGGTGCCAAGATGAGCCACCATAAGGAAGTGGGGGGTTCGGTAGGGCCTACCCACAAAACAACAATTTTTTTATTAAAAACTTTTATTAAATTTTTTATAAAAAAATTAATGTTATATAGTTATATATATATATATATATATATATATATATATATATATATATATATATATATATATATATATATATATATATATATATATATGAAAATAAGGGAACGTTATAATCATAAATAAACAAACCCAAATAAAATACAGCAATATCTTTTATTTTGCATCTGAACAAGGAGATTCTAAAGGAGAAAATTATACTAAATTATTTTTGAATCTCATCAACAACTAATCAATTTGTAGACAAACATGTAGAGTGAATATTTCCTTTTGATTTAAATACTAATTGTGTTCAAGCATGAGAAGGAAAACTCTATTTCTTTTTAACAATAACTTGAACAATAATAGGATAAATATAAAACTTATCTCCAAAGGTTTGTGTCATATTACATAAGGTCCTTTTTGTTAAAAGAAAAAGCATTAACTAATCTTTGTTTGTATTTTTTTCACAACAACAATTAAGAGCTTAATACAATATATTTTTTTGTAAACTCGAAATATTTTTCTAATCTATGGAAAATAATGAAACTACAATAAAATTTAATTATATTCCTAAAGCCAAAAATCAATATTTATTTACAAGGGATATTCAAGTCTATTTTTGTTTTGCATTCCATTCCTTTTGAAACACACTAACATGCCAAAATACACATTCATTTAAATTTGCTAATAAAATAGAAAGTCATACCTGCATTAAAAAAAAAAATTTGCAAATACATTGTTTTCAACATATGTTGCCTTTAAATTGACATCTCTCTAAACTTCAAATACAAATGCATAATAAATATTCTACATTCTACTTTACAAAACCATTTACAATGGGTTCCTCAAGGAACCTTCTACAAAATGGTCACTATAAAAAATATAGGAAAATAAGATTTCTACATTCACAAGCCCTCTTTTTTTTCTTCGTTTCTTCAAAGGAACATAGAGCTTCATAGACGTGAAAATGAAAAACTTCAAGTAGACCATGGGATGCTCACCTCCCATCCTAGGCCTCTAAGAGGCCACCCCCGAGCTTGGGGAACCAAAACCAAGGCGGGTTACCCACAAGCTTCACAAAACAAATACAATGAAACTACTTACAACAAGAAAATCCCTACCCAAGGTTTTTGCAATTGGTCACACAAGACCCAAAACTAGGGGTGAAGGTGGACCAAGTACCCTAATGGGGAGATATCCAAACCAAAAAAATAAACAACAAGCCTTCACAAGGTATGTAATAGAAACATCTCAACAAGAAAACTACCACCATACTCAACTTCATCCCTTATGACCCCTGAGGAATTCAAGCCAAAATAAATGCACCCTTATGACCCCCAAAGGAATGGCTTCATGGAGCCCATATTCCATGATTTATCCCTCTCCTTCTTAAGGAGAGACTCTACACCCATGGGCTATCCTAAAAATCCATTCACCCCCAAGGCTACTCTTCCCTCCCAGGGGTGAGTGGGCCTTGAGACTCCTAAAAAAAGAAAATTGCAACACATTACAAAAGAAGAATTTACATCACAACAAGCAAGAAACAACAAGAATTACATGACAACAAACATAAAGAACTCAACTACTCAAAACATCAACATTTTCTCGTACAACAAGTAAACAACAATAATGCAAATTAGTGTCACCAACCTAAGTCGAATCTTATGACAAGTTTTGAAGATGATCTTCTTTTTTCCCAAGTCTTTCCTCTTTTCCAAGATCCTCCAAATCTAGTCGAGTCTCTAAGATAGAGTGGGTGTTCAAACTCACAACAATGGAGGGTCTCCACTAAAAGGGCCTCCACACAACTCCCCACAACCTCTAGGGATAAGGTAAACCATCTCATTGGTTGGTCTTCCCTAAGCCTCTTACAAACTTACCAAAAATGGGTTCTTGAAAAGGTTAACCAAAAAGGTGGGCAAAGTCCTTACATCCAAATGGAAGGGTGGTCTAACCAAGACCATGCTTCCAAAAACTTATTTTCGGCCATTTTGAAAATCTAACTTTTGCAAGGGTCTTTTGGTCAACTAAAAGTTGTCATATGGTTGAAAATGACCCTTACCCATAGGTATACCAAGTGGGCTTCCTAAAAAAATACCCAAACACACCTTTAGGCACCTTTCTAACCCTCCAAAAATCCACTTAAGACTCAACTTAGAAATTCAAAGACAAGACCTAACCTCAAGCTCCCTAACCAAGTGATTCGCATGGGGATCCAAAATTGTACTTACCTAGGTTGGTGGGCATCCAATCCTCAAGTAGAACATGTCATGGCCACATGTACACAAAACAAGTGTCAAGTGACACACACAATTTACACATCACAAGGCACATGGCATTTCCACTTTATACATAAATTAAAATTTACAATTTAAAAAATTGAATAGAAACATACAAGCTCATTACCTTTACAAATAAAATAAAATACAATGAGGTTTTTATCTTTTTATTAGACACAACCTTGGCTTGCACTGAATTCACAATGGCCTAGATTTGGTTCCCCTTGTTTATTAGCATGGTCTTATTCCCTGCACACTAAATACAATATCAATAGTCCAAGAAATAAAATCCACAACATATATGAAATAATCCTCAAATCAACTTTTACAAATTATTTACATCACACAACAAATTGGAATTTACATTGCATAATAATTTAGCTCTTTTCACTCAAGAAAACATATACACTCCTAATGAAATTAAGAAATTAACTTTCAATTCATAATAGAAATCTCATTGTATCATAATTACATCAAATATACATTTCCTAATCAATCACATAAACATATGTAACCAATTTCATCATCATAACATTCATTAAATATAATTAACCATAATGCAAATCTATAATAATGTCATATAGTAATTATCATGAACATCAAAAAATAAAGTGCATGTAAGACTAAGGTGATAAAATCCATGACATAAGGTGTCTAAATCCATCAAAATAAGGAGTCAAATACTAAATCTATCATAAGAAGGAATTGATAAGCTATGACAGGTTAGAGTGAGGCCTCACATATGCAAGTGTCATCTTCTTGGAGTGATATTTTTAAACTATGTGAACTTGTGAAAACCGACATCAACAAAGGATTGAATCAAATGAAGTTTCCCTTCCTTGGTGATTGTTATTTTTGGAAGATTTTTAAAAATATAAGATGATTTTTCAAATGGATGTTTCTTCCTTGTTATGCATATCTTCAAACAAATCAATCACAAGTACACTTGTCTTCTAAACCCTCTAAACAAAAAATGTTTGACAATTTTAGAACGTTATCACAAGTCTTTAACAAGAAGGCACTCCAAGAAATCTACTTATAGTCAAATTTGGTTCGTAAACATGGCTCTATTAGGTAGGTTTTCTAATTAACAAGGTGCTAGTAATCATTCAAAAAAATATCAAGTCTCATCCCCCATTATAGGGGCCTCCCACTAGTAGTATGTTGGATTTTTGCATGATCCCGAAGGACTACTAGAGGAGGTTCAATTCTTGATATCCTTTTGTCACTCACCCCATTAAGGATGAATGCATTTTATTTTATAGTGAAGCGGATTATTGTGGCAAAAGAAATTGTATCCCACTTTGAGTTCTCCCTCTCACCGGCCTCGTTAAGGAAAATTATTGGGAGGCAAGCCCATTAATTCTCTAACATGTTCATATGAAAAAAAAAAATGAAGTAAAAGAATAGGTTTGGGAGTTTGATTCACAAAAAGGTGAAGAGCATATCTCTACTATTTCTCACTTCCAAACACCATTAACAAGGTTCAATTACCAAGCCTTCTTAATCTAAAGGTAATTAGGTACTTCTAGCTTTTTGATTCACCTAAAAGGTGAAGAGCATAATCACCTAATACCTTCTTCCACAAGCAATAGCTTCAAATTTAGTTTGTGTTTATTCTTTTAGTCTTTCTTTTAATCAAAAGATCTAGTAGGTTTGGCATTTTGATTCACTTAAAATTTGAAGAGCATAGGCCTACCACTGAATCTCTCAAATAATAATAGGTTGTTAATTACTAGATTCAAATTAAATTCACCACATTTTAAGAAAAATGCAAAAGGATATAGGCTTAACTTTTATGTTGCTAGCAAAGGCTAGGGGCATTTTTTATTTAATTTTTTATTGGAATACTCACCTAGTGGTGATCGTTCCAGCTCCTTTGCCTCCTCAAGATCATTAGTCCAACACAAAACACACAAAGTAAAGAAAATCCAAGAAATTGATCATTTACTCCATTCTTCAAAAATTGATGAAAATGTTAAGCTTATGGAGTAAATGTCCAATTCAAAGAAACAAATTTAGATTTATACAAGTCAATTATATGTATGTATTTTTCATATTCTTCAGCTTGCTTGGAATTTTCAAGTGAATTATTTATGTGAATGACCTTTTCTCTTTTCAATCTCTTGAGGTTTCTATCCTCGCTGTGATTTTTGGCCTCTAGTTTCTGAACTTTTTTATGTCCTACCATCAGGAAAATACAGAGAAGGCATTATTTACTGTCAGATTTTAAAAATAATAAAAATAGTAGTACGTGTTATAGGACTAATTATGTGCGCTATTTCAAGCATCAAACGCATTATAGGATAATTAAAAGCACTACTACATAAATTAAAAGTGCTATTTAAATAATTAAATGCCAATAAATAAAACTTAGAAAGCATTGTGTAAATTTCAAATGCGCTGGAAAAGGAATTGAATGTGTTGTGGAGTTAGGATATAAGCGTTGAAAGAATGATAGATAGGAGACATAAGCTATTGTAAGTACTACTTCTCTACATAAATACATTGAACTTTATCATGGAAGCGCTATTTCAGGTCTCAAACGTGCTTTTTTTTGCTTGTACACACTACTTTAGGCCTTGAATGAGCTATTTCACCTGTCAAACAGAGAGTTCAAACACAAATTCATAAATATTTTGCAAATAACTCCAAAATTTGGTTAAATGAGGCCTTATGCCTCATGATGGGTGTCATTTTGTGTACAAGAAGTACCTTTAGGGCCCGTTTGGTAGCAAGAATTAGGAAATGATGGATTTGATCAAATGTTGGAAATGGTCAAATCATGGATTTGATAATCCAGTTTTTCATTTTTGGATTATTTTTGGACCGTTTGGTTCCCCTTTTTGAAACTGGAATTAGAATTTAAGTTTGATTTTTTTTTTAATTTTTTGAATTGTTTTAATATTTTTTAATTTAATAATTCATTTTTATTAATGGAATTGAATTTAAAATGGAATCGCAGACCATTTTAGGTAGCCAAAGTTGGTGGCAGACAACCAAGTTACAATCATTGCAACTAAAATTCAAAAAAAATTCAACAAAGAATTTGGAAAAAAATTTGGAAAAAAAATTTTAAAAAATAAAAAATCAATTTTTATTTTTTTTAAATTGAAAAAAAAATGGTCAAAAAATTTGAATTTTTTTCCAAAAAATTCGAATATAAATTCAAATAAATAATAAAGTTACAAACCACCAAGACAAATAAAAAATAAATTAAATCCCTCCCCACACAAATTAAAAATTAAAAATTAAGTGTAGACATGTAAAATTTAAAAATTTGCTTCCCCCCATTCAAATTCCAATTCCACCTTTTCAGATGGAAGATGTAAATGCTCATTTTTGGCAAAATGAGCATTTACATATTCCTATTCTATTTTCATATTGCACTCCCAAACTGAGGATTCGACGAAATGAGAAATAACAAATGCCAATTCCAGGCTAATTCCCGCTACCAAACGAGCCCTTATAGGATTAGTTTATCACTATTTCTATCAAATTGAGCAAAAATACAACAATGAGGAAGTTATTTAACGAAAATAATGACAATAAACATCATATTGCTCTCTATTTAGATTTGCTAATGCAAAGCTCTCAGAAAGATTCCATTAGTGATAGCTCTAAAATGAGAATTATACTAATTGATTATGTAATTAAGCCTATTTACTCAAAAACAATGCTCAATTATGCTAAAATGTACTCCTAGCTCAAATTCACTATAACTTTGATGCAATTCTAAGATGTAATTAGGATCCTTTTCTCCTGATTTTAGCCTTCTATTTATAGATTTTAGCAAGTATAGAGGGTGGAGTTAATTTGATCATGATTGAGTTAAGGTTAAGTCCATGGTTTCAAATATGGGGACAATTTAAATATTTTGTCATCAAATCTTGGGACAATGAGACAAAATGGATCGTCAAGATGCTCTCTCCTTTTGAGTGATTGAGATTCCATGTGGCTTTGATCCATGTGAGTCCAATCCTTAATTCCTATTGGTTGAGGTAATTCCTCACATGTGATGGGTGAGAAAACTTAGGAATGAAGCATAGAAAATAAAACATTCACACACAATGAACTCAAGACACAAGATTTTTCCCATGGAAACCCTTGTTAGAGGGAGAAAACCACATGTGATAATGATGCCCATAAATTTCACTAGTGCACCACTAAAATGTTCCTTGTAAGGAGCAATTACAAAAACTCTTCTGAGGTTATATCTGGTTAAGAGTATTTATAGCCTTGTTAGAAGATACAAAAGTCATGTTACAGACTACCTAGTTAAGAGATTTCAAACTCCTTCTGAGAGTCACCTTGTTAGAGGATTTATACCTCAAATCCTATTAGAGATCCTACTCACTTTATTTTGAGTGATCTTGTTAAAGGATTTTACTTGCAAACTTGTTAGGGCTTGCCTCAAAATAGACTCAAGCATGAATAATTTGATTATTACACTTCCTATTTGACGGATCTACTTCAATTTTGATCACAACACCACCTAAAAATCCAAATATCCTTTCTTCAACTTCACATGATCATAACCACCTATTGCATCATCACATCTACTCTAAAACTCAATTTCAACCTTCATTTATAAAACACTTTTTCCAAGTCGGCTTTTTGCCAAAAAATGTTTTACCAATCGAAATAAAAATCAAATCTGATTGCACCAAAATGTATTGGTCAAATCAATAAAGTCAACACCACATTAACCAAGTAGTAAATAAAATATTTACTAACTTTAAATTGACCGGTTGGCTGAACTAACCAAACTCACTTTGCTTGTCTCATGATCTTACTGACAATGTTGATTCAATCCTTAATTTAATTCATTGTGTTCTTTAATCTAACTGATATAGTCATAGATGTAGTTAAATATGCCTCTATAAATGATATCTTCCCAACCACACATCTTAACTCGATCACCAACTCCAAATCTGATCGCCTATACCTTGCATATTGTCTTCTTTCTGGTTGACTGAACACTTAGTTGACTCTTTAATTTAATCCTTTAACACCATGTTTCCAGAAATGATAACACCACAATACAATCATATGATCAAAAGTAAGATCACTTTCATCAAATACCAACAATCTCCTCAAACAAACATATAAATAAACTATACAACTCTCCCTTTCATCCTAATGATCTTATCCAAAAAAAATGTATCCTTATACTACTCTCCTCCTTCGACAACAATGACAAAGGTGTTACAATGATATGAAAAAAATAAAAAATTTATTAATCAGAATCATAGAGTAACATATACTTATTACATTGTACTTAATATGTCATTGAAAGTAGTCTTCAAAACTTGCCAATCACTAACCCATGACTTCTGTAGATTCTCCATGATGAGTATCTGACCATGTAACAAAAATGCAAGTTCCTTTATTCCATCAATAGTGCACACAAGGAGGGATGTTAATGTTTATTCTTCTTCCTTCACACTATGTTGTAAGATATCCATTTTGGGAATGAGTAAGCTTTGTAACTCCATCAATTGTCCACTCCTTTTGTCTTATTCTTCCCTATAAATCTTTAACCTTTGGTTTATCTTTCCAACTTCAACTCCAAAATAAGTTACAAACACATGACTAGTATCAACATTTAATGACAACAATCTCATCTCCTATTGAGTTTCACTATTTTTCCTTTCAATATCCTTCAAAAAGTGAGAAAAGTCACAAATAGACTTTAGAATCTTACCAACTTCTAGTAGTGCATCCTTCACCTAGTTCACATCCAATGTGAGAGTATTCTTGTATTCGGCAATGGATGGTGCCAACCTTTATGATCTATTTACATATTCATTTTCCAAACTTTTCATCTCTTCACCAGTGGTAGTGAATAAATGTGTCAATTGCTCCATTGAAGTGGCATTTTCATTATATGTAACTTCAGGCATTAAATCAAAAAATATATCTCTTGCCATTAGAACTACTTGTGCAACCTTCTTTAGCTTATCCTTCTTGGCTTTAGTCTTGATTTCCATTGCAAATTTAATCATTTATTCAGGGCTCATAGTGCTCAAGTCTATATGTCCCTTAATCAGCATATCATCTCCATCAATAGATATTGTTGCATTATCTTTCTTCTTCTTAGCAGCTTTTACCTCTATCTCTTTCTCTTCCTAATTAGTTACAATTATGTTCTCCATTTCTAGTACTTGTTGTTGTTGATGATCATATGTAGGTGTCTTTACTTTTTCATCATAGGTTATATTCTAGTCAGTACCCATGTTTAATGGATCTTCTTCCTTTTATTTCTCCTGAACTTCTTTTTCTCATGTGATTCATGTTGATCTTGTGTATCCATGTGTTTATCCTGTATCTCCATGGCATGGATATCACTTATATTGTCCATCTCATCTCTGATTTCCTCAAGTGTGATCTTCACACCATCAAGATTAAATCTCTCATCAGTTTGAGTCACCACCGGATCATCCTTTTTTTCTTTTACTGGTTCATCTTCAATTTTATCCTTCATCAGACCTAAATACTTTCTTATAATCTCTTCTATTTCAACCTACACTGATTGAGTCTCACCAACTAACAACTTTGTAACTCTTGTTTTGGTTTTAAATAAAGGTTTTAGCTTTGCAAACATATCCTTTATTTCTTCCTCATATAAATCAAGTAATAGGCTTAGTATAGCATACTTTACTAACTTTTTATCTTGTATAAGTGTTTCCTTCCATCTTGCATCAATTCTATCATATAAAGCATTACAAATTTTTCCCTACAAATGGATTACAACTTGACTTAGCCTATGCATGCTTGCAATTACAGCATCTTCAACTTCTGTTGATCTTCCTTATCAAGTAAGTGATAATACTTATTAACTCCAACAAGTATATCATATTCTCTAATATTTTGAATAAGTGCATTGACAGAAGCTACCTTACCAAATGTAGACTTAATAGTTTTAGTAGTGGGGTAACCTACCACCTTGGATTTCTTTCCTTTTTCCTTCAATTCCTTCTTCTTTTTCTCATATTTTATCCCTTAATTCTCTTCATGAACAACTTTTTCAAACCTCTTTTCCTTTTATTTCTTCCTTTTTCCTAGCACCTTTTCCATGCTTTGTGTCTCCTTGACTGGTGTACTTTTAATCTTAGCAGTATTTCTAGATCTCTTTGTAGGTGGAGGGGATTTTTCCACTTTCATAGAAGTTTCACTCCTTGTTTTCTAGTTGGTTGAGGTACTACCAGTTGCACCAAAAACTTCAATATCATTATCTTTTGCTACACCGAGTGTTCTAGCTTGCTCTCTAGCATGTTTAGCTCTTTCTTTCTCAATCTGTTCTTTTGTGAAAGTTTTTTGAATCATGAATTTTTGAACTTCCTTTCTTATCTTTCTTTCAATAATAGGTTCCATCAAATCATTTTGCATACATTTTCATAATGTCTCCGTCCACCTCATAACCCATAGGCATCACCCATGAGGTCCTTGGATCAACTTCTTCCATCAAACAAGTATATGTATCTACCATGAAGAAAATAGTCTCCTTCTACCTTTCAACAATTTCAGATGGTATCATTTCTTTTTCATGCATCTTCTTCTGAAAATCTTTAAAGTAACCCCATACTTTTCTGGTGAAATCATTTCCCAATATTTTGATATTGTTATTGATTTGAATGAAAGATGGAGTATCTACCATGCAATGTCACCAAAATTAGTGAACATATTTTGAAAATAAGAAAACAAACACATGATCACTTGACCATACTTGAACTTTTTCCTATTGTCCTCTTTTATGTTTTCCAAATTCATCATTATCTTCTCTTTCATTGTTTCAACCAAATCATAGTTTGCATTTTCCTTGATCATTATATGGACTGTATGAATAGCACCATTGGGTATACTATTCATCTGACTAGAATGATATACCTAGTTCCAATAACCATAGATGCATAATTTACCTCTTCATCTATAATATCATTCATAGTCATTTCACGACCATCCCACTTAGATTTTATCAATCTAATCACATTTTTAGGAATGGTGTGAAGATTGGGTACATCACCAGTTACGCATAGACCAGTTATAGTATGGATTTCTTCTTTTTCTATTTTATGTAGCCGGTCTAGCCACATGAACTAGTCATGAATTCTACTTAGAACATACCTAACCTAATCATCTTCAAACTCATCGAGGTAATTGACTACATGATGAAAACCTTCAATGGCTATGCATTTATGCTCATTCTTCAATACTAAGTTATCATCACATAACTTCTTATATTGTTCATATATTTCCCCTGATCCTAGGTCTTCTAACTGTAGTGAACAAATTCTATAACATCCTCTATATGCATATTACCATAGGGCATGCTAGTTAGGGCACCCGCTGGGTCATTTTCCATCAATTTAAATAGATGTTTCTTAAACTCTAGTCTAGGTCTTTCAGTAATATTTATCAACTTGGGAGTAGACATCCTAAATTTTTAACCACAAATGAAGATATCAGATAAATACATCAAATAGTTCACAACTAGGGTTCTTTTTGAAGAACACGATAACAACTTATTGATTTTCTCTTCTACATCAACACAAACAATCTCTCCTTATCACTTGGATCTCTGCAAATGGCTCAAACAATGCTTATTTTTCTCCACAATAACTTTCAAAATGTGCAAGGTGAAAATGAAATCCAAAGTAGCCTTTTTATCTACCTTGGTATGCATATATTAAATGTACTTGCTAATTGAATTTACATTTTAACTGGTTGACCAAAAAACTCAATACTGATGATCAAAACACTGTGTAATTTATCAAAACTTCACAATACGCTCCAAAAGATATTATTGCATATTAGAATATGGATAGATCTTACTGCACACCTATAGGGGGTCTAAATATGGATTCAGCAATACTAGCTCCCCCTAAGCCACATGAAGTCTTAGTTTGATGATGAATTCTCCACACCCAATGAAGATGTGGATCCCTCTGATGTCTTAGTGTCTTCCTTCTTCTTCCAAGTCTTGTTCATCTCTTTCCTGGTCTATTCTACATTCACAATCTTCTTTCCTTTTTGA
Organism: Chamaecyparis obtusa; assembly: GCA_027943335.1. Classification (NCBI taxonomy): domain Eukaryota; kingdom Viridiplantae; phylum Streptophyta; class Pinopsida; order Cupressales; family Cupressaceae; genus Chamaecyparis; species Chamaecyparis obtusa. The sequence goes on from BSBK01000538.1 coordinate 317,288, forward strand.
TTTCTTAACTAGTTTAATGATTGTTTCCTTAACCTATAGTTTCATCCTAGATTTTCAATCTTGGGACAATGAATACATGACATACCAATTGATCTCCATGGTCCAACATTGCCTCTTGTAGTCCTTATTTTATAATTAACAGCCATGTGTCCATACTTACCATAGATTGAGCATGTGACATATCATTGCCTCTCCCTTTGGTAAGGTCTTTCCTGGTTCACAGGTAACCTTTGATTGTTCACACTTGACCTGCACTCGTCAGCTTTATGACCATATTTGTTGCAATTGTAACATTGACCATAAAAGCTACTAGATCTAAAATCATGATTAGTATGTCTATACGTATTGCAGTTGTAGCAATATCCATCAAAAGTGCTAGATCTATTTGCAAACCTACTTCTACATACATTTTTAGTATGACCCACTTTATGAAAATTGAAACATACAGGTTCGTAATCTTTCTTACCATAATTTCTTTGTGTTACCTTTAGTGGATACTTTCCTTCTTGGTTGATATCCTTTATTCTACAAGATCCTATTAGAATTAATAATCTTTCCTTGGTGTATTATTTAAATTTGGATAAGCCAAGGTATCCTAATTGTATTTTTGTACTCTAGTCAAAGTGAGAGGACAACTCATATTTTGTAATTCCTTTAATAAGGAAATTAGTTTATTCCTACTTAAGCTCCTTAAGAGGACCTTGACACTTTGCACACACCTATTATGGATGATGACGTTTATAGATTGGTGAGTTACGTAGTAACTCCTCTCCTCATCTCTATTTAAGAGATGCTCCTCTCTCATTTCTAAGATGAAGTTATTGTAACTGAGTAACTCTCTCTCTCTCTCTCTCTCTCTCTCTCTCTCTCTCTCTCTCTCTCTCATTTTAGGCTATGGCCTCATTCATAATTTCATAAGAGGTTTTCTTTTCTTTCCCCTTTCAAAATCCTTCGCTCATTGTGTTGATCTTTTGCATCTTGATGGTTTTGGTGATAGATCTTCAAACAATATTTGCTCCTTTGTGTTTATGGTAATTTACTTCCTTTTTTACACTCACTTGGATTCTTTCGTTTAGTTCATTTCATTTTTTGTATATGCCTTACATGGTGTCAAAGCAGGCTAATCCTTGTTTTGAGTGTGTTGCATGAAGATACCATTCGAAGGATGTCTCATTTAAGAAAAAGAAAGTTTTTTTGTTAATTGTCTAACTTTTTTTGTTGTACATTTTTCATTTTTTTGTGAATCTAACTCTTGTTCCAGCTCTTTCTTTTCTCATTTGTTATTTCAGATCTAGTTTCATTTCAAGGTTTTGAAAAAAAAAATAGGTTTAGATGGTTCACCGCCAAACCCAGTTTATAGTTCTTAATAACCAGTTATGGATGGCTCGCAACCAAATCTAACCTTAATTATCTTCATTTCAAGTTTTTTTTCAAAATCTAACCTCACCCTCTATCGAGAGACTGCAAGGGTTTTATTTATTTTTTTGCATGCTCATTTTCTCTATTTTTCTAACGATCTGCAAGCTTATCTAACTGTTCTCATTTTGATCCTGGATATCTCATATTTGCAATTTTTGTGTGTTTCTTCTACAGTCATTATTCGTGCTTCCCTCTGTGAGGGCTTCAACATGCCTATTAATTATTATTTTTGAACTAATCATCTGCAGGATATATATTTGTCTTATGTTATTTTGATTCATATATTGTTAATGTTTTTTAGAAATATGTTTCTACAGAATTCAAATATATTCATATTTAGTTTTCTAAGCTTTGTCCATGGAAGCTATTTCATTTATGTTGTAAGTGTATCCCTATATTTTATTTATGTTATTCTAATCTATGTTTTGTTTCAAACTTTTGTAGGCATTAAGGATGATTGTCATTAGTGACAACACTTATTTAGACTCTACATGTTTACCGAGCAGAACAGTGTTTACCAAGCAAAGCAATGTTTACCGAGTAGAGCAGTGTTTACCAAGCAGAACAGTGTTTACTAAGTAGAACAGTGTTTACCGAGCAGAACAGTGCTTACCGAGTTATCTTCACCGAGTGATGAGATGAGCAATGTTTACCGAGTGCCAACACAGTAAATAGGGAATTCAGTCTCTACCGAGTGACACTATATCTACCGAGTCTCCAGTATATACCAAGTTTGAAACTATAACCGAGTGCTTAGTACAGACCGGGCCTCCACTTCTACTAAGTGCATGATGATGCCGAGTAACGCAGTGGATGCCGAGTATCAGAAAGTCACTAAGTTAGTTTGCAGTAACCGAGTCACTATATTTGGGCCGACTCAGTAATACTTGTGTTCACTTGTTTAGAGCTGACTTTGATATTGTTTTGTAATTATTATGATTGATATATAAACAATGTTTTGTATCCTATCCAAAAGTGTGAAGAAAAAGTAAGAAGCGAAAAAGAGAAGAAAGGCAGAGATAAGTGAATTACAAAAGGGATACAACAGTATAAGAAGTAGTAGAGACATATCTATCACAGAAGGTGATCAGTACATCAGAGAATCTCAATCAGCAAGTATAGTTGCAAGTAAGAGATCTACTATTTCATCCTAACAGGTGAATCAGCCCCAAATCCTTTAACCGGGTAGACTTAACAGTCTTTGCAAAAATATCTTAACCGAGTGCATACTTCTTTGTATGTTTGTAAATCCTCTAACAAGGTGGACCTAGTAGTCCTTATTGCTCCTAACAGGGTAGATCATCAGAAATGATCATTGTAAGCCTTAACCGGAAAACTTTATACTGCAGTATTGAAGTTCAGTGGGTTTCATCCCCATCCTAGTTTTACTTTCTATTTGGAAAGTTTCTGGGTCACCAAATCTCTGTGTTCAAAGTGTTATGAATGTTTTATTCTTTCTATTACTCATGCATACAATTAGCTTATCAATCTAATGTCATTGAGAAAATGGTCGAGATCTAAAATTAGTAAAAGTTTTGAAGTTACTGATTCACCCCTCCCCTCTCAGTAACCTAGCTAGTCTTGAATATTTCCAACAATTGGTATCAGAGCTACGTGGTTCTCAGAATAAAGTTTGACAGCTTGAGAAAAGATTCAGGCCAATGGAGATATTCAGACTTAACAAAGTAATTGAGAATGAAAAGCTAGATCTGGAAATGGCCATAACTCAACTCAAGGAAGCAAAAGAGCATCTTTCCCTTTCCCTAAAAAGAAGGAAGGAACTTGCAAATCAGATGAATGACCACCAGTATGTTGAAGAAAAGATTGAATACTTTTTCCCTTCAAGCAGCTCAGATGAAGCAAACAATGAAGCAAAAGAACTTCTAGAAAAGAATGGATCTCTTCAAGAAGAAGTAAGAAAATTAAAAAGAGAACAGGAAATTCAGTCAACAAGATTATGTGAAATCTTGGAACAAAGAAACAAGATGAAAGATGAAATAGATGGAAAGAACAATGAAATCCAGAATCAAACTCTTCAGTTAGAAAACCTTATTAATCAAGTCTCCAATGCAAATGAAGAAATCTTGACTCTAAGATCAAAAAATGAAAATATAAGAGAGGAACTGAGATATGAAAAGCAAATCAATTTAAGATTGATAAGTGACCTAGATACTGAAAGGCAAATCAATGAAAGAATGTTGAAATCTCAAGAAGATTTGAATCAGGTGTATGAACGGAACCTTCATAGGCAAAAAGGAAAAGCAGGACTTGGATACAAAGAGGAAGGTGAATCCTCCAAACAAGGTACTCAAATGAATCAGAAACCTACTTGTAATCACTGTGGCAAAATTGGTCATACTTCAAACAAATGTTGGAGCAATTGAAAAGCAAAATTCAATGGAAAATGCTACAATTGCAATCAACATGGTCATAAAGAAAATGAATGCAAGGAGAAACCAAGATTTAAAGGCAAATGTCACAAATGTGACAAACAAGGTCACAAGGCATCAGAATGCAGAACTAAAACACCCAATCCAGCAGAACAAATTATGAAAGCAATATTTGGTTGGGATTACAACACTTGGTGTAGATGTCATTACTGTAGAGAATATGGACACATTGGCATGAATTGTGCAAGGCATCACTTGAGAAAAATGGATACTACCATAAGATGTTACAAATGCACTAAGCTTGGTCACATAGCTAAAAATTGCATGAATCTAGGCAAAGTCGAAGATGAAAAGAAAGCAAAAGCATATAGCATCAGGAAGCAGATAAGACAACAGTGGATCCCTAAACCTACCGAGAAAACCAGTCCAAGTAATGAAGTCACTCATGAAGAGAGTGGCTCTATCAATTCTAACTAAGCCTCCAAGAAAGAACTGGAACTGTATCCTCATATACATATTCCAAACAGTTCCTGAATTGAAAGGAAGAAAGATCCAAATCAATATGCAAGATACAAGAGAAACATAGGAAGGTCGGTATCAGTTTCAACCGAGCAAGGTCGAGAGTAACATAATTTCATTCAGTTACCGAGTAAGGTCAGAGCAGTATGTTCTCCAAGCTGTGGAATCTTCACTGAGCAATTAATGCTTATTGGATGACAGTCTGTTGAATTCTACCCTAATTCCTATAGAGCATTAATGACAAAGTTTTTAACAAAAAGCATGAAATCAAATTCATTCTTCACCACAGATATCAGCATATTAAGTAGAAAAATTTCTAAGTGCGATTAGGTGATTCAAAGTAAAATTTTGCAGCAAAAATTTTTCGAAGAGCTACCATGGCATCATCCAGCACCAAAGTAAAGAAAGGTTCAAAAATGTTAGTTCATGGAGAATGGAAAGCGTCGGATTTCAAACTCGTGCCCACGATTGTAGAAACCCTAGATCTGAGTGGAGCTCAGTCTCAAATTCCTCCAAAGGTACTTCTTGTAAATGACATTCGCAATCATTTTAGAGGTACAATTCAAGAACTTGGAACCCTAGAGATAGATGTTGTTCGTGATGAATTGTGTGTTGATGGTGTTCTCAAACCGGAACATAAACATTTGGAAGATAAGGGTTTAACACATATCACCCACTTGCCTCGGAGTTTCCAGATAAAATGGATAAGATATATTCTAAGCCGAGTGCATGAAGGTAAAATTTGGCTTGAGCAACCAGTGGAAATATCAAAGAAGATGATTCACCAAATCATTGGTCTTCCCATGCTTGCCAAGGCAAAATCTACAAAAACCCTAGGTTGGGTAGAGCTAGAAAAGAAAACCCTAGCCGAATGGGACGGTAGAGGTATGAGAATAAACAGCATTACCGATGTAGAACTAAAATTTGGCACATATGTAATAGCTCACAAGATATACAGTTCAAGTTGGCAGAATAGTGTTCCGTGTGAAGCAGTTGACCTAGCCTATAAAATTGTGAAGAACAATCTGTCATTTGACCTAGCAGATCTATTGTTGAAACAGTTCAACAAGAATATGGAGAGCATCCAAACCTCAAAGAACAATCCATGTAAGTTTGGCTCACTATTGGTTTGTTTATTTTTCTATGCTCAAAAGTTTTTCCCATCTAAAGACACGGTAAAATGGAGAAAGGATGTGCCTATTCTTTATCAGATAAATGAGTATATTGCAGAAATGGGTGAGAATTTTACAAGCATAATGGATAGTTATTTTGAATCTTTTAAGGAGAAGATGAATAACAGATTCTGGATTCCACTAAAGTTGGTGGAAGATTATAAAGATGATGTTTGTTTTATGGTTGATTGTGATAGAGTATATATTCAGGCAGTAAGGCCCAGGATTGTATGGGTAAAACCTCTTCCTTATGAGATAAAAATTGATGAAACAAAGGATATAATTGAAGCCCTAGTAAATCAACCCATTGATCCAAAGGCTCCATACTTTGGAACATATGATGAAGCTAAGGTAAGAATTGAGCTAAGCATAAAGCTTCCACGGGCGGTTAACAAAGGTAGAAAGAGGATGGCCAAGATGCAATCTAGCACACCTCTAATGTTAACCGAGGACAAAGGAGAGGATATTGTAGGAGAAGAAGAAAAGGATGAGAGTAAAGAAGAACAAGTGCCTGTAATGAAAAAAGGAAAGGTAACTATCACCAAGGAACCCGAGCAACCCACTGTAGTATTCACAAGAAAAAGATCAAGGGACAAGGCAGGAAAAGTCAAGGATGACATAGTACTCAAAAGGCCTCCTCCCTCTCTTAAAGAAAAGATTAAGGATTTGAGAGAAGGATCTGGAATTGCAAATTTCAAATCTCTCAAATATGAAACAAGGTCAGAAGCAGAGCAGCAGGAAATTGAAGATGTTGTTATTGAGAAAATGGGAAGATGGAAATACTCACCTGAAGAATTAGCTTCTCAAATCCCAGGAGCTTTATTAAACCCAATCAAGATGAGATGGTCCAATGCAAGGCAAACTGTCAAGGACATCTATGCTCAAACCTTAAGGCAATTGATGCCAAGTTTGAAAAATGCTGAAATAAATAAGGCATTGATAGATAATGAGTCCAAGATGACACTAAAATTCAACAGTTGCTTAATTTTAATCAAGGATATAGAGTCGGTTGTGAAGAGTGCAGAATCTACTTGGAAAAACACTTATCATCTTCACAAACTAAGTACTAAAACTGTGATAATTAAAGATATTGAAGATGACAGTGATGAAGAAGAAGAAGAAACAGTTTAGATTGATAATGTTGAGACAGAAGAAGCAGGAAAAGAAGCTACCGAGGAAGCTGAGAAGAATGTTGAGGAAGATGATCCAGTTCAGATAGCTACAGAGGTAATTGCCTCACTTCCCCACTCTCCAGTAAAAATTGTTACATCTAGCTCGGAGAAAACTTCAAGTGTGATTGTGACAACTCCCTCAGATACATCAAATGTCCAATCATCACTAGCACAGCTCAATGTATCAACGACAGAAGTGGCTACCACTTCATCTACTGAGCTTCAGCCTCCTTCTTCCACCGAGTTGTAGTCTTCTGTACCTTCTTCAATTTTGAGTTTTTCAGCAATAAGTACTTCAGATTCTACAGTTGTAAATACTTCAATTTTTGGTTTATCAAATATTCCAGTTAGCATCCCATTAGTTGGAAGTTTATCAGTTTTCACTACAAGTCCTACTGTGTCTACCATAATTTCTACTACAAAAGCATTAAGTATAAAGACTCAACCGAGTACAAAATTTTTGAGCAAGAGTGTAGTAGAAGGTATAGATCTAGATGAGGAGATAGAAATTCCCCAGCTAGATTTTGCAAACCTCACTACAGATCAAATGCAAATAGTTGGTGAACTCCTCCAGAAGAAAGCAAAGGAGAAGAAACTAAAAGAAGAAAGAGATAAGGAATATAAAATCATTGAGGATGCCAAGAACATTTTGACAGAAGCTATAGGTGTTGAAGTTGATTCCTCTCAACACATTTTGTTGCAGTTGGTAGAAGCAGTTAACAAGTTCAATGATGATTCCTCTGGAACAGAAAAGTTTCTTGAGAAGGCTGAGAAGAAGTTTGATAATGAAGTGCTTGAGCACATTGCTCAGCAAATAGCTATCAATCAGGTAGGGTTATCTTCAGTCTTGAATAGCATTGAGTCCTCCCATTCCAAGGTAAGATCTCTTTTTGTCAAAATCTATAATGTTGCCGAGTTCTCAAAGGAGATCAAAGACAAAATAAATAAGATTGATGAGGATCTGAAGATCAGTGCACAAAAGTTGCAACTTGAACCTAGTTCAAGCTCTGCACATCATATGACAGTCAAATTCCTATCTAATAAGTAGTCAGAATTATTGAGAGAAGATGCAAGGATCAAATCAACATTAATAGATATTCAGAACATGATCCTTCCCATCATGGATACAATGCAAAAATATATTGCATACTCAAAAACATTGATCCATGACAATCAGTTTTCAATTGCAGATCACATGATTGAACTCTATGCAGAAGTCCAAGTTGCACTCCATACATGCAAGATTCTGCAAGAGAATTGGGATAGAACTCTAGCATTAATAAGTAAGGTACACTCTGATTTTCTCTCACATTTTGGCATCTCCGTGTAAAATATTTGTATATACACCTTTGGCATTATTGTCAAAAAGGGGGAGAACGTATATAAGATATATGAGATATGAAAGGGGGAGAAAATATAAATAGGAAATATGAGTATGAGGAGATACAAGATATTTGTATATATACTGTATGGGGAGACATGAAATGTATATACAATAGTATGACAAAAAAAAGAGACAAATTCAGCATAATTTTTTGTTTTTGGGCAATAAGTGTTTTTGTCACTAGTGCCAAAGGGGGAGATTGTTGGCATTAAGTATGATTGTCATTAGTGACAACACTTATTCAGACTTTGCATGTTTACCGAGCAAAATAGTGTTTACCGAGCAGAGCAATGTTTACCGAGCAGAGCAGTGTTTACCAAGCAGAATAGTGTTTACCGAGCAGAACAGTGTTTACCGAGCAAAACAGTGCTTACTGAGTTATCTTCACCGAGTGATGAGATGAGCAGTGTTTACTGAGTGCCAGCATAGTAAATAGGGAATTTAGTCTCTACCGAATGACACTATATCTACTGAGTCTCCAGTATATACCAAGTTCGAAACTACAACCGAGTGGTTAGTATGGACCGGGCCTCCACTTCTACCAAGTGCATGATGATGACGAGTAACGCAGTGGATGCCGAGTATCAGAAAGTCACCGAGTTAGTTTGCAGTAACCGAGTCACTATATTTGGGCTGACTCATTAATACTTGTGTTCGCTTGTTTAGAGCTGACTTTGATATTGTTTTGTAATTATTATGATTGATATATAAACAATGTTTTGTATCCTATCCAAAAGTGTGAAGAAAAAGTAAGAAGCGAAAAAGAGAAGAAAAGTAGAGATAAGCGAATTACAAAAGGGATACAACAGTATAAGAAGTAGCAGAGACATATCTATCACAGAAGGTGATTAGTACATCAAAGAATCTCAATCAGCAAGAACAGTTACAAGTAAGAGATCTACTATTTCATCCTAACAGGTGAATCAGCCCCAAATCCTTTAACCGGGTAGACTTAACAGTCTTTGCAAAAATATCTTAACCGAGTGCATACTTCTTTGTATGTTTGTAAATCCTCTAACAAGGTGGACCTAGCAGTCCTTATTGCTCCTAAAAGGGTAGATCATCAGAAGTGATCATTGTAAGCCTTAACCGGCAAACTTTATACTGCAGTATTGAAGTTTAGTGGGTTTCATCCCCATCCTAGTTTTACTTTCTATTTGGAAGGTTTCTAGGTCACCAAATCTCTGTGTTCAAAGTGTTATGAATGTTTTATTCTTTTTGTTACTCATACATACAATTAGCTTATCAATCTAATGTCATTGAGAAAATGGTTGAGATCTAAAATTAGTAAAAGTTTTGAAGTTACTGATTCACCCCTCCCCTCTCAGTAACCTAGCTAGTCTTGAATATTTCCAACAACTTTTTCATGCCTGGTAATATCATAGAACATTTGAATCAATCTTTAATAAGCTTCTTCTACAAGTTATTTCAGTCTTTAATCTGAATCTAATATATTTTTTCATGCTCCTTGCGTGGGGTATCCCAGCTTTTTTACCTACCTTTCATCCCTTGTGTTTCATATCTGCATTATTCCAACCTTTGTGTGAGCTGCATTATTCCTTGCTAGTGTTTTCATGTGTTTCATCCTTTCTTCTTTACATATTCAGCTAACTCTAGTGTTGCACAATCTCACCATTTGTTCTGTCTCTAGGTCCATCCTTGCATTATCTTAATCATTGCTTATTTTTTTTGTTTTTCTTTGGTTGTACTTTACCTTGTGTCATCTAATTATTTTCCCTACAAGTCTAATATTCTCTGACCTCCACAAAGTATCAGTATTCTTTTCTTTTCTTTATTTTTAGTTTGACCAATTTATATATTTTTTATACATTACTTTAAATACTTTTATATAAATTGAATTCAAACATTATTTTGTTATATTAAGTTCTAACATTGTGTGGTTATTTTAAAAATAATAATAATAATCAATTATTTATTTAATTGCCTCTAATTATTTCCATTACCATAATATTATAGCTTTTTCCTCCAGATAAAATTTGAATGCATCTTATTTATAACATTTCCTTTGTAACGCCTTATCTCATATTTTTTTAGGATCGTTGACGAATTAAACTTTGTAATCATTGTCATTTGTTAACTCTTTTTCAAAAATTTATTTGGTTTTTCATTGTTCTTTGTGTTTTTTTTAAAACTCTCTCACTATTTCTTTATGTAATTCAATTTCTCTTCTTTTAAGACATAAGGAAATAAGCTTCCTTTTTCTAAAAGAAGCTTTAATTACTTTATTAAAAAAAATTATGCTTCTCTAAAAATTGTTAATAGCTTATTATTAAAACAATAAAAATAAAACTTTTCCAGTTGGTTTGAATTCAAGACACGCTTTTAAAATTCAAAACAAAATAATCTTATATGAGATTTACTATTATTTCATAAAAGTAGTTTTAAAAATAAATTTTTTAAAAGTGCTAATTTTATAACTTTATATTAAATTTGATATTGCCTTTTTCCAAGTATACGTGGCCTTTGTCTTTTCTTTCAAAAATTATCCTCTATGTCATTTCTCTTTTACTTTGTTTTTCACATTTATTTAAAATTAAAGCTTTTTAATTGAAATTTTTTAAATTAATATTTAGTATGTTATTTTATAAGTTCTTTTAAAATTATTATTTTTAAAAAAAAATTGTTCATTTAAATTTTTATAATTTTAATTTATTTAAAGAGATTGAATTATTTTATTTTTAACAAAAAATTAATTATTATAAAAATAAGAGTTTTTTAAAAAGAAATTCAAAATATTTTAAGTGGGTATATTGTTAATATGATTTAGAACAACAGAGAGGGGGGGTGAATCAGTTGTTCTCAGGTCCTAATCTATAAAACAAACTTAAAAACTTTTATTTAAATTAGATCCAATAACCAAAACAAACTTGGTCATCACTAATTCAATAATAGAAACATATGACAATGCAATCCACTACCCAGTTGTAACTTAACTTGTAAAATACAGAAATGTTCAAACCAAAATATTCACACAAGTATTAACACCAGGATTTATAGTGGAAACCCAATGTGGGAAAAACCACTTTGTAACATGCTACTATTATTTTCACTCTTCTGAAGTGAGTTTGATAAAAAGCCAACCCTGTCAAAGGTTACAATACACACTGTTAGGTGTGACCCGGTTAAAAGATTTCAATCACCTTGTTAAAAGTGAGCCTTGTCATAGGACTTACATACACTCCATTAAAATGCAACCTTGTTCAAAGGATTTAACATATGACTGTTAGGTCAACCTCTGTTAAAAATATTTTGACTATTACAATGGTTAGAAAGTAGCAACAATATTATTTGAAAAATATACAACTCACTTTGCAAATATCAGATCTAATTTCATACACTAATGCTGGTTTACTGACTTTGAAACTTTGCCATCTCCATCTCTGATCTGCTTGGAACTTATCTTCAAGCAACCACCACAATTCTCCTTCAGCCTTTCCTTCTTAAACAGTCAGTAAAACTTTTCTGATCTTCCAGCATTCTCTTTTTCACCCATGCACATTCATATCTAAATGCTTAAGTTCCCTTTATACTTTCCTCAATTAGGTTAACTCATCTTATGCCGCTCAATCTCATTCATAGATCTTAGGGTTAGGTCAGATTCATTGAATCTACCCGCTTCATGTTCTTCAGCTCCTTTTCTAGAATCATCTCAAATCTCTTAAAGATTTACAATAAAATGTTTTACATTGCATTTAATGCTTTCAAACAATCAATAAATAAAGTCAACATGTTTTACATAATCCAAGAATTCAACAATGTCAGCTTCAAAACTAAATTATCTTCAAATATAAAAATGTTGATGCTCAGTCAATACTGTGATCAACTACTCGGTCTTCATGTGGAAAGCTCGATCATTACTAAAAATGTTTCCTTGGCTTACACTATCTTCCTCGGCAATTAACTATTGTTCAGTTGACACTAGAATTTTTTCTGCATACACTGACTCGGTCGACACTAACATTACTCAGCTTAAACATGATTTTTCCATTCTTTGCTCGGTCAAGCCTACCAGTTTAGTCTTCAGTCTTACTAAGATAAACAATACATTATCTCATCATTGTACAACATAGTCAAGTACACTTTGTAGTATCAAGATAACTCATCCTTTCCTTAGGTGCTATTGTTACCAACCTTGTCTATCCCCTTAACAACACTCAAATAGATATAGTACTTTCCTAAGTAGCAACAGTCTTACCAATTAAGGTTTGACATCAATGACAATACAATAATTGTTTCAATTGCAGTTTCCAACACACACACACACACACACACACACACACACACATATTACACTTTATTATTGTAATTATGTTTCATTAATTCTGAAAATTAAATTAAATAGTTCAAATTATCATTCATGAAAAACACATAATTCATTTATATTCTAATCTAACCACATTGTTACTTTTAAGAAGCAAAACAGTATGTGGCAAATATTTGATCCATGAGAAATAACATCATTGATATTGCTAAATTTTAATTTGTTCAAGTATTATGAGTTATCTAAAATCATTGTCTTCCAGTGGTTTATTATTGATTTCATTATTGAGCATTAATTGCTATCAAATTTTATATGATCTATTGTTATGCACTAAGTTGTATCTTTTATGGGTTTCATTTGATCCATTATTTTAATTTGTATGTTGCACTGGGATGCACTTACTTTAGTTGATATTTATCAACTTGTTCTATTTGTAAGTTGCACTGGGATACACTTACTTCAGTTGATGTTTATCAACTTGTTCCATTGGTTGTTTTTTCCTCATGGTGAGGATGGTGCTCTTGAAATCTTTTCTGAAATTTGTTGAATATCTCTTATATTTAGAAGACAATATGTTTTTCTCTCTCATAATTCTTAGTTCAGATTATTATTTAGCATATGTCAATATTTTTTTTGTTAATATTGGTTTAGACTCTTATCCTCTTGATGGCTCATTGATTATGGCACTTGTGTGTAGACATATTCGGCAAATCAAATCAAATCAAATATTGATTTGGTGTTTGAGATGTTCTACTCGGATTATGATTTATTCTCTCATATCTCTATCACATGCTACTAATGTGATGATGAGTTTGCATGCTTCATTTCTTAGATCATGAATCATGAAGGTTGTGGATTTTCTACCCATTCACTTGCAATGAGATGACTCATTAGTGGACTCTATATATACACATGATTGATGCAGTGTTGATGCAGATTTCATTAGTTGGCCTTGTCTGTGGTCATTTATGTATTAGTATGTTAATTTTATGAGAGCATTATAATATTTATTATATCTCACTTTGAACATATGGTTTATCTTGATATAATGTTAAGCTACAATGCACATTTTTATGATTGGTTATGATTAATCTCATTCTAAAGTTTTCAAAGATTCTCCAAAGCTTAATTATTTTATGATACATATTATGAGTTTATTTTCAAAGCTGTATTGATTTGTATCAAGGGTAGATCCCAACTATGGGAAATCTACTTGTGGTTTATATATTCTTTGATTCGGGTGATATATCATGGACCTTTCCAAAGGCACAATTCAATCTCTTAGCTCTATCTTATATGAAGTACCAATTGTACCCGTGGTTAAAGAAGACTACATGAAGACTTGGATCAAGACAATCAAATATCTTCCTTGTATTGAAGATCAAGTTGTAGATATTGTAAAGAGATATTTCTATCTCATTGTAAAAATTTGGGTTTAATTCCCTTGATGTAAACACCCCAAGTAAAGATTAAAGCGGGTGTTAGAATTAATAATCTTTCCTTGGTGTATTATTTAAATTTGGATAAGCCAAGGTATCCTAATTATATTTTTGTCCTCTAGTCCAATTGAGAGGACAACTCATATTTTGTAATTCCTTTAATAAAGAAATTAGTTTATTCTTCCTTAAGAGGACCTTGACACTTTACATGCACCTATTATGGATGATGGAATTCATAGATTGGTGAGTTACTTAGTAACTCCTCTCCTCATCTCTATTTAAGATATGCTCCTCTCTCATTTCTAAGATGAAGTTATTTTAAGTGAGCAACTCTCTCTCTCTCTCTCTCTCTCTCTCTCTCTCTCTCTCACACACACACACACACACATTCTAGGCCATGCCCTCATTCATAATGTCACAAGGGGTTTTCTTTACTTTCTTCTTTCAAAATATTTGGCTCATTGTGTTGATCTTGTGCATCTTGATGGTTTTGGTGATAGATCTTGAAGCAATATTTGTTCATTTGTGTTTATGGTAATTTACTTCCTTTGTTACACTCACTTGGATTCTTTCCTTTAGTTCATTTCATTTTTTGTATATTCCTTACAAATCCACCAACTTCACAATTAGTATAACCAATATATCTTAGGCCTATGGTCTCTTTACTTCTTTGATTTCTAAGTTTCTCATCAAGTTTTGTAGTACTTTCATTGAATTTCTTTAGCGGATCATTAGTAGTCTTCAATTATCCTTTTAATTTCTCATTCTCATTTCTTAGATTCTCATTCTCTCTTAGGAATTTTTCATTTTTTTCATTTGTATCATGCAGGTGTTCATGTGATATGCCAACTTCTTGTCTTGACTTGAAAAGTTCATCCTCTACAACTTTTAGTGCTTCATCCTTGGCTTCTAGGGCATCTTCTACAACTTTCCTTACATTCTCTACAAATCTCCTTGCTTCTAACTCTTCACATAGTCTAAATTGATTGGACTTCAATCTCTCTCAAGGTTTTTTTTGTCTTTGAGAAATTGTTCATTCTCCATATTCATAATTTCTAAGGTTGCTTCATATTCCTTAGATACACTTTGTTTAGATAACTGCTCAAAGATAATTTCTCAATGTAGTCATGACTCTCATTCAATTCTTCAACAAGATCTTGTCGTTTGGTTATTGATTGTTTCAACTCATCTTTCAACTATTTGATAATCCTTTCACCTTCATCAAGCTGCCTCTTGTATCTCAAACCCTCCATATTTTCCTTAAGGATCCTTCTCAAGCTATTAGGATTTTTAAGGGAACCAAAGCTTTGATACCAATTGTTGGTATTTTAAGGCACGAAGAGGGATGGTGAATTAGTACATCCACAACTTTGAAGATTTTAACAATAATCTTCCACAAGATCCAACATGCAAATGATAATATAACATAGAAGCATAGCAAATAAAACATTCACACACAATGAACTTAAGACACAATATTTTTCTCATGGAAAATCTCATTAGAGGGAGAAAACCACATGTGGGAATTATGCCCATAAATTTCACTAGTGTACCACTGAAATCTTCCCTATTGGGGGAAATTACAAAAAACCTTCTGAAGTTATACCTAGTTAAGAGTATTTATAGCCTTGTCAGAAGATATAAAAGTCTTGTTAAAGACTACTCAGTTAAGGGATTTCAAACTCCTTTAGAGATTCACCTCGATAAAGGATTTATACTTTAGATCATTTTAGATATCCTTATCACTCTATTAGGAGTGACCTTGTTAAAGGATTTTACCTGCAAACCTGCTAGGGCTTGCCTTGAGATAGACCCAAGAATGAATGATCTGATTATGACACTTCATGTTGGAAAGATCCACTTCAATTCTGATCATAGCACCACCTAAACATCCAAATCTCCTTTCTTCAGCTTCACATAATCATAACCACCTTTCACATCATCATATCTACCCTAAAACTTGATTTCAACCTTTTATAAAACACTTTTTCCAAGTCGGCCTTTTACCAAAAAATGTTTTACCAACCGACATAAAAATCAAATCGGATCATAACAAAATGCATTAGTCAACACAATACAGTCAACACAACATTAACCAAGTAGCAAATAAAATATTTACTAACTCTAAATTGACCGATTGGCTGATCTAGCCATACTCACTTTACTTGTCTCTTGTTCTTTCTGTTAGTGTTTTTTCAATCCTCAATAACTCATTGTATTCTTCAATCTAACTTATGCAGTCATAGATGTAGTTAAATATGCCTCTATGGATGTAATGCAAGAGCATCTTGGGTGTAAGGGAAATCTTACATCACCCAAAAATATTTTTTGGTTTCTTTTCAATAAGGGTTATCTTGTGCAGAGGTACTATTTTTGGAGATTTACTATTTTTATTAAATTTTTCGTTTGAGCTCAAAATATTCTATTTTCCTCCCTGGAGGTTCACTTTGGTTATATCAATTTTCTAGTATAGTTTCATTGTAAGATCAAGTCTAGTTTTGAATATATTGAAAAAAATTTGTATTGGCGGCAGGGTACAAAAACTTTCAGTTCAGTTTTAAAGGTTTTAGAGGCTATGAAAAGGGTCAAAACCTTAGTTGATTGGATCTTGGGAAAGTTAAGTGTTGTAGAGCACTTTGTGTCATTTCTGAAATGGGGTTATAATAGCCAATCGAGTCAACAAGCGATGAGTTATGGTCTCTAGAAGTTGTGCTACCTAAAATAGAAGAAAATGAAGTTCCTTCAAAAAAAATTTTGAGTTCCAAAAGTTGTTTGGGCTTATTCTAATGTAATAAAAATGAATCATAATATCTTAGGGATGGTCGGCCTCAAAATTTAGGGTTAAATAGTCTAGAACCTTCTTTGGCAGTTAAGATTGCCTATATAATGGAGGCCCATAGGGTTATCTAGGGTTGTTTTTGGAAGATACATCTGGTGGCTCTGGCTTGAAAAATATTGTATTGAAAATGCTCATGTGGTTGTGCATGTTATATTTCTGAACATTGTAATTCCATTTCATTGGAGATAATAGAAATCCCATTTCTTGTCCTTACAATTCGTCGTTATTCTCAATTCTATTATGTGTGTTTATGTGAATAAGGGGAGTACCCTTCATCAAGTGGTATTAGAGAAGGATTTCCTGAGTAGACAGATTGTCAAATATGAGGTAGCTTGCACCAGGATTGTGATTGTGGGTTTGAGTGATAGGAGCCAAAAATGCCTCCACAAAGGAGTCGTGTCGAGAGAGTTGCATGTGTGACAGAAGAGGGTTTTAGAGCCCTACAGAGAAACGTACAAGCATTGCAAGAGGAGTTGTGTAGAGGAATGAATATTGCGGTTAGAGATGAAAGTGAAGAGGAATTAGAAGCACAATGTGACCAAGAAGCACCAAAAGCATCTATAAATCTCGAGGATAAGTTTTTTTGGGCCATTTCCAAGATTGGAAAGAGACCCAAGATTGAAGTTTCCACATTTTTAAGAAATCATAACCCAGAGGAACTGATCGACTAGATCAATGATCTAGAAGAAAATTTTGAGTATGAAGATGTCAAAGATCCAAATAGGGTCAAATTTGTGAAGGCCAGACTAAAGGGTCATGCAAAATATTGGTTGCAAGAGATTCAGTTGGAGAGGAATAAAAGAGGAAAGGAGAAAATCACAAGATGGGACCAAATCATGGAGAAATTGTAGAGACAATTCATTCCCATTGGTTATGAGCTCGATCTGTTGAAGAAAATGTAAGGGTCGAAACAAGCGTGAAGATCTATGCAAAAATATAAAGAAGAGTTCTACCAAGTTCTCATTAGAACATGTCATGCGGAAGTTGAGAAGGAAAAAGTTGTCCATTATCTTCATTGGTTAAGGCCAACTATTTAGGAGGAATTGAGTCTGGTTCAAATGACCAGTACTAAAGAGGTGTACTACTTTGACATGCAGGTGGAAAAGAATTTGAACAAGAAGTTTGAAAGCAGGCAAGGTGGAAGAGGTCGTAGTGGAAGATCTAGTGGATGGTCTTATGGAGGCCGAAATGAAGATCGAAAAAAGAATGATGAGTCAAGTAGTAGTCATAATTAGAGGGGAAATAATTTCCATCATTTATGTGATCAAAATAATAGTGATCAAAGAGGAAGACGAAGAGGGAAAGGGCCTGGAAGAGGAGGTTTTTGTGGGACATGTCTCCATTGTGGAGAAGGACAATGAACCTATGAATGTCCCTAGCATCAAGGAAGGACGGGCAGGAGGACTAAAGTTCATGCAATAATTGCACATGAAAATGAAGAAGCTCAATCAAAACACTCAAATGATGCTGAGAAAGGAGAAACCCTAGTTATTAGGACCTTGATAAATGAAGAGAAATAATTAGATCAAAGGAAGAGCCTATTTCACACCAGGTGCAAGTGTGAGGATAAGTGTTGTGAATTGATTATTGATGGTGGAAGCATTGATAATCTAGTGTCAGAAGAAATGGTGACAAAGTTAAAGCTGAAAAGGGAAAAACACCCATGTCCGTATTGAATTTCCTAGGTGTAGGATGACTACAAGGTCTTGGTCAATGAGCAATTCTTAATGAAGTTTAAGATTGGAAGTTACCGAGATGAGGTACTCTATGATATCATACCCATGGATGCATGTCATTTGTTGCTAGGAAGGCATTTGTAGTTTGACTGGCGCGCTATACATGATGATAATGCTAATACTTACTCTTTCACAAAGGATGCAGTCCGACACAAGCTGAAGCCATTAAAGGAAATAGGGGAAAAGGTATGTAGTAATTCCAGAATGTGTTTAGTTG
Organism: Chamaecyparis obtusa; assembly: GCA_027943335.1. Lineage (NCBI taxonomy): Eukaryota > Viridiplantae > Streptophyta > Pinopsida > Cupressales > Cupressaceae > Chamaecyparis > Chamaecyparis obtusa. The sequence goes on from BSBK01000538.1 coordinate 335,857, forward strand.
ATGGAAGGAAGTTCTTAGAAGGTATGAGACATGAGCATATGTGTTTTTCTTTAATTTCAAAAGTTACTAAAGAGGAATTGGAAGATGTACCTATAGAAGTTTCAGACTTGTTGGAGGAGTTTCAGGATATTGTATCTAATAATGTACCTAATGGATTGCCACTAGTTAGAAAGATTAGTCATCAAATGGACTTGATTTTACGGGCCAGTTTTCCAAACAAGGCAGCTCATAGAATGACTCTACTAGAGAGTGGGGAATTGGATAGACAAGTGCAGGAGTTGTTGCAGAAGAGATTGATCCAAGAGAATTTGAGTCCATGTGTTGTACCAAAAGTATTAGCATCAAAGAAAAATAGAGAATGGAGGATGTGTATGCATTCTTGAGCTATCAATAAGATCACTATTAAGTACAAATTTCCCTTACCAAGGATGGATGATATTATAGAATTTTTTAGTGGAGTTGTGTATTTCACAAAGATAGACCAAAATAATGCATATCACTAAATCAGGATTAGAGAGGGAGATGAATGGAAGATAGCCTTCAAGACAAAGGAGGGCATGTATGAGTGGTTAGTCATGCATTTTGGGCTAACCAATGCACCAAGCACATTCATGCGGATCATGAACGAAGTACTGAAAGAATTTATGGGTAAGTTTGTCATTATTTATTTGGGATGATATTTTTATCTTCATGTAATGCATGTTCATAGAGTGTTTGAGAGATTAAGAGAAGAGAAGTTGTTGATTAATCTGAATAAGTGCAGCTTTGTTGAGTTAGTGTATCTGGGATTTGTAGTTTTGGTAGAAGGTCTAAAATGGACTCAGAGAAGGTGAAGGTTATTCTTGAATGGCCTACTCCAAGGAGTGTTACCTATGTGCTATAATTGTGTCACACTTTTATGAATCATTACATTCAAGAACACTCAAGAATGAGGTCTCAAAAATCAATCCATAGCTCCCTAGGCATGGAGTGCAAGGGTTTTTAAGAATGCTCTCAGCTAGAGCTATTAAGCCAATAACCTTGCTCGTAAACCATGCAATGGGAGATTCAATGAAGACAAGGGCAAGAATGCCAATATCCCCAAAAATTAAATGAATGCAATGCAATGCAAGCTAATCTATGAGAATGAAAGATGCAAGCTAGTCTATGGAAATGAAAGTACAAGCTATGCTATGAAAAGGAAAGAACAAGTATTACCAAGCCTTCCTAATTAAGCCAGATGAATTAATCTAAAGCATAAAAGAAACTAAGCTAAGTATGAAGCTATGAATGCCATGACAATGAAGCTACTATGCAAGAAATGAAACTAGAGTAGTATGTAGATGCAAAAGCCAAGAATGCTCCAAATCTTCAAAAGCTCCAAATGTACCTAGAAAACCTACAGCATAATATTAGCATAAAAAGTTGGGATCCTAGAATGAAGAAGAGAGCTCTCCTTTTATAAGAAATGAGAAAGAATGGACCATGGAGATTAAGAGGCAAAAGATTTAATCAACAATGGAGTTTGAAAGAGGAGCAATCCATGTGCACAAGTATCCTCCAATGAGAAAAATAGGAGTTGAATTTTGTGTCCATATGAGACAAAAAGTATTTTTCTCTTTTTTATAAAATAAGAATAATGCTTTATTTGTGCAACTTAAGATAAGAGGAAAAGTGGGGGCTTTTTATTTAATAAAAGGGGAGGAAATATTCCTTTTAATTAAATAAAGACTTAGGATAAGATGGTTAGCCCATAGAAAATAATCGAATAAATGATAGAACTAAGATTTGATCAAGAGCAAGCAATTGATGATTTAGTAAAAGGGGTTAATAGTCTAGATGACCATTTTTAGGTGTATACAATACCGAGGTGAGATATTTTTCATGGTTTTGCTAGCTTTTATAGAAAGTTTATTCAAAATTTCAGTAGTATATGTAGACCCTTGACTGAAACAATGAGAGGGGATAGGAAAGAGTTTAAGTGGATAGAAAGAGAAAATAAGAGCTTTGAATTGTTGAAAAGAAAAGTTACATAACCACTTGTTTTAGCTCTTCCATATTTTAAAAAGTGTTTCAAGTAGACTATGATGCTAGTGGTAATGTTATTGGAGCTATTTTGAGTAAAGAAAGTAAACCCATTTGTTAATTCAGTGAGAAGTTGAATGATGCCAAGAGAAAATATTATATTTATAATTGGAAGTTCTATGTTATAATTCAAGCATTGAGAAAGTGGAGACATTATCTTTTACCAAAAGAGTTTGTTTTATTTATTGATCATCAAGCTTTGCAATATTTGACCAATCGAGGAAAGTTAAATCAAAGGCATTTGAAATGGGTTGAGTTTTTGTAGAGTTACACAAGTATTTTTAAACACGGGAGTGGGAAGTCTAATAGGGTTGCAGATGCCCTTAGTAGGAGATAAATTTTGTTGACAGAGATGCAGATCGAGGTTGTTGGGTTCAAGGAACTCAAGATTTTGTACCCCAAGGATCTTGATTTTGGCGAAGCTTGGAAAGCTTGTATAAACCTTGTTACTCTAGTTAGAACCAAATAGTTGGACTTCATAATCCATAATGGTATGTTCTTCACAAATAGTTAGTTGTGCATTCCAATGAGTTCCATGAGGGAGAATCTAATTCAAGGAAAGCATAGTGGAGGACTAGGTGGATATTTTGGTTGAGATAAAACCATTTCTCTAGTTAGTGAAAATTATTATTGGTCACAGTTGTACCAAGATGTTAAAAAATTTGAACAAGATTGTAGGGTATGTCAGATGGAAAAGGGACCCAAGAAAAATACAAGGTTATATTAGCCATTACCTGTACTAGTGAAGCCATGGGAGGATATTAGTATGAAAGTTGTTCTTGGCTTACTAAGAACTCAGAGATGGCATGATTCTATTTTTGTAGTGATAGACAAGTTTTCAAAGATGGAACATTTCATTCCTTGCAAGAAGACTAATGATGTTGTTCATGTTGTGAAACTATTTTTCACAGAGGTAGTGAGATTGCACGATTTACCAAAGATCATAGTTTCATATTGGAACACCAAGTTTGTTGGGTACTTTTGGAGAACCTTGTAGAAAAAGTTGAAGACATATTTGAAGTTCATTTCAACACACCATCCATAGACTAATGGACAGACAGAAGTGATGATTAGGAGTTTGGAGAATCTATTGAAGTGCTTGGTTGGAGATAAACCAAAGGGATGAGATTTGATTTTACCACAAGAAAATTTTGCATATAATAATTATGTCAATAAGAGCACTGGTAAATCATCATTCCAAATAGTATATGAAAGTAGTCCTAAAAATGCATCAGAATTAAGAATGTTGGACAAAGGAGAGATAAGTAGCACTCACATTGAAGACTTTGCAGAACACTTGAAGAATTTGTATGAGGAAGTAAGGAAGCATAAAAAGAAAATGAATACATAGTATAAGGCTAAAGAATATAAGAAACGGAGACAAGGAACTCCAGGTGAGGGATGAAGTCATGGTTCATTTGAGAAAGGAGAGATTTCCAGTAGTAACATACAATAAGTTGAAGATGATGAAATTTGGATAGTGGAAAATACTGAAGATTCATGATTCAGGAAATGCTTATGAAGTAGAGTTTTCCAATAAACTCAATATTTCACTAGTATTTAACATTTTAGATCTGATAGAATATCATGAAGGAGTTGTTGAGGTGTTGATAATCTAAGGATAAGATTTTTAATTGATGTCAAACTATCAGAGTTATACTATCAGAAAACTAAAGGAGTTATCAGATATATAAGACAAATATCAGAGTTAGTTATCGAAAGCCGACAATTATCGGATATAGCGAAAACTAGTATTGTAGCCAACAAAAGGAAATAGAGAAAATGGTTTATGGATAAGATCAAGATGAAGGAACCCTAAGATCTAAGGTCATTATTATATGGTTCAATGAACAGAATCATATAAAAGGTTAGAGAGAGAGAGAGAGAGAAGCGAAGAAGACGAAGCAAAGGAAAGAAGAGTTTGAAGATAGAGAGAGAACATAAGGGATCTGATAAGATTTGGAGGAAAGAAAAGACAAGTCAATTATCTTGTAAGGAATCCTAACAAAGTTTCTACAAGGTATCGTAAATCCCTTAACCGATTAGTCTCTCATAGGACTTTTGAAGTTCGTTGTATGAACTTTTTGTAAATCCTTTAATAGGGTGAATGTCATATAGGCAGGATAAAATCTCTTAACAGAGTAGTCCTAACAAGACTATAGATACATCTAACCATGTATCAGTCACTCCTAATTGGGTGATTCACTCAGAAAGTGACACTTGTAGCCATAACTAAAAAACTCTTTTAGTTGCAGTGAAGAGTTGTGGGTACCATCCTAACCGCAGTTTTTTCCTCTAACCAAGGATTTTTGTGACACCAAAAATATGTGTTATGGGTGTGTGAATCATTGCATGATTTATTGTTATTTACTTTATGTTTTCAATTACAACATGTCGATAACACTGAACAAACTATCGATAAATTGGGAATGAACTATATGGTTAAGATTAAAAGTTTGAATTGTTGATGCAAATGTTTAACTACTAATTCACCACCCTCCCCCCTCTCAGTACCTAATCTTTCCAATCAACAATTGGTATCAGAGCTTTGTTCTCTAGACAGAAAGTTTAATAGCTTGAGAGTAGATCTTGGAACATGGAAAGGTATAGGAAAGAAACACAAATGGAAGAAGCTCTCATGGAAGCCCTTACACAAAATGAAAATCTAAAGAAGAAGCTAAGAGCATCATTTGCTAAAATAAAAGAGCTCATGGAACACCTGCAGATAAGTCTGAAAAATCTTGAAGAACTATTGGAATAAAGTACACATTTTGAAGAAGTTGATGTAGCAATTGCAGATCTACTGGAAAAGAACACAGACCTGGAAGAAAACCTAAATGAAGCCCGAAAGGAACTTGAGAGTCAAGCTATAAGGATGACTGAAATCCTTGAAAGAATGAAGATTGCTGAAGAAACCTAGGAAATCCTTGAAGCCGATAAGAGAAATCTGGAAAGAATGATCAAAGATAGAGATCACATCATTGAGAGATTGCAAAATGAGAATAACACACTGGGTGAACAATGGAATGACACAAATGAAGAAAACAAATAGATACTTACTAAAAACAAAAATCTGAGAAAGGAAGTTGAAACCTTAAAGACAAATCTGAAAGTTGAAAAAGAGGTTAATGAAACACTCACAAAGTTTGATCGAAGCATGCAAATAATTGATGAGCAGCTAAAAAGTCAGAGAAGATTTGGAGACACAACCGGCCTAGGATATTTCAGTGATAGAAAATTTGAAATCGGTGAATCATCAAAAGCGGTAGCAGAAAATCCACCACAAAAGTCAAAGGAGCCTATTGATACACAAGGAAAGAAATCTACAAAACCTACCCGTTACAATTGTGGAAAGCTTGGTCACATGTCAAATATCTACAGAAGCAGATTAGTCAACACTCTAAGCGGTACACTCTTTAATGGACATTGTTACATTTACAATAAGTTTGGACATCAGGAAAGAGAATGCAGATCAAGGTCCAACAGTATATCATCTAAAGGAAGTTTCATAGGTTACTTTTACACATGCAATCGATATAGACATAAAGCTTAACATTTTATATCAAGAACTTTACCAACAAGAACACCAATCAAACTGATAAGCATATTGAGAAGAGAAGGAAATATTCCAACTATGTGCAATATTTGTGGACACTTTGGACATGTGGCGATGAATTGGAGATTGAGAAATCCGAGATGAAATTCAGGACCATGGAGATCAACTAGTATGGTATGTTTTATCTGTCGCAAGTATGGACATATTACACAAAATTGCAGATATCAACAAACCAGCAATGTAGATAACAAAGGAAAAGTGGTGATTAATCCAGAACAAGCAAAAAGTAATGTGAGGAAAAATTGGATCAAGAAGGAAAGAGTCAGCAATCAAGAAGGGAGCCCTCTAACCTCTAGGGAGGAGGACTCATCATCAAACTATTTGTCCATTATTGGTCCTTAAGTAAGTTTTTACTTAGGGACCAATAAGAAATTGCTAAATATGTTTGTCACTTTATAAGATAACATAGGATGGATCACATGTTATCATATAATAGATATAGTAGAACTCATACTGGACACATCTAATGAAAATAAATTAGTATTAGCTATAATTGATTTACCATTTCAGAGATGAATAGTTATCAGTGAACAAGTTTCACTATTGGAGTGAAAGGAAAGTAATCGGTGGAAGAATATCACTATCGGACATAAGAGAAGACTATTGACAGAAAAGTTACTACTAGAGATATTTATTACCTAAATAGTTGTTTGTACACTTTTGGGAAATAAATATGTGTCGACACTATTCATTTATTACCTTATTTTCTAAAGAAATCAATTCAGTAACATCTAAGAGTAAAAGAGCAATCTGTTGAGAAATATTATAGCAAGAAATTATCGCATAAGTGATTGAGAATATTTGTGTGCCCTTTCTTAACAAAGTCAATTGAAGAATCATTTCAACAAAATGGCAACAACTATTCAAAGTCATGTAGTGGTAAGCATTACCAACAAACCAGCACTAGAATTCAAATTGTACCCATTGAAGGCAGTCAAGAAAGATAATGATGGAGCCCTATCATCATTACCTCCAAGAGTAATGCTTATAGAGGACATTAGAAATTTAATTCACAACAAGGTTGTAGAACTTAGAAAAGAAGAAATCAATAAAAAAATACTACACAGAGTTGATTGTTGAAGGAAAATTGAAGGATGAGCATAAGCATCTAGAGACAAAATGACTGATGCATATGATATTTCTACCAAAATTCAATGAAGAATGGACCAGATATGTACTGATTTGCGTGCATGAGGAGTTTATGTGGTTAAACAAGGAAAGAGCAATCAAAATTACAAAAGACCTAATTCATATGGTCACTAGTCTACCGGTGGAAGGAAAGGAATGCACCCTACGAATGAGAAATATGGATGAGCTGAGGAAAATTACTGAAACATCTAAGGATGGGAGAACTATGAGAGTAGACAAGGTCAAGGACCTAGAAACATGATTTGCAATGATGATCATTGGTTACAAAGTTTATCAATCTAGTCGACCAAACACTATACCCATTAGTACTGTGTATGCATCCTACGAGATAGAAAAGTTGGGCAAAGTCTATGATTTGGTGGACATGTTTCAGACACAACTCTTTATAAATATGAATCGACTGTAGAAAGATCAGAAACAAGAAGTTAAGTATGGATCGTTTATTATTTGTTTAAATACTTTTATGTCAAGAATTTCTTCCTGGGCATAATAAAAGTAAATTGGAAAATAGATGGACTGATAATTTATGAGATGAATGAGTATATTTCACAATTAGGAGAGGATTACAATAAGATTATTTGGGGATATTTTAAGGAATTTCAAATTAGGATGCAAACACACTATTGGATACCTCCATCGGTAGTGGAGAAATACAAAGATTCAATATGTTTTCTTGTAGACACTGATACATGCAGGATCCAACTTGTACAACCACAAACATATTGGGTACCGACATTTAGATATGAAGTCATTAAGAACGATTTAGTGAGATGTGTGGATCATAACTTAAGCTTACCTATTAACAGGAAAGATGAAAGCTCTGGAACATATGAAGAATCATATAATAGAATAACATTGGAAATCAAGAAGCCAAATATTATGCCGAAAGAGAAAATGCTAAAGAAGTTGATAGCCAAATATGGAGAAAGTGAAGAAGAAAGTAGTAATTATTTGGAAGAGCCAAAACATCAAGAAGAGAGGTCACTATAGCTCCCTTCCATATTGGTTAAGAAGAAGAGGTCAACACATAGGTCATGAATCATAGAGACACTAGCCCTACTTGCTATTCAAGAAATTGAAGAGAATTTTGAAGAGGAAACAAAACTAAGAATGCCAAGTACTATCAGTAGAAAAGGTCAAAAATGTTACTAGGAAAGAAGAACCTTTAAAAAGGAAATTCATCAAAAGGAAGACATCACAACCTTCGGAGCCAGAACTTGTTCTTGTGCTTGCTTCAATTCATTCTCAAACATTTCATTATCATCTCTCAATTTTCCATTCACTTCTCTCAGAGTTTCATTTTTATTGATAACTTGTTTTTTTTCTCCATGTGCATCATGTAAACATTCATGCATTATAGCATTCTCTTTGTTGATATGATACCATTCTTCTTCTTTTACCTTCATTGCTTCTTCAAGTTCTTTCCTTGCATCTTCTGCAGCTCTCTTTTGATCAAGATATTCACACATAGCTACTAATTGGCCTTCAAATTCCTTCTTCACATTTGATAGTTCTTTTGTCAATTTTGCATTTTCCCTCATGTCATCTAGGGCTTATTGTGCTTCATCAGACATGCTTCTAACATTTGGTCACAATAGTATTGTGTATCTCTTAATTTTTCAGTCAAGTACTTTCTTATAGCAAGGGATTTCCTTAATCTTTATTTCAAATCTTCAATTACTTGTTCATGAGTTTTTCCCTTCTCCATAGTGCTCAACTCAAGACCTTTTACTCAAGTTGTTAGACTTTCCTTCAGAGTACCAAATCTCTTATACCATTTTTTGGGTATTAAGCACTATGTAATGCACTAATGATGCAGGAGCATCCTGGGTGTAAGAGCAATCTTGCATCACCCAAAAATATTTCTATTTTTGAATTCAATAAAGGCTATTTTGTGCAGAGCTACTATTTATGGAAAGTTACTATTTTTGGTAATTTTCGTATGTGCTCAGAATGATCTGATTTCTTTCTTGGAGGTTCATTTTGGTCATATAAGTCTGCCAGTAAAGTTTCATTGCCAGATCAAGTGTATATTGGAAGATATTGAAGATTTTCGGTATTGGCAGCAGGGTACAGAAACTTTGAACTCAGTTTTGAAGGCTTTAGAGGCCCCGGATGAGGTCAAAAATTTGGGTGACGGGCGCTTGGGCTAATCAAGCCTGTAGAGCGCTTCGTGGCGTTTCCGAAATGGGGTTATAATAGCCGAGCGGGTCAACGGGTGATGACTTATGGTCTTCGGAAGTTGGGCCACCTGAAATGGCGAAAAATAATTTTCTTCAAAATTTCTGTTTGGGTTTCAAAGGTTATCTTGAGCCGACTGTGATGTAATAAAATGTAAAATAAAATAATTCTAAGTTTGGTCGGCCTTATTGGCTAAAAATTCTAGAACCTTCCCAGGCGGTGAAAAATTGCCTATATAAGGAAGGCTGTATTATTGTCTTAGGCAGTTCGGAATAATTCTGGGTAGTAGATCTGGGTATTGATTCGAGGCTTTGTCCTACAGAATATTGTAAGGGAAAGCCCATGTGGCTTTGCATATTGTAATTCTGAAAGTTTGTAATTCCACATTTGTGGAGATAATAAGAAGCCAATTTTCTGTTCTTGCATATTACTGTTGTTGTTTCTCTATTTCTGTTATGTGTTTGTGGTATTAAAGGGAGCACCCTTCATCAAGTGGTATCAGAGCAGGTTTTCTTGAGTGTGTAAACAGATCACCGACTATGAGGCAGTTTGCACCAGGACCGTGGTTAAGGTTTCAGCGCGCATCGCGAAAATGCCTCCACGAAGAGAACGTGGCAGAAGACCTGGTCTTGTGACACCTGAGGTTAGAGAGTTGCAGAGACAAGTGCGAGCATTGCAAGAAGAGATTCGTAGAGGAATGAATCTTAATGTCAGAGACGAAAGTGAGGATGAAGCCGAAGAAGAATATCAAGGAGAAGTTGAAATTGTGAACCAGGAGGAAGAAAGACTTTTTCGGGCGATTTCCAAGATTGGGAAAAGACCTAAGATTGAGGTTCCTACATTTTCTGGAAATCTTAACCTAGAGGAATTGATCGACTGGATCAATGAATGTGAGGAATATTTTGAGTATGAAGATGTTGAAGATCCTGATAGGGTCAAATTTGCGAAGGCCAGATTGAAAGGTCATGCGAAGATCTGGTGGCAAGAAATTCAATTGGAGCGAAATAGAAGAGGGAAAGATAAAATCACAAGATGGGATTGGATGGTGGATAAATTGAAGCGACAGTTCATTCCTGTTGATTATGAGCTTGACCTACTGAAGAAAATGCAGAGTTTGAAGCAAGCAGGAAGATCTGTTCAATAGTATACAGAGGAGTTCTATCGACTTCTCATCAGAACAAGCCACGCAGAAGCTGATAAGGAGAAAGTTGCCCGATACCTTAATGGGTTAAGCCCAAGCATTCAGGAGGAGCTGAATCTGGTTCGAATGAACAGTATTGAAGAGGCATACCAGTTTGCCCTAAAAGTAGAGGAAAAGCTGAACAAGAAGTTTGAGAGCAGACAAAATGGAAGAGGTCGCGGTGGACGATCTGGTGGACGATCATATGGTGGCCGAAATGAAGATTCGAAAAAGAAGGATGAGGCCAGTAGCAGTCAGAATCAGCGAGGAAATAATTCCAATCGCTTCCAGGATCAGAATAATAGAGATCAGAGAGGAAGAGGAAGAGGACAAGGATCTGGAAGAGGTGGCTTCCATGGAACATATTTTCACTGTGGAGAAGAAGGTCATATGGCATTTAAATGTCCTCAGCGCCAAGGCAGAACAGACAGGAGAAATGAAGGCCAGGCCAGAGTTGCACATGTAGATGAAGATGTCAGATCATCAAATTCTGAAGATGCTGAAAGAGGAGAAACGTTGATTAACAGAAGAGTCCTGTTGAGTGGTGAAAATGAACCTAAGCAAAGGAGAAGCCTGTTTCGCACCAGGTGCAAGTGTGAAGGTAAATGTTGTGATGTGATTATTGATAGTGGAAGCACTGACAATTTGGTGTCAGAAGAGATGGTGACAAAGTTGAAGCTCAAGAGACAGAAACACCCACATCCATATCGGATTGCTTGGGTACAGGATGACCACAAGGTCATGGTCAATGAACAATGCCTGGTGAAGTTCAAGATTGGCGGATACCAAGATGAGGTATTGTGTGATATCATATCTATGGATGCATGTCATATGTTGTTGGGTACACCATGGCAGTTTGACAGATGTGTTGTACATGATGGTCGTGCGAATACCTATTCCCTAACAAAGGATGGCGTGCGGCATAAGCTAAAACCATTGAAGGAGACTGAAGAAAAGGTATGTGGTAATGCAAGAATAACATTTGTTGATGGAAGAAAATTCCTAGATGGTATGAGGCATGAGCATGTGTGTTTTGCTTTAATTCCAAAAGTTGGTAAAGAAGAAGTAGAGGATGTACTTGTAGAGGTTGCAGATTTGTTGAATGAGTTTCAGGATATTGTATCTGATAATGTACCTGATGGATTACCACCGGTAAGGAAGATCATTCATCAGATGGATTTGATTCCAGGAGCCAGTTTGCCAAACAAGGCAGCACATAGAATGACACCAGCAGAAAGTGAGGAGTTGAACAGACAAGTACATGAGTTATTGCAGAAGGGGTTGATTCGAGAGAGTCTGAGTCCCTGTGCTGTACCTGCGGTATTAGCACCAAAGAAGAATGAAGAGTGGAGGATGTGTACAGATTTCAAAGCAATAAACAAGATCACAATCAAGTACAGATTTCCATTGCCACGAATGGATGATATTATGGACTGTTTGAGTGGAGCTGTGTATTTTTTAAAGATAGATCTGAAAAGTGGATATCATCAGATTCGGATCAGGGAGGGAGATGAATGGAAGACTGCCTTCAAGACAAAGGAAGGACTGTATGAGTGGTTAGTCATGACTTTTTGGCTAACCAATGCACCGAGCACTTTCATGCGGCTCATGAACGAGGTTCTGAAAGAATTTCTGGGTAAGTTTGTCATTGTTTACCTAGATGATATTTTGATCTTTAGTAAGACATTGGATGAGCATATGATGCATATTCGTATGGTATTTGAGAAGTTGAGAGAAGAGAAATTGTTGATTAATTTGAAGAAGTGCAGTTTTGTGAAGAAAGAGTTAGTGTATTTGGGATTTGTAGTTTCAACAGAAGGTCTAAAAATGGACCCAGAGAAGGTACAGGCTATCCTTGAATGGCCTACTCCAAGGAGTGCTACTGAGGTAAGATCTTTTCACGGTCTAGCTAGCTTTTACAGAAAGTTTATCAGAAATTTTAGCAGTATTTGTGGACCCTTGACTGAAACAATGAGAGGGGATAGGAAAGAGTTTAAGTGGACTAAAGGAGCAGAAAAGAGTTTTCAATTATTGAAACAAAAAATTAGAGAACAACCTGTTTTAGCACTTCCAGATTTTAATAAGGTGTTTCAAGTAGATTGTGATGCTAGTGGTACCGCAATAGGAGCTGTTATGAGCCAAGAAGGTAAACCTGTTGCTTATTTTAGTGAGAAATTAAATGATGCCAAGAGAAAATATTCTGTTTATGATCAGAAATTTTATGCTATAGTTCAGGCATTGAAAAAGTGGAGGCACTATCTGCTTCCTAAGGAGTTTGTTTTGTATACTGATCATCAAGCTTTGCAATATTTGAATAGTCAAGGAAAATTGAATAAAAGGCATTTGAAATGGGTTGAGTTTTTGCAGAGTTATACATTTATTTTGAAACACAGGAGTGGAAAGTCTAATAGGATTGCAGATGCTCTTAGCAGAAGGCAACTATTGCTGACAGAAATGCAGATTGAAGTGATTGGGTTCAAGGAACTCAAGAATTTGTATCCAGAGGATCCTGATTTTGGTGAAGCTTGGAAAGCTTGTACAGAACCTGTTACTCTAGACAGGATGAAATGGTTGGATTTCATCATCCAAGATGATATGCTATTCAGAGGGAGTCAGTTGTGCATTCCATGAAGTTCTATGAGGGAGAATCTCATCAAGGAGAAGCATAGTGGAAGATTGGCTGGACATTTTGGTCATGATAAAACCATTGGTTTGGTTAGTGAGAATTATTATTGGCCGCAGTTGCAGCAAGATGTGAAGAAGTTTGTACAGAATTGCAGAGTATGTCAGATGGTGAAAGGAGTGAAGCAAAATACAGGATTGTATCAGCCATTACCTGTACCAGAGAAGCCTTGGGAGGATATCAGTATGGACTTTGTTCTTGGTTTACCGAGGACTCAGCGGGGACACGATTCAATTTTTGTGGTAGTTGACAGATTCTCGAAGATGGTACATTTCATTCCCTGCAAGAAGACTAATGATGCTGTTCATATAGCAGAATTGTTTTTCAGAGAAGTAGTGAGACTTCATGGTTTGCCAAAGACCATAGTTTCAGATCGGGACACTAAGTTTGTTGGATATTTCTGGCGTACATTGTGGAAGAAGTTAAAGACAGATTTGAAGTTTAGTTCATCACATCATCCACAGACTGATGGACAGATAGAGGTGGTGAATAGGAGTTTGGAAAATTTGCTGAGATGTTTGGTTGGAGATAAGCCAACAGGATGGGATTTGATTTTACCATAGGCAGAATTTGCATACAATAATTCTGTCAATAGGAGCACTGGTAAATCACCATTCTAGATTGTATATGGAAGTAGTCCAAGAAATGCATCTGACTTGAGGAAGATAGATAAAGGAGAAATAAGTAGTGCTGAAGCTGAAGATTTTGCAGAACACTTGAAGAACATCCATGGGGAGGTGAGGAAGCATATTACCAAGATGAACGCACAGTATAAGGCTAAGGCAGATGAGAAAAGGAGGTATAAGGAATTTTAGGTTGGTGATGAAGTCATGGTTCATTTGCGGAAGGAGCGGTTTCCAGTTGGTACATATAACAAGCTGAAAATGAAGAAGTTTGGACCATGCAGGATATTGAAGAAACATGATTCAGGAAACGCATATGAGGTAGAATTGCCTACTGAGCTAAATATTTCACCAGTGTTTAACATTTCAGATTTGACAGAGTATCATGAAGGAGGTGTTGAAGATGAGATCACAGCAGCGCAGTGGAGTATTCCAGCAACTAGTTCAGACACTAAGGAGATTGAAGATATACTAGATAGTCGTGTTGGCAGAAGCACAAGGAACAGGACATATGAAGAATATCTGGTCAAGTGGAAAGGATGACCTGTTGAAGATTCATCATGGCTAACAAAGGAGGAGGTTAACTGTCTTGGTTTTCCTCTGCACACCTGAGTCGTGACAGGGTCACTTCTCAAATTACCCCGGGTGTCTGATGTAGGAGCATCCTGGGTGTAAGAGCAATCTTGCATCACCCAAAAATATTTCTATTTTTGAATTCAATAAGGGCTATTTTATGCAGAGCTACTATTTATGGAAAGTTACTATTTTTGGTAATTTTCGTATGTGCTCAGAATGATCTGATTTCTTTCTTGGAGGTTCATTTTGGTCATATAAGTCTGCCAGTAAAGTTTCATTGCCAGATCAAGTGTATATTGGAAGATATTGAAGATTTTCGATATTGGCAGCAGGGTACAGAAACTTTGAACTCAGTTTTGAAGGCTTTAGAGGCCCCGGATGAGGTTGAAAATTTGGGTGATAGGCGCTTGCGCTGGTCAAGCCTGTAGAGCGCTTCGTGGCATTTCCGAAATGGGGTTATAATAGCCGAGCGGGTCAACGGGTGATGACTTATGGTCTTCGGAAGTTGGGCTACATGAAATGGCGAAAAATAATTTTCTTCAAAATTTCTGTTCGGGTTTCAAAGGTTATCTTGAGCCGACTGTGATGTAATAAAATGTAAAATAAAATAATTCTAAGTTTGGTCGGCCTTATTGGCTAAAAATTCTGGAACCTTCCCAGGCGGTGGAAAATTGCCTATATAAGGAAGGCTGTATTATTGTCTTAGGCAGTTCGGAATAATTCTGGGTAGTAGATCTGGGTATTGATTCGAGGCTTTGTCCTACAGAATATTGTAAGGGAAAGCCCATGTGGCTTTGCATATTGTAATTCTGAAAGTTTGTAATTCCACATTTGTGGAGATAATAAGAAGCCAATTTTCTGTTCTTGCATATTACTGTTGTTGTTTCTCTATTTCTGTTATGTGTTTGTGGTATTAAGGGGAGCACCCTTCATCAACTAAGAGGGGGGTGAATTGGTGCAGCAACCAATTCAAAAATTTAAACTAATTATGATCACTGATTATAAACAAAATACTAAATTGATTATTGATGCATTAACCATTATTACTGATCACATTCATAATCATAAAGCAGTAAATGAAAACCAAAACATCACAACCATAAACACATGTGACATAATGATTTTGGTATCTTGAAAACCCTTGTAAGAGGGAAAAACTACAGTGGGGATGGTACCCACAATCTTCTCTACTATAGTGTGGAAGGTGCCTTGTGAAAGGCTTACAAAAACTCTTTCTGAGAGCTATTCATCTTGTGAGACATGTCTAGTACACTATGAGATGTACAATAAATAACTTTGAAAGTCTACCTCGTGTGAGGATTAAAACCTCAATCTAGAGATTCACCTTGTAAAAGGGTTTAGAAACTAAGACCTGTAAGAGTCTACCTTGTGAAAGGATTTAACTTGTTGCAATTGTGAGAGACCAAAAAGTAACTGATCTGTAGTAGCACTCATTGCATCTAAGATCATTTATGTCCTATAGCTTCTCACACTTCCATACTATATGTGACTCAAACCTCTCCTTCCAATCTTTCCACAATCTTTTGTACCAGACATTGATTAACCTTGCAATTGTTTTCCTTCACAAAACTCTCTAACCCATTGTATCCTTCTCACAAATAATCTTTTATAAGATTCCTTACTATTTTTTCACCTTTAACAACATCGTTGATTTTTCCTCTTAAGTCTTTAGGTCTCCTCTCGCTCAATTCACCAATCTCGAGATAGTAATATGTTTTTTTCTCTTTGAATTCAAACTTTCTTTCAAGTCATTTTACACTTTGAGTTCAACTTCTTGTAGAATGTTCCAGATCATCATTAACCTTAGATAAAATCATCCATTCAACTAAACCAATACAATCTTGACAACTCAAATAACTTTCATAACAAACCTCACCTCAAAATTTGTGTCAATTTGTCATTTAGCAATTGAAAAATTAATGTTGCAATGTTTATTCCAGGCTACTGATTAATCATTCAAATTCAAACAAGACATTAACATTTAAAGAGTAGGTCATGTAATTCATCTCTGACATGTTGTAATATATCATCCTGTTAAACCACTCCTCATAATACGTCGATCTTAATATTCATTCATCAGTTTTCCATCATGTTGATGTTCTTCCTACTTACCAATTGTATCACTTAGTCAGTTTTATGTTTTTCAGATTCGATTCTTCATTACCAGTTGTTGTCAATTGTGTTGGTAGATTATTTAGTGTTTTTGACCATCAATGACAACATTTGATCAGACAGGTATCATTGTTTGTTATCTTTCCCAGTTGGTTGATCAATGCCATCATACACCTCACATAGCTATAATTAAGGACAATATAGAAGAAGCAGAGAACATTGTAAAGACACTAGAACTTATTTATGTAGATGGCTTAGAAGAGCTAGCAGCTGATTTGAACAAACATATAATTGGTTCAACTGCATTGACAAATTCATGGAACACTATTTTGTAGAATCCAGGAGATAGATACAAGTTCATCATAGCCAAATTATAGAACCTGTGCACCCTGACAAGAATATAAATCGTTTAGCATTGATTGCTAATAAAAGGGGAGAAGTAAGGAGAAGTAAGCAATTAAAAAATCATAGGGGGTGTATGCACCCTAAAATGGTCGCCTAGAGTTTGGGCCCCATTTTTGCAATTTGTCAAATCCCTGAATCAATATTTTCACATATCAACAATATCAATTATATCAATTTCCTTAATCAAATTCAATATTTCTTAAGGTTTGAGCCTTATTTAATTTAAAAGAAATAAAAATAAAAATCTTATTTAATTAAGAGAACATGCTCTCTTTTAATTAATTAAAAATCTCTTTTAATTAAATAATAAAATCACTTTATCTTAAGCCTTTATTTAATTAAAAAGAATTTTCTTCCCTTTTATTTAAATAAAAAATCTTCCCTTTTCTTCTTATCTTATGTTGCACAAATAAAGCATTATTCTTATTTTATAAAAAGAGAAAAAACACTTTTTGTCTCATATGGACATAAAGTCAACTCTTATTTTTCTATTGGAGGATATCTGTGCACAAGGATCAAGCTTCCATTTTTTCCACCATTGATTAAGTCTTTTGCCTCTTAATCTCGATCGTCCATTGATTCTCATTCTCTATAAAAGAAGAGCTCTCTTCCTCATTTTGATATCTTAAATTTTCATGCTAATATTATGATACAAGTTTTCTAGATCATTTGGAACTCTTTGAAAATATTCTACATCCAAGCTTTAAAGACTTGTTATTGCATTTCATTGTAGTTGCATATTTCCTTTCTTAGTTGCATTATCATGACATATTAGCTTAAATTTTCTTTTATGCAATAGATTAACTTACATTGTCATATAGATTTGCATTACATTGCATTCATTTAGATTTCATTGGAGATATTGGCATTCTTGCCCTTGTCTTTGATTTGAAATCTTTCATTGTGTGGTTGACTAGCAAGGTCATGAGTTTATAGCTCTAACTGAGAGCAATTTTACAAATCTTGCAACTCCATGCATAGAGAGCTATGGATCGATTTGTGAGGGCTCATTCTTGAGTTTTCTTGCATGTAAAGATTCATAGAAGTGTAGTCACATTTTCACCATATATTTTTGGCACCCACCGTGGGGCAACCCACTCTTGTATGCTGGTTTTGATTATTTTTGGAGCTAACCCTTTTGCAGATTTGTTTGGAGATGGAAAGCCCTAGATTTGAAAGATTTGATCATATCTTCCAAACGGCTTGATTTTTTGGTCTGAAATTATTTTTTCAAGTTGGCGACATATCAAAGAAGCTCGAAAAAAAATTTAGAATTTTTGGAGGTAATATCTATTTTTTATGATTTTTTCTTGATTTTTCATAAAAAAATCAATTTTTGGTGCAAATCAGCTTATTTTTAGGAAATTTTTACATTTCAGGAAAGGTCTTAAAATTTTATGGGGGTCCATTCATTGTGTTTTTAATTTAAAATTCATATCATAGCTCATTTGGTCGATTTATAAAAACTGGTCTGTTTTGGTAAAATGGATCTCTAGGGCACAAATGAAAATATTTTTTCAAAATTTTGATATTTTTGGAAAGCTCTCTATTTTTTGATAGAGGTCTCTTTTTTGCATTTTGAGTTTAGGGTCCGAATTCATGTGGTATAAGTCCAATCTTGTTGACAAGGTCAAAAATCAAAATTTAAAAAAGGATATTTGATTATTAGTATGCAATTATTTTCACATGGTTCAATGCATGATGTGAGTTGTCATTTGAATTATTTGTTGGTTATTATTACTCCTAACAATTGATTTTCAGATCTAACCACCTTAGGGTTTGCATAAGTTGGATATACATTACATATTTTGTTTGCTTGTTTCTTGTCTTGTTCATTTGAAGGTGCTCTTGCTTTCATGGAAAATGCATAAAACAAAGCATTGGACTTGAGGTACTTTGTTCCATCTCTACAACATTTAGATTTTGGGATTAAAATTGAACCTCTCATGTGTTTGGCTTGAGTGTTTACATGCTTTCATAGAACACATTTCAATTGATGCTCTTAATGGGAAATAAATGAACATAGATTTGCTTTCATACAAGTTTGTGTAAGTGAATGTTTGTGTTTAAACCTTAAGCAATTCTTGGTTCCAATATCAAATATCTCATTGAGTGATTGAGGGCATGGATTCATTCCTTGTTTACATAGGGAGTTAAATGCACCACTTTGTGGACTCACTCTATGTTAAATTAGAAAGTTAAATATTTCATTATTCAACCCTTTTTCATTTGTGAATAGTATTGATAAGCAACTTTAGATTAATTTTGATTGAGCTTGTTAGCTAAATTGGGTGTTGGACTTGCTTATTTCTAATCGCCCCTCGTTATTTTCCCTTTGGATGCAAGGTCAGCATTCATACATGGGGGAGGGGTCTACTTGAAAAGAGCGTTAAGTATTCCACAAAGTTTTGCCCTTTTTATGCTTTCTTGATCTCATTAGTTTTCTTAAGTGTGAACTCACTTTGAGTTGATGTGAGGAGTTAAATGTTCCACTTTTGGACTCACTTTGAGTGAGTGTGAAGAGTTAAATGTTCTACTTTTGGACTCACTTTGAGTTGGTGTGAAGAGTTAAATGTTTCACTTTTGGACTCACTTTGAGTTTGTGTGAAGGGTTAAGTGTTCCACTTTTTGGACTCACTTCACATTCTCTTGAAAGGTTAAATGTTCCACTTTTGGACTCGCTTCACATTCTCTTGAAGGGTTAAATGTTCCACTTTTGGACTCGCTTCACATTCTGTGGAAGAGTTAAATGTTCCACTTTTGGACTTGCTTCACATTATATTAAAGGGTTAAATGTTCCACTTTTGGACTCGCTTCGCATTCACTTGAAGGGTTAAGTGTCCCACTTTTGGACTCACTTCACATTTACTTGAAGAGTTAAGTGTTCCACCTTTAGTGCTCTAAATACTTTTGATAGTGAATTACTTAATTTTTATTTCTAGAAGGTCTGCTTGGGGACACACCACCTCAAGGGACGACTTTAACTCCTGTGTTCCGGCGGAGTATAAATATCGGGAGGTGAATTCAAAGACACCTCTCTTGAGAATTGAGTTTGATATCACTCTTGGCTAAGCCTCAAAGAACTTTATCCCTTTGAGAAGTGAAGGAGGAGATTTGGGTTACCGTCTCCCCTCGGCTGTGTGATTTTGAATTCTTCTCATCTACGGATTTTGGCCTCATGTACCTTGTATATATCGAGGACTCCTCTTAGAAAGCTATGTATATCCTTGTAGATAGCTTGATAGGGTGTTGTTGTGTTCTAAGTGCCTGCTAAAACATCCTCAAGAACATACACAAGTAGAATCTCTAAAGTGTAGAAATATTAAGTCACTATCTTTGTTCATGCGCAAGGTTCCTTTTTCCCTTGCCCATTGCTTGAAGATTGTTTGCTTGAACTCCTTGATTGTTGTCTTATGTGCCTAATCAATGATAAAAATCTATTGATATACTTACTTGATCTTTTAAAACAAACTGAGTTCCTGAGTTATTGATCTTTTCACAACTTGCTTGATTTCCTACCTTGTCATTAGAGACTTGTCTTGACTGCAAATTTTTGATTTTAGCCTTCTAGGGATCATCTCAATTGATTTATTAAGTTATCTTGAAAATAATTTGTCAAGTTAGAGAGATATTTCTAGTGAACAGTTTGTCTTTAGAATTGTTGATTACACCCTTGGAGAATTCTGATCCTACTATTGTCCAAATCATTTTTCATATATCTCAATTTCAATTTGAATTTTGGCTACGTCCAACCTCCTGATTCAAAAGTGCAAGGGTATTCACCCTTTGATTTGAAGCACCTCTTTGACAGTGTTGGTGACGTCTTTTATTTTCTATCTTTTCATTTTCTCTTTGGACAATAGAGAATCTTAATTATCCTAGGTTGGCATTGACACTTTGAGAGATTGACTTATCACCTAGATTTTCTTTCTTTCATATCAGTTACAACAAGATACCAAGTTAGTCAAAAGAAATAACCTCCAGTTTTCAGATCCTAAGTGTTGTCATGTTGCTCAACATCTTAATGAACGTTATGGTATCGATTACACAAGATGACTCTTAGTCTTCTTTCCTCTCCATTTCCCATGTTCTTCTGAAGTCTTCTATTCCCATGGGAAATTCTTCTTCTTCTTGATTTTTTTCCTCTTATTTTCTAATTTATTTTCTTCTATTCATTTATTCATTTCTTTCATGATTGATTCCTCCTCTTTTAGAACCATGAATTTCAACTATCTTGTTAAGGAACCTCTCTTGAGAATAGATGATCTTGAACTCATTGCTCAATTTGAAGAGTATCTTTATCCCTCCAATAGTCCTTCCAAATATCTCATGAGTGATAAACTTATAGAAAAAATAAAGGAAAAGATGATTAAATCATATGCCTTTGCTAGGATCATAGACATGATCATATCACAACCTCCTTCTTCTAAACGTTCTTCATCATCTAAGTTTTCTCATTCTTCCTCATCTTCCAAATCTTACCATGACTTTTCTAAACATTATTCGCATTCTTCATTATCCAAATCTTCTTCCTCCATGAAGTCTTCAATTTCCTCTTATTCATGATCTCATTCTTCTTCTACTTTTCTCAAGAGTCTTACTTCTCTTCAGAAGACATACCATAATTAGCAACATGATAGTCCTTGTGATGTCTCTTCCACAAAGAGTGATACACACACCTATGATGACTATGATGATGGACAATGTAGTGATGCCCATGAAACTTCTATTCCTAAGCATCATCCTCATGGTACACTTGTGATTTCTAAGGGGGAGTCGTATTGGGTAGACTTTGATGGTTATTCATATGACTCTAAATTTGAAGAATTTTTTGATGATTTTTGCGAACAATACAATATTCCTACTCAGGAAGAGAAAATCTAATGCCCTAATTTCAAACGTCAAAAGAATCTCTCCTCTAAAAGTTCTCATGCTGAAAATAAAAGTTGTGCTCTCAAGAAAGATCATATTAATGTTGAACCTTTGTCTTGTGATGGTTTCCTTCCATCCTCTACTTCCTCCAATACCCACACACTTCCTAAAGCTTCTGAGTTTTCCAAATCTTTCATAAATCCTTCATCCAACAAGGATCCTAAGGCTTTCCATGCGGTTCCCTATAGTTATTCTCAAAGGCCACCTCTTAAAGATACTCAAGCTAACCTTCACTTGGCTACAAATACTTTCAATAATGCTAAACCTAAAGAGCCTAAACCTTCATATGCTATAAATCCTACTTCAGCTAATCCTTCACCATCTCCTCCAAAGTCTTCCATACAATTCCAATCTGCTTCCTTGTCCTTAGAAGTGGCTCCATGTCAAGAAGACTCTAAAAATGATAAAGAAAAGAACATAAAGAAAGATCAAGATCAAGAACCTTCCATGTCATCCAATCTTGTTCATAATATCTCTCATTTGTTTCATGGTTCTTTTGATCCTCTATGCCCTTCATGTCTTAAGTCTTCTCCTAAGAAAGATCAAGTTACTACTTACACTGTTGAGCTTATTGATAATCAAAATAACCTTACCACACTTGCGCTTTTCAAAGATGATACTTTCATTAAGGTTATTAAAAATGGTGTTGTTACTTTTGATGTAAAGCGTATTGAAAATTGAAAGAAAGTTAATACGCTTATGCTACCCAACAATCTTTGTCAAGATCAAAGTCTTCCATCTTCTTGTTCTACCACTCCATGTTCACTTCCACTTTCTTTTCTTCCTAAATCTTTGCAAGCTACAAACGATCCTATCAAAGAAGTTGCTCATATTCACAATGTTCATGATCCTATTGCAAATCCTAATGCTCACTCTAAAGATGCTAATGTCCTTGGTTGTGATATAAATGTTGATGAACTTATTGATTATCCTTTTGCGTCTTCCACATCCATCCTTGGACCTCCTCCACCAATACTAAGGGCTTCATGTCTTCCTTCCATCTTGGGCCCTTATGTCCCTTCACTTTCCCCTCCTAACTCTCCTAATTCATCATCTATCCTGGGTCCTTATGTCCCTCCATCTCCTATCTTTCCTCAAGATCAACATAGATGCATACCCTTGAATCATTTTCATCCATCCACCCATCTAAACCAGTCATATTTTCTTTCTTCTTCCACAAGTCCCAAGTCTTTTGGAAATAACTTGAATGTTCAATACAAGAAAAAGAAGCAATACAAGAATCCATCAAAAAAATAAGATCACCATGTCTCCTCTAATCGACATGGAGGCATAAAGCCAAAAGAGATATCTAAGAAGAAAACTACAAGACAATTATGGGTTCCAAAATTCATCATTGAAGATATTCTTTCTAAATCATCAAAAGGAAATAAAAATTCTAAGGCTATATGGATTCCAAAATCTCTCTTGAAAGAGTCTAATATTGAACAAAAAGTGAAGTTGACATTCAAGCTTCCAAAGGCTTCCACTTCATCTTCTTCCAAAAATATTCTTTCATTCCGTACGCTTGAACCGCAACCTCTGCTAAACATTCACCATATTCCTTTATTCACATTTAAGAATTATAACAAGCACACCAATCCTCTCTTCGAGGAGTCAGATAGCAATAATGAACCAGAATATGGTTTGCATTTGGACTAGAATATGGTTTACGTTTCCTCCATTTTTTCCGCCACCCTTCAAGGTGTGTATTGATGTTGATTTTACCTTTCTTTCCATCTACCTTTTCACAATCCTTCCATTCATTATCCTTCTACCTTCTATCATTTTTCTTCATTTGCCTATTCCTCCTATCTTCCAACCTCACTCGTTTTACATAAAAGCTTATCCTCCATTTTTCTCTTTTATCTCCCTTTCCCTATTAGTATTTTTGAGCATATCATTTTGAATCCTTGGCATATCATAGTTTATCCTTTCAAGGAGCATTATCTAAAAAGCTTATCTTCTTCCAAAAAAAAAAAAAATTCAAAAAATAGAAAAATTAAAAAAGAATAAAAAATTAAAAAATTAAAAATGTGTCATGGTGAAAACCTGGAAACAGGCACCTTGGTAGAAAAAGTAAAGAGAAATAAATTCATCCTATGGTGAAAACCACTCCCTTGTGGCACCTTGGATAAGTACCATGATGAAAACCTAGCAATCAGGCATCATGCATAGTTCTTCTACATATTTCATCCATTCCATCTTCTCTTTTTGATCTTGACAATGTTGACCTATACACAAATATTTGGCTATCTTGTGAGCTATCTTAAGATGATGTTGCTTTCATTCCTTTTATTTTTAGCCTTCATATTTATTTTTCTCCCTTCATTCTAGCCTTTCGCTATCTTTTTTCCTTTTGGTCTTGATCTAATAAAAAAGAGTAAAACATAATGCTATGAAGTCTCTTGACATGTCTACTCCTTTGGACTGTATCCTTTCCTTCTTTTGCATTATACTTTTGAGGCTTATCCTATGCTGGCCTTTCATTGCTTTTCCAAATGTGTTTTACATGACAAGTTTTTTCCTATCTTGGGTACTCCTGAGGAGTTTTTCTTTGAAGATTTCTTCCCTTCACTCTCCTTCATTCTCATGTCTTCCATCTCTTCCACCAGCTTGTTTATCCATCTTGTCCTCCACATTGCTAGATATTGGGACTACACGATGTGATCTTGCTTGAAGTTTGATGCCCGTTCTATCTAGGGGAATCTTTTGTACATACTTATTAATCCTGAAAAAATACTAAAAAAATTCATAGATGATGCTAAAAAAATCTTTAAAAGCATATAAAGTCCCTAAAAAGTTCAAAAAAATGAAAAAAGATTTCAAGTGGTGAAAACTTGGAAACAGGTGCTACTTGAGGCCTTTGCACTCCTATTTGTTAGCATACGTCCTCGACACTAAACTTTTCTCCATCATATCTTGACCTTATTTGACTTGGTCTTGAATTGGTCTTTATTTTTGTCTAGGGGGTATAACTGTTAGCATTGGTCTTTTAGGTGCGTTTGTCTCTTGGGGCATTTCACAACAGGTGTTTTTCAACACCACCCAAAACTATGTTTTTCAACACTACCCTAGCGTCGAGTATTTCTTAACACTTATCAGATGTCTTACCCAATAGTCTAAGTGTGATGTGATATTTCTCATTTGCAAATGCGATGATCAGAGTCTGAGTCTATAACCAACACATGCACTTAAACAATCAACTCACTTGAGATATGTTGACTTTATTTTTCTTTGTGTGCTGTCTATGAGGATTTCTTTGATGAGTGGTCTCTTTCTGAGAAGTTTTCGATGATGCATAGCTAGAAGACTAAGGGTATGAGAACATGTTTTCTTTCTTTATCTTCTTATGGGTATATTTTGTTGATCCTAATTGTCATGAGCATTTATGCTGGTCTTACTTGACACTATGGATTGACAAGGTATTATCCTTGACTATTTTGCGAGTGCATGCTTCTAGCTATCCTGACTTTCATGTGTCTTGATACAAGCATAATCTCACCATATCAAACTCAGGTAATCTCACTGCATTAGTCATCTTGACCTCCATGTCTTTGATTCCTAGGTGGGATTTCCACATTTCTATCTGATAAAGATCATATTCATATCCACATAGTTATGCTAGTGTGCATTGTATGATCTTACGACGCTACCAATAATGCTCGATGATGATAATTAGATGTCTATAGGCATTGTGACCTTGCAAGTCAACCACTTTCATAGTAGCTTGCACTCTTAGGTTCATCATAGTTTAGTTTTTGCATCTTGCATATGGAGAGAGCTCTCCTTTTTATCATCTACGGACTAGTTGGTCAACTGTGCTCATTTTCTGATTCTTCTTGATCATATCTTTTATTTCTGGTCTTTCATATCACATAATTTTCTATCCATTTTCGGACTCGAAATCAAAATTCGAGTCACATTTTCAAACTTTCTCATTCTTCTACGCAGTTGACTGACCTCTTGAGGCATAATTCTTTGATTTTTGATGGAATTTCTTCCTTTCCATATCTTTCAAACTTCTAGTCTTTCATTCACCTCTTTTTCTTCCTCTCTCTAAGGTTTGACTTAATTTTTATCCTATATCTTTCCCATTCAAACCTCGTCAACCTGGGGCATATCTTCATTGTTTGATGGTTATCCTATCATGCTCCATCCTTTGATTATGATTTATTGTGACTTGATCAGGTTTATCAATTTGTTGTTCTCCTCTATCTGATTTCAATTTTGATTCTAAGGGGGCAGTACCTATCAGCTTTAATCTTTGATTCAGCTCATCTTGAGATTCTTATTTTTAGACTTGATTATCACCTAGCAGCGACGGTGGTGATTTTGTCTTTCAATTTTTATCTCCTATTTTTCAGACTTGATTATTGCCTAGCAGCAACGGCGATAATTTTGTCTAAGGCTTGATTTGCACCTAGCAGCGACGGTGTTGGTCTTGTCTTTTGTTTATCTTTGTCCGATGTGTTCCCAAAATGAACACACATCTAGGTTGTTTTGTGATCCCAAATCGATCTCACATTTCAATTCTTCTTTGACTGCATGTTTTCCCAGATCGATCACACATTAGTCAAAGAGGGGCAAATGTATGCACCCTAAAATAGTCGCCTAGACTTTGGGCCCCATTTTTGCAATTTGTCAAATCCCTGAATCAATATTTTCAAATATCAACAATATCAATTATATCAATTTCCTTAATCAAATTCAATATTTCCTAAAGTTTGAGCCTTATTTAATTTAAAAGAAATAAAAATAAAAATCTTATTTAATTAAGAGAACATGCTCTTTTTTAATTAATTAAAAATCTCTTTTAATTAAATAATAAAATCACTTTATCCTAAACTTTTATTTAATTAAAAAAAATTTCCTTCCTTTTTATTTAAATAAAAAATCTTCGCTTTTTTTCTTATCTTATGTTGCACAAATAAAGTATTATTCTTATTTTATAAAAAGAGAAAAAACACTTTTTGTCTCATATGGACATAAAGTCAACTCTTATTTTCCTATTGGAGGATATTTGTGCACAAGGATCAAGCTTCCATTTTTCTCCACCATTAATTAAGTATTTTGCCTCTTAATCTTGATCGTCCATTGATTCTCATTCTCTATAAAAGAAGAGCTCTCTTCCTCATTTTGATATATTAAGTTTTCATGCTAATATTATGATGCAGGTTTTCTAGGTCATTTGGAGCTCTTTGAAGATATTCTACATCCAAGCTTTGAAGACTTGTTATTGTATTTCATTGTAGTTGCATATTTTCTTTCTTAGTTGCATTATCATGGCATATTAGCTTAGATTTCCTTTTATGCAATAGATTAACTTGCATTGTCATATAGATTTGCATTGCATTGCATTCATTTAGATTTCATTGGAGATATTGGCATTCTTGCCTTTGTCTTTGATTTGGAATCTCTCATTGTGTGGTTGACTAGCAAGGTCATAAGTTTATAGCTCTAACTAAGAGCAATTTTATAAATCTTGCAACTCCATGCATAAAGAGCTATGGATCAATTTGTGAGGGCTCATTCTTGAGTTTTCTTGCATGTAAGGATTCATAGAAGTGTGGTCACATTTTCACCATATAAGGGGCAATACCCACAACAAAGATATCAAACAAAATAATTTTGTAGAGTCATAGAGGAATCAGAGTTTTTTCTATCAATGCCAAAGGGAGAGATTGTTGGAAATTTAAGGATAAGTTTTGTCATTGATGTCAAACTATCAGATTTATACTATCAAAAAATAAAAGATTTATAGGATATATAAGAAAGATATCTAACTTAGTTATTGGAAGCTGATAGTTATCGGAGAGAGGGAAAACTATTATTCCAGTCGACAGAAGGAAATAGAGAAAACGGTTTATGGATAAGATCAACATGAAGGAACCCTAAGATCTAAGGTCATGATTATATGGTTCAATGAACAGAATCATATAAAAGGTTAGAGAGAGAGAGAGAGAGGCAAAGAACAAAAAGTGAAGGAAAGAAGAGTTTGAAGACATAGATAGAAATCATAAGGTATCTAATAAGCTTTGGAGGAAAGAAAAGACAAGTCAATTATCTTGTAAGGAATCCTAACAAAGTTTCTAAAAGGTATCATAAATCTCTTAACTAGGTAGTCTCTCACAAGACTTTTTAAGTTTCTTGTATGAACTGTTTGTAAATCTTTTAATAGGGTGAATGTCGCATAGGAAGGATAAAATCTCTTAACAAAGTAGTCCTAACAACAGTATAGATACATATAACCATGTCTCAGTCACTCATAATCGTGTCACTCAAAAAGTGACACTTTTTAGCCTTAACCGAAAAAATATTTTAGCTGCAGGGAAGAGTTGTGGGTACCATCCCCACCGCAGTTTTTTCCTCTAACCAAGGATTTTTGCAACACCAAAAATCTATGTGTTATGGGTGTGTGAATCATTGCATGAGTTATTGTTATTTACTTTATATTTTCAAATACAACATATTACTAATATTGAACAGACTATTGGAAAATTGGGAATGAACTATATGGTTAATATTAAAAGTTTAAATTGTTGATGCAAATGTTTAAGTACTAATTCACCCCCCCCCCCTCTACCTAATCTTTCCAATCAACATGAGGATCAAGTCACAGAAGTACAGTAGAATATTCCAGTAACTAATTCAGCTACAGAGGAGATTGAAGACATCTTACATAGCTATGTTGGCAAAAGCACAAGGAACATGACATATGAAGAATATTAGGTCAAATGGATAGGACGACCTATAGAAGATTCATCATGGCTATCAAGGGAGGAGGTTAACGATCTTGGTTTTCCTTTGAACACCTAAGATGTGACAAGGTCACTTCTCAAATTACTTTGGGTGTCTGTGCAGGAGCATCCTGAGTGTAAGGGCAATGTTGCTTAAAGGTTATTTTGTGCAGAGCTGCTATTTATGGAAATTTACTATTTTTAGTAAGTTTTTTATTTTAGCTCAAAATGTTTGATTTTCCTCCCTAGAGGTTCACTTTGGTTATATCATCCTGCCAGTAAAGTTTCATTGCAAGATCAAGCCTAGTTTTAAAGATATTCAAAAAATTTAGTATTGGAAGTTGAAGGCTTTAAAGGATCCGAACGGGGTCGCAACCTCAACTAACTAGAACTTGCATGAATCAAGATTTGTAGAGCACTTCACACCATTTTTGAAATGGCGTTATAATAGCCAATAGGGTCAATGAGAGATGAGTTATGGTCTCTGGAAGTTGCGCTACCTAAGATAGAAGAAACTGAAATTTCTTCAAAATTTCTTTTTGAGTTTGAAAATTGTTTGGGCCTATTCTAATGTAATAAAAATGAACAATAATATCTTAGGGATGGTTGGCCTCAAACTTTAGGGTTAAGATTTCTAGAACCTTCTTAGGCGGTTAATATTGCCTATATAATGAAGGCCCATAGGATTATCTAGGGCAGTTTTTGGAAGATACATATGTCTGACTTGCAAAATATTGCAATGAAAATGCCCATGTGCTTGTGCATGTTATATTTATAAACATTGTAATTCTAATTCATTAGAGATAATAGAAAGCCCATTTCTTGTCCTTGCAATTCATTGTTATTCTCAAATATGTTGTGTGTGTTTGTGTTAATAAGGAGAGTAGCCTTCATCAAGATGATATCTTCCCAATTGTACATCTTAACTCGACCACCAACTCAAAATCAAGTCACCTATACCTTGCATACTGTCTTATTTTTGGTTGACTAAACACTAAGTTTATTCTTTAATTTAATCATTTGACAACATCAATAGAACTAATATCATGCCTTTA
Source organism: Chamaecyparis obtusa (assembly GCA_027943335.1). Lineage (NCBI taxonomy): Eukaryota > Viridiplantae > Streptophyta > Pinopsida > Cupressales > Cupressaceae > Chamaecyparis > Chamaecyparis obtusa. The sequence goes on from BSBK01000538.1 coordinate 365,191, forward strand.
ATAGAACATGTTTCCAACAATTACAACACCACAATACAATCATATGGTTAAAACTCAGATCACCTTCATCAAATGCCAACAAACTCTTGATACTCTTCATGGTATTTTTACCACATATTAAATGAGGATCAATATTGATCCTCCTTGTAAAGAACCTTCTTTTAAATGTATTCAAATAGATGCTAATTTAGATTATGATAAAATTAAAATTAATAAATATGTATTTGTTAGTAAACTCGAAAGGGGACCTAGTAAATACAAAGGTGAATTGCCTTGTAAATGCTTTGTTTGTGGCTGAATAGGCTATGATGTTGCTCAATATCCAATAAAAGATATTGAAGGTGATGATGATGAAAATAATAAAACATAAGAAACATTTTAATTTCAAGAAGAAATATGGTTTTAAGAAGAATAAAACTCTATATGTTGATGTCACTAATGGTAATTCAGATGAACCACTTGAAGGAGAAGAGACTCTCTTAATGGCTATAATATCTTCTAATATATCACAAAAAATAGCGTGTCTAAAATTTATGAATTTGAGATTGATTTTAAAAGAGAATTTAAAGCATCTCTCAAAGAGAAAAAAAAATCAATTGTTCAAAAGAATAAGAATCAGGAAAATATACAATTGGCTTCTACTCTAAATTTTCAAGTTGAAGAACAAAATGGATTCTTAAGGGTTCTCAAGAAAAGTTATGTTGCAAAGAACATGATTGATGTCTGTTAGAATTAGAAGTTGTTGATCTCTGAAAGCAACTTACTTCTTGCAACAAGCTATCTAATATTTCTAACAAACAAGAAGGAGAATCATCCAAAAGGATTGAGAAAGGTAAACTTATCTCTGCTGATTCTCATTTCTCAAATTTTTGTTTCAAAACAATTAGGACACAAAGCTAATGAGTGAAAAATTGCACCTAGAAGGAATATTAATCTTGTGAATAGAAATCTTTATTAATTCTTGAACAAACTTAAATGTTTCAAATGTGGCAAAGAAGGCCACATACAAGCTTTTTGTAAAGAGGTTTTCTTAGCATATTCTTATAAACTAGACAAAAGTCTTAAAACAAAATTGGTTTGGAAACCAAAGAAAGTTGATATGGTTGCTCAAAAAATTCATTTCTCACAATTACAAGATACATGGATTCTGGATAGTGGATTCACTCATCACATGACATGTGATAAGAGCAAATTCTATGAATATAAAGAATTTAATGTTGGAACATTCAAATTTGATAATAACACTCTTTGTTTTCACATAGAAGGATCAAGAACTATTTTTTGGATAGCCTTACATGAGTAACATATGTTTATTTTGTTAAAGGGATGGTTCATAATCTCTTAATTGTGAGTCAAATTTGTAAGAATAATCTTGTCGTCACCTTCAATACTTTAAATTGTCAAATTACTAAAAAATCTAGAAGAGTAATAGTGGCAAGTGTCAAAACATATGGAAATTTATATACTTTGAATGTTGTAATTAATGAGTATGAACAAACTTGCCTTGTGAATACATTTGAAACAAGTGTTGAACTTAAAATAGTTTCTGGAGGTTATGCAAATCTAAAAGAAAAACTAGTTTGTACACTAGTTGAAATTGAAATCCTTAAAGAACAAATTCAAGTTTTTGAAAATGCTTTGAATAGTAAAGTTTGTGAAAAAAAGAAAATTATCAGATAAATTATGAGGGAGGATTGATTTATGCTCTAAAAGAAATTAAGAATCTTAGAAAGCACATTTATAAATTAGAAAAATAAATCAATACAAGAGTTGCAAATCATGTCTATCAGATTGAAAATGCAGTCAAATCTGTAATCAAGATAAGGGAAAAATTAAGAGAAAAGGAATAGACATGGAACACCTTGAAAATGATGTTTGTTGGCTAAAGAATAAACTAGAAAAAGTTGACAAAGTTCTTGGCTCAAAGTCTTTACAAACACACTCAAAAAGGTTAAAAATTAATTTCATGCTCTTTGACTTTCAAAGTGGTTTTAATCAGAAGGATCATGTTTTTTATTCAAGACAAGTATGGGAGTCTTGCACTTCCTAAATTGATGTAACAGAGGTATTTTTGTTGCAAGGTAGTCAAATCCTTCCTCCCTTGTACAAACTAGTACAATATTTTGTTTTGGAAGGATCTTTTCTTTCAATAAAGAAGTGTCTTATCTTCTTACATATCTTTTCATCTTGATGGAATGAATTACACTTTTAAGAAAATTGATTTGACCTATCATGTTACTTTTGTGACTAAATTTTGTATTGTTATTATTCTAGTATAGATAACAAGACCTTGGATCATTTAGTTTCAATAAATGACATACCAAGTTTCTAATATAAAGCTTAAAATCTTTCGCTAAATTGAAAGCATCTACCTTGTTGTGTGCTTTCTATTAGGTACTTGGTTTTTAATTATTGAACTCTAAAAGACAACATTTACTTATATCTAGTATCATAATAACACTACAAGATTTTTTTCTTAAGAAAGTGAGTTTTTGTCTTTGAATTAATGAATCACATTTTTCTATGAGTTTTGACAAGAACTTTTGATTTTCTTGGTGATCAGTTGGAACATTGTGCCCAACAATTTTTTGATGATGTCATAGATATTAGAGTAAGGGGGGCATTTCTCTATGGTTGATGACTGATGATAGTTTGCATTGATGACAGTTTGTACTTTCATGATGCTTTCTCAATTTAACATTCTTTTGGAGATAGGTTATGGGATGATAATACTTATGGTCTTTTCAGTTTGTTCTGATTTGTGTTGTGCAAGTAAATAATTCATGTTGCTTGTGTTGGGGACATGTGGTATTGGTGATTGGATTCAGTATTGTGATAGTTATTTTGACATATGAAGGCTTTGTGATATTTATGTTGGATCATGACACATATAGTTTTTTTTATTATAATTGATTGGAAATCCATGGATTGTTGATGATTTTTAGATATTAATCAATTTTTGCAAGATATTTTTGGCTCTTATGATGAACACAAATCTATTCAAATAGGATTATTCTTTTGTGACAAAATAGAGGTGATGGTAGTTGTTATGATGTTATTGATTTTCTTGTGGTTTTAGGCTCAATTGTGACATATTGATTTCTCGGTACTCGAAGAGATGACAAAGTTGATGAGCAATTTTCTATGCTCACAGGTATATCATTTGATTTTTTAATCATTGGGCATTTGCACTATATTTTTTCTTTCTGCTTTTTCCTTGATGCAAACAAGGGGAGAGAAGTTAGTGTTTTGTCACCAAGGTCAAAGGGGGATTTTGTTGCTCCTATCTTTGCTTTCTTCTCCTTGATGCCACAACACTAACTAGTTCCATGTTCCTTACTCCTATCATTAATTGAGATGCATTACTCTGAATGTGGGACATATTTATCTTCAGACATACATGGTAGTGATTAGTTTGTTATACCATGAGAATTTGACATGGGACATATTTATCTTTAGACTTACATGACAGTGATCTATTTGTTATACCTTGAGAATTTGGCATTCAGGAAAGTACACTTGTCATTGAGATACATTGATTGATGACATGCATTTTGTAGTTGACATGGTACATATTAGATGATCCAATTTGCAGTGATATCAACTAGATCATACTCATAGTAATATGTTTGATGGTAAAATTTGATGATGAAACTTGCATTACACAATTAGTTTATGTATTTGGTGAAATTGAGCTTAGATATGGTAGAATACTATGATATAGGGTAGAGCATTGTGGACATAATATCATATGTTTAAGATTGTATCATATGTTTATTCATTTTTATGTTATTGTATTTCATAATCTTTATGCAATGACTTGGAAGTCTAGGAATTTGAAATAGAGGAGACATACTTTTATAAAGGTTATGGAAAGCCTTTTGGTTGGCATTGCCTAAGTATGAAGAAATTTTCTTAAATAATATTTGACACAACATTAAGTACCAAATTGGTACCAATGTTGTGATGTCGACATTAGAGTGGAGTTTAATGACATGGATAAATAAAAATTTACTTCCAGGATGCTTATGTTGTAATACTTTAATTATTGAACACATCTCATTGTTTGAACCTTAAGCTTGGTCTTGAGCTATGGCATGGCTCATGGAGCCAGGGCATCATGAAGTATTGAGTTTTTAATTGGTCTTTGTTTGGTGGCAGACAGTTGAAACAAGAACAGTAAGAACCATTTGTATGGAGATTGGAGGAAATTCAAGGATTTTGAGAGAATTTGGACTACTGATTATACGGGATTATGAGGAGATTGCACAACTATTTTAATAGGTGTTCTCTTTCTTACTTTTTTTGTGCATCCATTCTTAGTCTCAGTTCATTCTTGTTAAAGAGAATCTATTGTGTTAAGAGATTTAAATGGGTTTTGGTTAAAGGTTTCTTGCTAACTGTGTTGGATATTTATATTCTTATTAAGTTAGGGTCCTCTCTTTTCTTTATATTAATATCTCTATTTAAAGGTCTTTATTAAAATAAATATGATAGGGGTTCTTTGTGTTTCTTATTTTAACACTAATAGTTTTTACTTAATAAAATAACAGATATAAAATTGTATTCATGTTAAGGGGGATTGTAAACCTTGTTGACTTCTGATTCAATAGATTTTGAATAACCAAGAGACAATAAACAAAGTACACCTAGGGGTCAGCTATTTCCCATATTTAGAGTACTTTATTTGACCTTGGGCCACCTAACAAGGAAACAATTCCTCCTACACTTATGGCTCTACAGAACTAAGGTGAGTACACCTGGGATTTGACACTTTTTCTTACAACTTCTTGTTTATAATCCCTTTAAAGTAGGTCTAGTCATATAAAACTTCTTTCACTGAATGATACAAAACAAATCTCAAAGTAGCCAACAATGCATGTATTTGATCACAGTATTAAGAGATGACCATTCTTTAAGCCTTTCTTTCTTTTAAGTAATGATTAAATTTGATTTTGATATTTGTTTTAACCATGAACAGCATTAGAATATTTGCCTAAATGATTAAATACTGACTAGTGCCTTATCCATTTGTTATTATCACAGAGTCAAGAAACTATAATGAAGATTATGATCTATTTTTTCACTTTGTAAGTAAATATATCAATTGTTTTCAAAAAACTCTATTCTTATAATATCCTTTACTATATTTTGTGATCTTATCAAATCATAGAAGCATTTTACTTGGTTCCTTGAACCAATATAAACAATGAAATGACATACAACCTGAAAGAGTTGCAAATTAAATTCAAGACTTGCTCAAATATTCATAAAATCAACAAAAATAGTAATAAAAGGAGACAAGATTTTTGAAACAAATTTTCGTGTAATGCTTTTGTATTAATCTCCTTGAGAAAAGTACATTCACTATAATGCTCTGTAAAACTTGATAGAATAACTCAAAGACAAAGACTAACACTTTTCTTCATTAAAGCTTGACATCAAAAATACAGACATTAACATTTTGTCACTATACAATGTATGGACCAACCTACTATGACACAAAAAGTGCTTTCAAAAATGAAAATTTAGACCCTTCTTCGCAGTCTTGGAACCCCTTTATAAAATAGGGTTGCAAAAAGCTTTCGAACATGGGAAGGTACACATGTCACGTTTGTTGGTAAACATATTGTACTTTTTAATTTAACTCTCAAATGCCCAAATCTGCGAGAAACAATTTGATACCAACAGTTGGATAATCTATCATTAGGTTGATAGATTTCCTCTGAATTGAAAGGTACAGCTCCCTTATGAATGATATTCAATGAATTTTTTGTATTCCTAAACTAACTAGGTACGTTCTTAACCTGAGAACAGAAGAGGAAAACCAAGCCAACCCTAGACATAACTAACTTAGGCACTAAATTAAGTTCTAAACCTAGCCAACTCCAAGAATTCACATTTCCTATGACTCCTCGACATTGGTAATGCAATATGAATGCTACTTATGCAAATGTAGTGAAACTGAAATGAAAATGAAGGTTAAATAATCCCGATTTCCATAATAGGAATGTCTGCAAATACTACGATTGTCAGCTCATCCTATGCTCAACACAAGATGCAAGATAATGCCCAAAACTGAATACAACAATACTATGATTGATTATAAATAGAAAAGTAATAACCAAATGCTACGATTCAAAATAAAACTGCTCTTTGTCTTGAAAACAAAAAATAAGAATACTCTGATTTTATTTGCTCACAACCTCTGCTAAGTCTATTACAAAAACCTAGAACTCTAAACTCCAAATGAAAATGAAAATGAAATGCATAAAAGAAAAACTGTATCCCTTCTACTCCAACACTTCCTACTCTTGTAGAAAAGAAGAACCTGGCAACAGGAAAAGATTTACAATAAAAAAAAGCCTCCATGGCAATTGCTCGGTTCCTCTATAACTATTTAGTCTTTCGTGGCTTTTTAGTTTCAGTAACTGCCTCTTTTCTCATGTGCCTTTTAGCTTTTAGTGCCTTTCTATATTCTCTTTTTAAGTAACTTTTGACTCCAGTTTTTAATATTTCCAAAAACATCTTCAAAGGCTCGACCTTTTTCATTTCCATTGTTTTAATATTTCATAATTCTAATCATATGTGATGGCTTAACCCGTGATTGTAGGGGTGATCGATAATATGTAATATTTGGCTCATTTTATTCTAAGAAGATTTAACTTGCCAGATTGGCATGTTCTATTTTGGGAAATGTAGATATATATCAACCACGTGTTTCAATTTTCACCCAAGCTTCAATCTTGGCAACTCTGGCGATGTCCACATATTTTCTCATATCTTAGATGTTACTTTAGGAAATTACTCTGTATCGGTGATTACCAATTTTATGACTGTATTTACATTTTATCAATGTGCACCTTCTTTAAACTTGGCTTGATACACATGGATTAAATAGAATATAAGACACCTGCCAAAATAGTCTACATATGTATGGGAATGAAGACATCCTTCATCTGTAGCTTTCTAGACACCTGGGTTTAGAGATTTTACACATAAGACTTCACTATAATGACCTGTAGGTTCGGGCATCACTTAACCAACAACTATCATTCTCATGGCTGATCATATGTTGTTAATGTCTCTTGGAGCCTCAAAGTACTTCTCTGTCAAAAATATTATTGTTTTGTGGACTCCCTATTCTCATCAAGTTTGGCACTTTGTTAAATTACTTGTCGTCATCTTCTTGGATAAATAGTTGTGGGCTCAGTCTCTGTGCCTCCATATTTTGATAGCAGAATAGGGGAATCGAAAATTGACTCGAGCTCCGTAGGACACATAATAAAACATCAACCGAACGCACTAGGTTTTTTATCATCCATGTCTCTGCCATGCATGGATCTTTTCCGAGCTTGGATCTTTATCGCCATTGTCATGGGATTACCTGTGCATTTGTATCTATAGCAATACATTCCTAATAAGTGCTATGTCGATGATGACTGTCTTGAATCTGTATGTGCTTTGTGCATAGGCTCATGTTGGGATCTTGAGAATTTCATTTCCCCTATTCATGATTGTAGATGTCGACTTCCTTCTGTTCATTGACCTTTCTAAAGCACAATCGAGGTATGAGAAGAATTTTGTATCAAGCACATGTATCTCATCTATAAAAAGCACACCAGAAAAAAAGCTCTGTAACTCTATTATCTATATAATTTTTTACCACTTTATTGACCCCTTGTCAAAATTTATCAATCCTCCTTGAGGTCAAGCATTTGCAGCATCTAAATCTTTTAGTATCCTCAGTAGCCAACATGATAGAGTCTTCATGATTCAATTCTCGAACATGACTCATAAATTTGGGGATGAACTTACCTTCATTGGGAGACCAAAAATTGACTGACGAAAGAACCATCTAAAGATTCATTCTCCGCAATTTGTTTCTCTATCCAACCGATCTTTAATGTTTGATATGAGCCGAGATCCTCCTCATCTTTTGAGCATCTCGCACACATTCTCCAAACTTGTCTTTTCTTTAGTGAGATTGAACATAATAAAGATGAAGAGAGCGCGGGCTCAATCCTCACAACTAATTTGATCCATTGAGACTTTGATTCGAACAACCTGTATTTGTAAGACAACTGACACCTGCACATATTAAGAAAATTGAATGCGATTTCCCTAGCAAAAATTCTCACTTTCACTGCATTAGCAGAAAACTGGAAAGGAGTTTCTCCTTTGGTGGAAAAGTACCAAGATAGATGGAAATGCGCTACTTCACAAATTCTCCAATTTGCTTTGAATTTACATTTTCATCAAGCTTGGTTCCTATCATTTCATTATTTGGATCAATGTCATTAATCTTTCAATTGCAATCTGAGTCATTTGTGTATTGGCGGAAAAGTGAACTTTAGCTGCGATGATGGAAAAGTCAACTTGGGCTTCTCCTTGGCAGAAAACTTGAAAAGTGCTTCTCCATTGTGAGATTTCACCTTTTTGCTTTAAACTTTTGCACAAGGACATGAGATTATACTTTATCATGCATCGAGGCAATTTAGGAACTTTAAATTATTCGCTTGTAATATCCAATCTAAATCTACATGCTTGAACCTGTGGATATGAATCTCGATCTAAAACTTACATCTAAACTTCTGAATTTGAACCATTGGCTTTGAATTGGGGCTTCAAATTTGAACTTGAATAACATAACCTTTCTTCTTTAAAATTTGAACTTTAGAATAACTGATTTGCATCTGAATATTAATACTTTGAACTTTGTTTTTCATAGCAACATTGTTAGAAGGGAAAAAATATGGGAACACATTAGGGGAAACTTTCACCATGAAATCCAACCTAAAAAGTTCAAAAATTGGGAGGTTGGAACTACGCTTACAACGTTAAAATAGGATATACAATAATTTTCTGCAACATGACAAAAGGTCACTTTCAAAAACTCTCCTCTAATAGAAAGCAAGGCAACCACACAATCAGGAGCATCATTCTTGTGTTGATTATGGCCCCACCTGCACACCTGTCACTTCTTGACTAGACTTTGTTGCCCACTCGCTAAAAATAGCATCATTGGGCCATTCAAACTACGAAACCTTTTTCTCTTCTTCAATCAGGTGCTTACACCTGGCCTTCAACTACATGGCCCTTTTTTCAAAAGAGTCAAAATACATCCTTCCAGTTACTATTTCCTCAATCACCCTTCCAAACAAATAATTATCATCATTAATAACAATATTATTGATCTTTGATGTGAGGGCTGCATCCAATTCTTTCATCCACTCTTCTCAATTTTTGAGCTCTTTTAGGCCTTTCAAAATGCAAGGCAACAAATCAAAACTTTTACTAGAATATTTCAAAAGAAGGAATCTAGACTCTCTCTCCACAAATTCCCTAGAAATAGCTAATTCCAATAGTCATGTTGTATGGTCATAAGTTTTCTCCATTATTGCATCTACATGTGCTTGCACCTTAGCCACTGAGTATATCTCTTCCATTTTATTCTCTCTACTAGTCCATTTATTCAGGATCTCCTCCAATTTATTCTTATCTTCTTTAAAAGTATTTAAAATATCTAAAATCTTTGAGATCCTATAATAAAGAAACCTAGTATCAATAGTACTGAGGAGATGCAGAATGATGTCATTTTTTTTTTCCTCATACCTTCTTACAACCTCTACCTTATAAGGCCTTAAGCTTTTCTTTTTCATGCTTCAATGCTTCCTCAAATTGAGCATCAGGAGCCATGGGAGACAGGGGAATAGAAATTATGGGGCTTGAACTAGGTGGTGGTGTAGGGGATGATGCAATCATTTTTGTGCAAGACTCACCAAGCTCCAAATGTAAAGCTGGTGTATCTCCTAGCTTTGCAAGCCTTCCCATTAGTTCATTATTTCTTCTCCGTTCACCACCATAAGATTCCATGAGCTTTTCACACTTGAGCCTAAGCTCATCCATAATTTGTTTATCCTTTAATGTTGTGTCTTTTGAAAAATTTGGTGCATGTACAATTATATCAGTGGCTTCCACCACTGAGGTCTCACTTACCCTCCTTACCATCAAGCCACCTACAAGATATGTACTTGATCCCTCATCCCTCTTTATTTTATTTTGCTTCTATAATGACCACATTACAAGAGCAGCATGGTCATCACTAAAGACCACTCCCTTAGATGTTGTAATGGCCTCCTCTTATGTGTTATATGCAATGTCTATGATTTTTCTAACTGCATCAAAAACCACTACATCTACAATATCCTACTTTGGCATAATCAAAACTCTTGCATCCATTATCATTTTTCTTCCCTCTTCAGGGGTAATCTTGCCAAAATTGTCCAGTATCTCTTTCTTTACTTCTTCTTTAATGGCAGAGTCCTCCTTATCAAGTTGTTATGCCCTCTTCTTCTCACATTTTCTTTCAAAATCTGATATACTCATCCTCCAAGCAAATTGAAGAAATGCCCTAGATTCAACAAAATTGTCATTTGACAAGAACCTGTTAAAAGACTCCTTGATGACGGGATCAACCTCCTTACCTTTAAACTCTGCAACTGTTAGATCCATAGGAGGGGCAGCTAGTTCTTTTTGCATTCCCTCTTGTAGCTCAACCTCAGTTATAACATCTCCCAGAGTGCCTAGCTGAACCAACTATTTTTCTACCTCTTCCTCATTCACAAATTGAAGTGGGGACTCAGAAGGTGAGTATGCTTCATCACTAGACTGGGCAGTCTCCTCATTTCTCTTCTTTTTTGGTGAAGGGTCATCTGGAGGCTTGGATGTAGGCATCTTGTATAGCTTGCGCACCTTAGGTGGTAAGGGCCTTTTATTAATTTCTTACCCTTATCAGCCACATCATGTTTGGGCTTCACCACACTATACCATGCCCTTTGTTGTACAACATAAGTTCCTGGGGCTATAGTAGGTACAGGCCAATTCTTTTCATTATAACATTGGACTAATCAGGATTGGCCTCAATTATTCTAGATTTCTTTTCATTTAAGACACCCATGATCTCCTCAAAGTGTGTCATCAGTTTATTTATCTTTTCGCCAAAAGGTGTGATATCCCCTAGAGGGTTATACTTGTTATCAAAATTATTTAAAAAATCAAGGATCCTTTTATATACTAACCATTTTTCCTTTCTTATCTCCTTCTCTTGGAGAGAGAATTCATTCTTGATGATATCCTCTGGGAAATGGAATTGGTGGGCCATGTCCCCTACCTTGCCTCTCATTCTAAACATCAAATAGAATCCTTTTGCATCAGAAAATCTCTCAACTAATGTCCTCATGCCATAAGGCTTCAAAATATTTCCCAAATGCACCCAGCCTCCTTTAGCAATTACAAAGTGATTAGCCATAGTGAAGGCTGGAAATATAGTACATCTACCTCTTCTTGTCAACTCCCTTTCTTGCAGACAACCTATATGCCATAGTATCTCTATGAGGCCAATCCTTAGGGGAACTTGGTAAGGTAAAATATGTGGAGTGCCCCTGAAACCATAAACTCTAAAAATAGTACAGACAGGGTATAGGATAACATCACCCCAATTATGCACAATCTTTAGTTCAGGAGAAAACTCCTTGGGTCTGATGAAATCCAATAGAGCCTTTGGGATCTTGGAATTATCATGTGAGAGTAGTGACCTCAACCTGGAAGCAAACACCTTATCAAACCTAAGGAAACTAGCATCCACTTTGTCCCAAGACAAGTCCATACTCCATAATTGCACTGGCAATTCCTCCCCATCCTTCTATTTTACTAAATCCATTTCTTTTTCAAAGAAAGATTCTCCCTTAAACAAAAACATTTGCATCAACAATGAGTACCACCCAAAGGGATGATCCACCTTAGCCTTTTCAATACCAATTAATCCACTGTAAAGACAATCAACTAGGTAAGGATCAAAATCAAAGTTAACTCCTACCACAGGATGCAAAATCTGGACCATCATGAATGTGACATGAATGGGCATTGGGTTAGTTTCATCCTCACCAAAAATTTTACATAGGGACATATATACTCTTTAAACATAGGAATTGAAATATTTCTTTAAGAAGGGCTCTAGGGTATTAGGTCCTGCTAGCATTAAACCCCCAATAACTACAAAGTGTTCCCTCAATGGCCCACTCCTGATGAAAATACTTTGTGCCTCATATGTTTCCTTCAATTTTCTAAAATCAATAGGCTCGTAGAAATCTGTGGGTGTGCTTAACCTAAAAACTTAATGGATCTCCTCTGTAGTAATGGACAAAAGAGGTGTCCCAGACTTATTTCTAACAACCCTAGTAACTGGATCATAAGACTTTGCCACAAGTAACAACAAGGCTACATCCATGAACACCCAAGGAACAACTAACTTGCCCATGTCCAACTCCCATGCATTACAATGCAGAGAGTATGAATTCCTCTAGTTGAACCATATCTTGAAGATATTTAGACCATTTATGGTTATGTGGGCATCCCTTACCCAGTTACTTTTATCGTATAATCCCTCATCAACCCTCAACTGTGGTGCATTGGGAATCAATTTCTTTCCTACAGCCACATCATTTATGGAGCGATCCAATTGAACAAGGAAATCATCGTATACAACTCTATCCTTATACTCAATCTTGCCAGTGAAATCCCTTCCTAGTGCCATTTTCTAAAACTAGGGTTTTTGCTTTCAAATATACCACACAATTCACAAAACCCTTACGACAACAGATTCACTGAAAAAACTTACTTGTCTTGCACCTTGAAACTATAATTTTGAAAGCTTGAAAATTTCTTTCTTCTACAAACTCTTGATAGCGCTGCTTTCAGAAAATGAATTCACTCTTCGTAGAATGAAAACTTTGTGAAATGGCACCTGAGCGACAACACTTATTAACCCAGAAAATTTGAAGGTCGCACACTTCGCAATAAGTTTTACTGAAATAGAATTAAATGCCACCAATGAACAAAGCTTTCACTTTTGAAAATTTTGAATTTCGATCATCAATGAATCCTCATGCAAATGAATCTTACAGCTCAGATCAAATTATTTAAGACTAGGTCCACTATAAAATCCCACTTGGGAAGTCGACCAATGAGAAAGCAAGACATGGAAACCACCTGGCAAAGAAACATCAACACCTTTTCACTTTTGCACCTTGGACATGCATCAGTCAAAAGCTTGAAAATTTCTTTCTTCTGCAATCTCTTGATAGCCCTGCTTTCAAGAAACGAATTCACTCTTCGTAGAACGAAAACTTTGTGAAATGGCACCTGAGCGACAACACTTATTAACCCAAAAAATTCAAAGATCACACACTTCACAATAAGTTTTACAGAAATAGAATTAAATGCCACCAGTGAAGGAAGAGTTCACTTTTGAAAATTTTGAATTTCAACCATTAATGAATCCTCATGCAAACGAATCTTACGGCTCAGATAAAATTATTTAAGACTGGGTCCATGGTAAAATCCCACTTGGGAAGTTGACCAATGAGAAAGAAAGACATGGCAACCACCTGGCAAAGAAATGTCAACACCTTTTCACTTTTGTGCCTTGGACACATGTCAGTTAGTCGCAAAGTCGCGATGACTAAAACTCTTGCAACTTTCCATCGTGAGCTTGCGACAACTATCAAATCAAATTAGACTTTACCAGATGAAACATTACACCTCCACAAGATCCCAGGGCTACGTGGCATTCAAGCATGAACCCGCAAAGAATAAAGACCTTTCAAATTTTCATCACAGGCTTGTGACAACTGTCAAATCAAATTAGACTTTACCAGATCAAACATTACACCTCCACAAGATCGTAGGGCTATGTGGCATTCACTCATGAAGCCGCGAAGAATAAAGACCTTTCAACTTTTCATCACGAGCTTGTGACAACAGTCAAATCTTCTTTGATATGACCTTTCATTAACTACCCTGAAGATCAAGCAACATGTCATCACCTATGACACACGGCACTTCATCGTCAAGCCGCAATGAATTAAAAAAATTTAACTTCTCATCACGGTTTCACGACAACTGTTAGATCTCATCTAACTTTATCCTTTTAACTTTTCAATCTTGAACATGTGGCACTCGGTTGTGAAGCCACAATGGTAAAATGTATTGCATCTTTTCATCATGAGCTTGCGACAACCATTTGATTAACTTCAATCTGATCATTGATTTAACTTTATTCACAATTGTGTTGTGATATCATTAGGGACACATGTCACAAGGTCACAATGTCGTGAAGGATAAAGTTCAAACATCTTTTCATAGTGGTAATGCTCCAGTCGTAAGATCAACTTCGATCTAACTGATATTTATCACTTGTCTTGAGCTCCACCTAGGGTCCACCATCTAGTAGGTGTCACACAATCATGATGTCATGAAGAATCAAAAATCATACAGCTTCTTTAAGCAGGATCACGAACACTGTTAGATCTAAAAGAGATTGAACTCAATTTACCACACGTTATGACTTAGGGAAATTTATTTAGTCGGGAACTATAGACTTAGGGAACTAATAAAAAGGGACCCGCTAGGTTTAACAACTCTTAAAAGATATTGGCCCCACCCGACGACATAAGACACATGACTTAAAAGGCTTAGTTAATCAAAAAGTAACGCAGAAATAGAATAAGGTAGGGTTTTCTAGATTCAACAAAATTATTTTAAAACCCTTCACAATTAATAAACCCTATTTCTTCAACTAGGCCATTTTCAACCAAATTTGGCACTGAAACATGAAAATTGACCAACAAAACTTTCATGTGTTTGAGACATTTTCTCTTACCCTAGTTAGGGTTTCATGTTTTGAAGATGTAAATCTATCACGATGATTATTATTTCTTTGCATGTATAGTTTCTTTTGTTAAAAGTCAAAGGACTTCATTTCAAACTCTAGTTTGTCCTTGTTAACCCAAGTTGGGTATTGTCACTTTGTTTCAAACTAATCTTTGTTAAACCCTAGTTACATTTGGGTATGTCTTCTACATTGTCAGTCTTTATATTTCATAGTTGTGTATAATTATTTAACCCATGTTACTTTGTTTAGATATGTGAAAGGTTCCTCTTGTTGATAGTTACTCATTCTTGGAACTTTGAGATAACTTACTGGTGCAGGAGCACCCTTCTAAGGGCTTGTATAATTATTTAACCCATGTTACTTCGTTTAGATATGTGAAAGGTTCCTCTTGTTGATAGTTACTCATTCTTGGAACTTTGAGATAACTTACTAGTGCAGGAGCACCCTTCTAAGGCCTCCCGCCATCAAATTTTGTTGTGTGATGTACTTCTGAAATGAAGTTTATAATTAAAATAAGAGCTCAGCTCATTGTGTGTGTCTAGGCCTGGCCTAGGTCCTAGAGGTTCAATAGGTTTTCTATGTAAGTGGCACAATGACTCAGGGCATGATGTCATCCTGAGGTCATTGATTTGCTATGATTTGCTATGTAAGTTAGAAGTCTTAGGATAGGTGTTGGTCAAGGTTTGAGCACAAGTGTGCCTTGCATAGACCTAGCAATGGTCTTTGGTAGTGTAAGAGCAAAAATTGCTCAAGCAACAAAAAGTTGCTCAAAAGTTGCTAGCAACTTTTCCTTTGAAGTTTCTAACATTTGCCTAAGTGGCTAAAAGCCCTAACCTAACACTCATCCCGAGGAGAAGGCTATATATGACCTGATAAACCCTAATACTGAGGTTGGCAATTATTATGTACGGCTATTGTACGGAAAAACTAGTCTGAACAAAGAAGTGTGGGTAATAGTCACTGTTTTATGGCTTGATTGGATGTGAATAGAGTGAAGTTTGGTGAATCTTTGCAGGGAACATCGTTACGAGTGTTTGATCTTTCATGTGTGTGTGCTAAGTTTAATTCTTTCAGGATTTATTGTTTATTTTGTTCATTTCTTTGCTTTAGACAATCTGCTGCCAGTTTGGAGAGACTTGAAAATGTAGGGTTGTAACTCCAATTCCCACCGTGGCCACACCATGGTTCTTTGGAATTTGGTAGTACAAACCCTACCCTGTATATATATGTCAGTAGGGCCCTGGAGTGTAAGTGCAGCCATTTATTTGACCAAGCCCTAGGTGAGCTAAGGCAATGCCCGGCTAGGTAAGGTCAACATTAAAAGTGCTCTAGAAGATAGGGAAATGAGTTTCATAAAAAGCCCTTTGGAGGGAGCCAAGGGACATGAATGAAGATAATATGTTGTGGAGAAGAGATCTTGAGCAATCCAAGAAGGGTGTTGAAGAAAGCCAAGAAGTCATGTGACTCTGTGAGGCCCAAAAAGCACTAAAAACCCTCATTCTTGGAAGAAGCATTGTACGGATAGATGGAGGCCCAAGACCCCAAAAATCTTTGAGGGTTATGCATTTGTAGTGAAGTTCTTTTAGAATAGGAATTTTAATTTAGTGAAGAAAAGGGGCTAAAAGTCCTACAAAGCTGGAGGGAGGCCTAATTGGGCTCTTTCTAGTAGCCCTGATTTGTGAAGGAACTATACAATCGGGTGAGAACCCATCCTCACAAATACTTTGGAGATGCTTCAAATGTCCTAAAAACTCCCTGAAACTCAACACTTACCTTTTCAGAGCTTGGAAAGGTGTTTGAACCCTAAAAGACCCTTATAAGCCTATGTAAGGGATGGTGCTAGGAAGAAGTGCTTGGAAAGTTGCAAGAAGCTAAAGCTACACTTGGTGGTCAGGTTAGGCTAGGTCAGGGGATCCTTGTTGAGAAGGGAATCCTATAGACCTTAATAGGTGTTAGGAGAACACTAGGATCCTAGTTGTGGATCAGAGGGCATAGACTAGCTAGTCTATCCTAACCTCCCCATCACTTACTTTGGATTTGGTAAAAGAGAAACATAAGGAAGTTTTACTTGGTGATTTGTTTATTCATTATTTGATGGAGATAAGGCACACTTATTCAAAACAAATTGATTAATTCAGTGAATAGTTATATGATAGTTAAATTATAAGTTTTTGATGAGGTGTAAAAGTAGTTTCATGCAAGTTATTTTTCAATTCATGTGTAAGGCACATTATATAAGCATCACTCTGAGAATTTTATTGATGTATAGAGAAAGATATTGTGGATTTACATGAAACATTCATTTCATTTCCAATATATTGTGCACATTGTAAAAGAATGTAGTTCTACTAATTTGGTGTAATTCATTGTTGAGTATAAGGTATCAAATATACTTGATGATGTATTGTATTAAGTTGTGAAAACCAATTTTTGAACAAACATTCGAACTTTGTATGAAAATCAAATATTGTAATTTGAGATAATCAGTGAGGCATTAAAAAATACTATTAGTGAGATAAAACGATCAGTGAGACCAACATAGAGCTAGTGAGGCATTTTGTAATAAGGATATTTCAAATAAGTCGGTGAGGTGAGCTATTTTATTCTCCAGAGGATTTCCACTCAAAAAAAAAATTGTCATATTCTTTGTGCCTCTTACTTTCGTTATTATGTATTTAGTTTTAGTTTCATGTTTTTCCAAGTTTGTTTAAATAAAAACTATAATTGAATTAAATTTGTCATCCCACTGATTCACACACACACACACCCTGGTCTTAGTTGTATTGTACTCCAACAGACAGATGTTGACCCACACTTTCTTAATTAGCATTAACAATTTCATTACTTCTTTCATTCTTGGAATATCCACTTTGAGATGTTTTTGAGCATTCCCAACTTGTGTTACCATGTTGATTACACTTGAAACCCTTCCCTGCAAATCCTCTACCTCTACCTTTTGAACCGCCCCTTCCATAATATCTTCCCCCTTTGTTTGGATAACCACCTCTATCATTAGTGGTTGTCCCACTTAAACTTCTAGCCTCTTTTCCCTTATGATTTTGTTACCCCATACTTGTTTTTTTTCCCCTTCCTCTCTTCTTCTCTTGTTGACTTTACTTTCTTTGTAATTTTTCTTTTGCCCTCAAGGCAATGTGATAAGCCTCTTCTAGGCTTCTAGGGGGTATAAGGATTATTTCTGTTAGTATTTGTGACCTTTTCGATAAGATCAAAATGTTGGAAATGATAATAAATAATCACATATCATAATGCTTGCATTAAACCCTAAAGAAACCTTATTGAATTGTCCTAGAAGTGATGACTTGCATATTGAATTTAATAATGATAAAGAGGGATGACTTGTTTTGTCTTTAATATAATGTCGACTTGCATAATGATTTTTGGTTGTATGAACATAATTATTACTGCCGACTTGCATCAGCAAGTCGGCCCCCTTTACCTTGTTAAGTGTCTCCTCTTGTTGGCATATTTAAGAAGAGTCTTGGTGTGAATTAAAGGAAGTATCAAAAACATAACATGTTGCCTTAAATTCGCACCATAGCAACAGTTAGCAGCAGTCTTCAAACTCCCCCTAATCTGATCCAAAGCAACCATATTTCATACTCAACATTGTAGTAGACCTAGAGCAATCTACAAGCGACCTAGAGCAGAATTAAGGAGTAATCTAGGGCAGACTTGACAAGCAATTTGGGGCAGACTTGAGGAGTGATCTAAAGAAGACTTGAGGAGTAAAATATAGAAAACATAAAGGCACTATTCATAGAAAACTTGGAGGACAAATCTAAAGAAGACTTAAAAGGTTAAATCATATCAACTTAAAGGCATCATCAAGGAACAAACCGGGTATTATCTATTCCTTTTATCTTTTTTCTTTTTCTTTTTTTTTTGGGGGGGGGGGGGAGGGTTAGGGCCTAAATCTTAGTTTTGAAAGATCATGTATAGTTTGAAGTTTCTTTTCTAAATCTGAAAATATTAACATGGTATCAGAGCCTTGGTGAGTGAAAGATCAACTTTCAGATTAAGGAAATCAACCTAACACTTTAAAACCTAAGAAATTCAATATAGCTAGTGGAGTTAGACCAGAAGATAGACTCGAAGAAGCCACTAACTTCTAATCTTGGAAAATTATAATTCTACTTGCCTTCAGAGAACTAGAGCTAGATTCTATCATAGAAAATCCACCTAAAACTGAAATGAATGAAGATGAGACATGTGAATGGAAAAGGGGTAATAACAACGCTATGAGAATTCTAATTGATAGTGTAAAAGACTACATCATACCCACAATCTCATGTCTAGAGTTAGCCTATCTAATGTTCTCAACATTATCAAGAATGTTTGAAATTAATAAACAAGTAGAAATAAGACTCTTAAAAATGAAATTTCATGAATCAAGATGAGACAAGGATAATCTATCACATCATTCTTTATGACAATCATTGAGTTAAGAAATCAATTAACAACTATTGGGCACACCTACGATGAGAAGGAACTATCCATGATAGCACTTAATGGATTACCTCTTTTATGGGACTCCTTTACTCAATGAATCAGTGCATGTCTTGAAATGCCTAAGTTTGATAAATTAAAGATGGTTTGTCTTCAAGAAGAATCCAAACTAATATCTAGAGGATCGAACTTTAAAGAAGATTTTCAATTTTTATACTCCCAATCAAGAAAGAAAAATGATTTCAAAAGAAAAACTCACGACAAAGGAGATAGAAACTTTAGGAACAAAAGAAAGAGATATTATCAAAACAAACAAGAAGGGAACTCTAAAAATAACGGATGGAGAGGGAGAGACTATCAGAACAACAAATTTCAAAAGAGAGATCTATCTTAGATTCAATGCTATAGATGTGATAAATTTGGTCACAAGGCACTAAATTGTCCTAATCGAAACAATCTTCAAGCCTCTATTGCAGAAGTAAAAGAATCAGAATCTGAACGTCTTGTCCTTTAGTCTTCACCTTGAGAGGGAGTTCAAATATGGGCCTTGCTAAACATTAAAAACTCTTTCTAATTCTTTGTTAGATTTTAACATCACTTGTTGAAGTTACTTTACATTGAGAATATGATTCTTCACTATGTTAAAATTATTATGTGAGTATTTTGTTATACTAACATATTTGTAGGACCTTTGAGCATTGAGGCTCATGCACCTTTAAGCATTGAGACTTGTGCACCTTTTGAGCATTGAGGCTCCTACATATTTGAGCGCTAAGGCTCTTACATATTTGAGCACTCGGGCTCTTACATATTTTTTAGCATTAAAGCTCTTGGATAGAATTACCATTGAAGACTATCTTTCGAAAGCTTGTGGATGGGATCTCTTGTGGAGGAGATTTACACTTTGAGGTTAGTGTTTTATTTTGAATTTACATCTTGTGAAAATGTTTCCATTATTAAAGTTTTGATGCTTCTATTACATAAATGTACCTTATCTTATCTTATTAAAGATCTATTGTTATGTTGATAGATTTGAGATCTATTGTTTTATTATTTTGTTTACATAGATTTGAGATCTATCATTTTATTTTTCTGATTACATAGATTTGAGATCTATTATGCTATGAGTTGAGATCTATGAAAGATTATTCATTACATCACACTTCTTACCTCTCATTACATGTGAACGATGTTTAAATAACCTTACATCTTATAGTAGATGGCATTACCGAGGTTGGGACATCTTGAGGATGGCTAATTACATTGAGCATATCAGGTATGAGTACATGATGAATATATTATGTTATGTTTTCTTTCCATATTCGTTGAGAATGAAATCTAGTAAAGCATGTGATTACAATATGAGATTAATTTGATCTTCCCTCGAGACCAAGAGGGAGTGTTAGTATTTGTGGCCTTTTTGGTAAGATCAAAATGTTGGAAATTATAATAAATAATCACATCTCATAATGCTTGCATTAAACCCTAAAGAAACCTTATTGAATTGTCCTAGAAGGGACGACTTGTATATTGAATTTAATAATGATAAAGAGGGATGACTTGTTCTGTATTTAATATAATGTAAACTTGCATAATGATTTTCAGTTGTATGAACATAATTATTACTGCCGACTTGCATCAACAAGTCAACCCCCTTTACCTTGTTAAGTGTCTCCTCTTGTTGGCATATTTAAGAAGAGTCTTGGTGTGAATTAAAGGAAGTATCAAAAACATAACATACTGCCTTAAATTCGCACCATAGCAACAGTTAGCAGCAATCTTCAAACTCCCCCTAATCTGATCCAAAGCAACCATATTTCATACTCAACATTGCAGCAGACCTAGAGCGATCTACAATTGACCTACAGTAGAATTAAGGAGCAATCTCGAGCAAACTTAAGAAATGATTTGGGGTGGACTTGAGGAGCTGTTAACTTGTGATGACTAATCAGGAAAGTACTATCCAGGAAAGTACTGTACACTTTTCCTCCCGACCTCGTCGGGGTTCGGGGTCGGGTCGGGCCCCGAGCGGGGGTTTGGGGGCGGTAGCCCCCAAGAGCAGGGGTTCAGGGGCGCAGCCCCCGAGGGAAAAAAAAAATTTGAGGCCGACTAATTTTCGGTTATTTGGGCCGACTACTTATAACTCATTCTAACCCTAAAGCGGGAAAATATTGTATAATATGGCTTAGGGTTAGGGATTTTCATGATGTATGATTTTAGTACTTGCGGCAGAATTGGGCTGTAAGGGATTACGGATTGTAATCAGGTTGTAATCACTGGATAATAATAATATTGGACTCACTGTTGGTGGACGTAGCCCAGGGATTGGGTGAACCACGTTAAATCTGTGTGTCTTGTGTTCTATTCTGTGTGGTTTATTATTTTCTGATATTAGTTATATTTGCACATAATTGTTATTTCTACCTTGTTAATCCTAACAGGAGCGATCTCGAGAAAACTTGAGGAGTAAAATATAGCAAACATAGAGGCACCATTCATAGCAGACTTGGAGGACTTGGAGGACAAATCTGAAGCAAACTTAAAAGGTGAAATCATATCAACTTGAAGGCATCATCAAGGAGAAAAATGAGTATTATCTATTCCTTCTTTTATCTATATTTTTTTAGGGCCTAAATTTGAACTTTGAAAGATCATCTATAGTTTGAAATTTCCTTTCTAAGTCTAAAAATATAAACAATTTCATCTTGTAAACTATACCTTAGGATATTCATGTATCATGTTACTTTCACCGCATCTTCTTCACTATGTCCTGACTTGATTACCAACTTGCAAAATTCCTCTATATAGTGCTTCACAGACATGTCTTTCTACTTCAAATTTTGTAGCCTCTTTAAGAGATTGGTCTGATAATCAGCAGCAAGTAACTTAGCCTTCAATTTAACTACCACTTAGTCCCAAGAGTGAATTCTCTCCTTATTCTTCCTTCATCTCTCAATTTGGATAAATTCCCACCACATTGCAATGTGTCCCTTCAATTTGGTGCAAGTAAACTTTACTCTTCTTTCTTATGCTACACCCTCATATTCAAAATATTTATCCAAGTCATTAATCCAATCAATCAAGCCTTCACCATTAAGACTTTTTGAGTAAGTTGGAACTTTTATTTTGGATTTAGAATCCACATTAATGACTATCCTCAATAATCTTTCCTCAATCCTTCTTGTTTCACTTCATATCCTTCCTCATTATATCTCTTTTGTTGTTTCTCTTCTCCTTCATTATTTGTTTCACCCCCATCAAGGGTTCCTCTTTGTTGTGCCATTTCAAAGGCATACATTCTAGCAACCAAATGTTGCAACATTTCCAGTACACCTTCACGATAGTCTCTTCTTCCTCTTCCTCGCGACCCTCCTCTTCCCATTCTCCTCGGAGGCATTCTTCTAACTTACCAATGCCCAATCACTTCAGACTTTAATACCACTTGATGGATAGCCTCACTGGCACTATCCATTCGCAATTCATACAAACCTCCTTTTTAAAACAAATGGAATTCAAATTAGAAACAAAGAGAAAATATATTTTAACAGCAAATAAAATAATTAAATACTCTGCAATGTCATTCACATTCAAAGAGATGGGAGGAAATTCAATCTCCAGCATTGTTCTATCTTCATATAATATTTCCAATAAAATATTCACTGTTATTTTAACATTCATTTATCGAGCTTCTCTAATCCTCACACTCACAACATTTAGAACAGGCATCTTTCAAAGCGATATGAAAACTGCCCAATAGCCAATCGTTCTACCAATGTCTCATTAATGCTTTGTTTTGAGGATTTTGTTCATCATTATTTTCCCTCCTCTCTCTTTTTCAAATCCTTTTTAAAACTCTATCTGATAGGAATGACCATCAATAAAGCTTCCAACAATCTACCAACCACCCAACTGATTGTGCCCTTATGTATTCTTCTTTGAACCATCAGCTTATATTTCCAACTGCCTCTAAAATGACACCAACTATCAATGTACAACAAGTTGACAAGTATCACTATCAAGCTTGGAAGGAATTGTGATAATACAGTTAAATCCCCCTTCCAAATAAATTCATATCACTCAGTAATTGGAAGACGGGTAGTTCCCTTTTTCACTTCTTTAAAGGAAACTGGAGAAACTAGAAGCTTGATATATGCTACAATATAAAATAAAGAACAACCATCTCCAAAAAAGAAAACAAGAACCAACTAAAAACCAAAGTTTCAACAAAAAAAATAAACCAAAAATAAATGCAATAAAAGGATGCCTTTGCATCATTAAAAAAATCAACATTCCATCAATACATTACAATACTCCCTTCAAAGGGAGGTTCCAACATGTGTAATTACATAAATACATAGCATAAGATATAATTCCTTGAGTATAGCATAAATGAGAGGCATAAACAAGTGTACAAGGGAAACATAGAGGAGAGTTACATAAGAGGATAACTTTGGTGTTGAATCTTGATGTAGAATCTCCAATCCCTGATGATGGTTGGTCATGCCACCTGACCACATGGAACCCTTAGGCTGGCCCCACACAACAAATAATTATACTCTTGGGATAAAGGCTTACACATTCCATTCACATAGAAAACACTTCAAACACATGATCAAAGAGATCCCTCGTGAACATGGAATAAAATGCATTAAGGGTACTGTTCAATCGATGATAGGATACGTAATAGGGTTATAATAGGGAAGTTTCATTGTGTGGAAGTGATAGCACACATGTAATAAAAGATCCTCTCAAGAAGACGAAGAGTCCACTAACCATATACAACCTTACATAAAGAGTGTTTTTTAGTGGCAAATTCTAGGAAATGTCATTGCCGAAATTGGTGAATTGTGCACGATACACGATGGCCTAAATCGCCCAATTTTAACATGGTAACGGGTCAATATTATTTCAAATTGCCATTAAGATTTGAGGTGCTTGACCGGTGTATTTGCCTTTAACCAATTTGACATGGTTCTTGTAACGGCCTCTTATTCGCCAAGGGTTATTAATTATGAATTGAATATAAAATCTAAATATAGCCAAATGATCATTACATTGGTCCTATTTCACCAATCGTTTACTAATTTTTATTTTGACCAAGACCTATTTCGCCAACCATTTGTTAATTCCTACATTGTGCATTGAACAGGTCGGCACATTTTAACCACACTTAAATCAAAATGTTAATGTATTTTGAAAAGTTTGAGAATTCAAAAAAAAATGGAAATTGGAATCATGGATTGATATAAATTCAAATCAGATTTGTTAGTCTTTCCATATCCCGTTACAAAATTTTGCAGGGCCAGATTTACGAATAAAAATCTTGCAATAGTAAACAAAGGATTCGGCATTTCAAAATTTAGAGAAAGCATAAAGGACCAAGGTAAGCAATTATTTGTTCACACTTAATAATATTGCTATTAATTTTAATTACTAGAATCCTAGTGACTAGTGAGAGGTCAAGATGTCGAACAAGGGTGACTATCCTGAGTATCCTTGGGTTGTTGAAGGGATTGAGATGTCAGGGGAGGTTGAGACTCAGACTTCTCACTGTGCTCAGGCAATGAAGGGATTGGAGAGCTAGACAAGGGTAAGACTCCTCAAGGTAGTGAAGGGTTTGGGAGGCCATCAAAACACCCAAAACTTAAAGATACTACCATAAAGGCTTTCTTTGGAGTTGGCAATGTTTCTGCTCCATCAACTTCTACAATTGCAAATGTAAAAGCCATTCACAGTAGCTCACCAGTACCACTACCGCAAGCTAGGGATGTCATTGAGTTAAATCAAAATGCATCAAATGAGGATAACAATGGTGGCATAGCAAAAGATGTTATAAGGGATACACAAAACCAGTTGGATGAAAATTCTAGCAATGAAAATAATATTGATGTTAGTAGGAAGAAAAGAAAAAGGGAAGAAAAAATGGGGCAGGAGTGGGAAATGACAAGAAATTTTAAGGTTGATTGGGTAGCAAAGTACTGGTTCATTGAACCAGTCCTAAACAATGATGAACAACCAACAGAATGCAGGTGTAAGATTTGTAACTGGAAAACTAAAAGAGAGAAGTTGCAGCTAAAGCTTGACACTATAAAAAAGCATATTGGTAAGGCTTATGAAAAGTAGACCATAGAAGGACAAGAAATATCAACAATGAGATGGAAATCAAAGGAAGAATGTCTTCATATTAAGTATGTCATAGAATATGAAGAGCATAACAAGAGAATGGAAGTAATTGCTAGTAGCGAAAATCCATTCACGGTTGGGTTTAAACATGCAACCAATGAAGCACACCTGGCAAAGACCATTCAGATGAGTGTTGTTTTTCATATTCTGTCCAGAGGGTGTCCTATGAGAGACTTCTCAGAATATAATAATTTATTATCCTTTTTGAGAGTTCCTCACTATCCTATGTCACATTGGTCAACAAACGTTGGATGGGAAATTGCAAACTCTCTTTCTGAGGTGGAAAAGAAAAATTTATAGGAGAAAGTAAAACAGTCTAGATTCATTTCATTATCCATAGATGAAGTTACTGCAATAGATAATACTACTTGGGTTTGTATGCATCTATATACAGTAAAAGAACATGTCAGCCAAGCTCGTCTACTCTGTGTTCGTAAAATGAGGGGCAATTCAAAGTAGAAAACTTATATTTTGAAGTCAAGAATGCTTTGAATGAAGTTGGTATGGATGATTTGACAATTGGCAAGAAGTTAGTGTGTGTTGGAGCTGATGGAGCTGCAGTAATGCAAGGCCAAAGGAATGGTCTTTGTGCAAGATTACAAACTAGTATTGCACCTTACATGCTTGGCATATATTGCATGGCCCATCAAATGAATTTAGCATATAAAATTGTAAGTAATCTTCCTACAATATCAAAAGTTGAAGATCTAGTCAGCGAGCTATAGTCTTACTTTTGCATAAGTCCTAAACATTTTGCAGAATTTAAGATTTTTTTAGAGGGAGCAACATTAGGAAACAAGCTTCTCAAGGATGTTGAGACCAGATGGATCTCTTTGCATGGACCATTCGAATGATTTCTAACAGAATATCAATCCTTGATCGAACTAATATATGAGCAACACCTCATAGTACAAAAAGCTCTTGATTTGTTACATAAGTTAAGTGATATAGACTCTGTTAACTTTAGCCGGTCCTCTCCCCATGTTGGATTTAATAAACAAACTTGTTAAAAAAGCCCAAGACGGAACTATGTATATCCATTAGTATAGCAATTTATGTAGAATGACATGCATTGCCCTAAATGCTATGTATTCAGATATGACAACACTTCAAAGCCCAAACTTTTTTAAGTGGCAGATAATTACAGATTTCAATCATGCTGAGAATTTTTTACAATTTAATGCAAAAAATGATTTATGTGTGTTTTTGAAAGGATATGAAATACCAATGCACCAATCTAAGATGGGCAAGCGAGGCAGACTACTTCCAGATAAAAAGGTCAATTTTGACAAGATTGTTAAATCTGTTAGTGATAATTTGAAGTCAATTTCGTACCAACTTTCAACTGAGATTCATGAAAGATTCCCTTGAGAAGAAATTCTTGAAGCCATGGGCTTTGTGTTTCCTCATTTTTAGAAAAGGGTCGGAGACAAACAAACTGATGCACATATCTTTCATAAAAAATTGATGAATTGATCAGAGAGTTTTCAAAACATGTAGATTGCAATGAACAACCAATTGAAGGAATTTTAGATTTAGCTAATCTTAAAAAACAATGTAGACAATTTGCATCATGTATGAAATTGCAGTTGAAAAACTTGGAGAATCCATTTGACCCTGGTGCAATAACCAGGCTTTGGAAAAGTATAGAGAAGAGTGAAGTATTGTGTGATTCAATATGAGAATATTTCAAACTTGTTGATTTATGTCAAACAATGATATTGGCATCGATGGAAGATGAAAGAGTTTTCAGTGCATTGGGGTTTTAGAAATCAAAGATCAAAAACAAACTAGACAAAAATTTGGAAACTTGCTTGAGGTTATTTGTAACTCAGTACAATGATAGAGACTTTCCTTACGATAGGGCATTGGCAATTTGGAATTTCATGTGTGAAAGACGAGGGCTTTGCAACACTTCAGAACCTGGTGGTGCTACTACTAGTTTTGAGACAAATGATGGATCTTGGTCCCAGACTCAGAATGAAAATGAAGATATTTATTATTTTGGATACCCAACTCAGAATGAAAAGGAACCTCTTACTACTAGTCAATTTCAGGAGCTGGATTCCATGTGGGATATAGAAGCGCCAGACTACTCACTAAGTCAGTGAAGTGATTTAGCACTCAGTTAATAGGTATTTATACACTATATATTGTACTTCTTGGACTTGAATCTTGACTCATTACATTTACAATTTACAAAACTATTATTTGTCATTTTTGTAATTTGAAGTATAATGTATAATGTTCATGTTACTGTATTGAAATTTGAAGTATAATCATATAATGTCTTTTTTCCTACTGTAAAGTGTAAACCGCTCATGCTATTTCATAACTTAAGTTGGCCTGGCTTTGAAGTTATGCAAATAGTTCATCTAACCATGTCTAAACTTTGCTACATGCAAATCAGGGGCCTTTGGAACCCTTATGAAGTTACGTTGATAGTCTTCTTAACATCTTCGCAAGAGCGGAACCATGTAACAAACACTTAGATATAACCTTGCTAAGTCTCACACAAAGCCTTTCGTAACCTCTGAACTATTTAATCTTTCAACTTGTCAACCTTTCCGAAGTTTCGCCTAACCGCCAAATGCTTCATCACAACTTCGTAACCACCAACACTAATAGCCAAGAAACCCTCGTGAAGCTCCACAAACAACTTGAACATTACTATCGTAGCTTCGGAACTGTTCTTGACAAATATTAATCTAGTCGTTGACACAGTCCATTCCTCGGTGCTTTCCACACAGACTGCAACTTACTCTCACTTTTCAAGACCTTCTAAAGTTACGTAGGTTGTTAGTCGGGACCTCGAAACCCATCACCATCATAACCACTTAACCGTTGAGAAGTTACGAAATAGCCAGGCATAACTTCGAAACATTGTTGACAGTCAAAGCTTTACCTTTTGCAAAGTTCTGCAAATCTAAACGTAGCTTCCTAATTTCCTAGAAATTGCCATACTCATTCCTAATTTCTTAATACTTTACAATTCTCTCAAATTATACTAAGCATTTACTTAATTCCTTGAATCAAAAGCAAACTCAAAGCATAGAAATTAATATGGCATACAATTTTAAACAAATTGCAACTAAGATCTTGAGCTCTTTGTTCACAAGGCACATAAAATTACAAAATATCACAAAAGGAGACAAGATTTAGAGCAACAAATTTTTGTTGAATACTTGTATTAACTTCCTTGAAATTTATACATCAATGATCATAGTATCAAAGACTTCTACTATCAGATAAGAAAAACTAACTTTAGCAAACAAGCTTGGAAACAGTTACAAAAGTGATAGCTAGTAGCCTGGATTCTTTATAATCAGTCTTGGTTTGCACCGAAGGTGTATCTACAATAGGTGAACTGCAAAGATAAGATACCCTATTTGAATTAATTGACCTCCCTCTATTGGCTCTTCATCTAATAGCATAATTGTCTCAAATACTTCCATGTGGCAAGGCTTGAATCTCTCCAATGGTTTCCCACACGACAATTTCCCTCTTTGATGGCCAAGTTGTCACTCTAACTGTATCCAAGTCTTCAAAGTATGTGTTTGAATTGGCATTCGTTATGGCTTGAGATTCGAAAAACTTATTCATGTCAATCTCCTACTTGTACAATTCATCCACAACTTCATAAAAAGTTGAAATGTTAGCATCACCAACAAAATTTGCTAGCATCCAAAATTTGGTTGAAAGAATCAACCCACTCCTGCCAGTCCTTCGAGTGTCCTTTTGTGTCCACAATAGTAGGGATATATCCTTCAGACTCTTCAGCAAAAACCTGTAGCTTTGACTGAATGTTATGTAACTTTCCAATGAAAAGTGCATACAAATCTTTTACTAATAACAGCATTTCCTTAACATCAATTATTTTGTCAAGTAAATCCAACTTCTTTTCCATTAGTAAAATTAGCCTATCAAAGAATTGCAAGTATGGGCCCCAAGAATTATATAATGGGGTTAGTACAGACAAGGCATTAGAACAATGATGTTATGCCCCGTGCAAAGAAATAAAAGTACTATGGATGACTTGAGACTTCCCTTTATAAATATTTACTATGTGTAATAGCACCTTCTTCAAAGTCTCCTTCTCAGCAATTCCAGTATCAAGAGGTTGATCAACGTCCATTATTATCTTTTTTGTTGCAAGTTCTGGAGCTAAGCCCGCCTCATACTCAGTTTGGACCCCAGCATCACAGACCTATGTAATTGCCTTGGACTGATTTTTCAAAGTATTTATTTCATCTTTTAGCTCCTTCATAGTCTTATCCAGGACATAACTCTTCCTCAGTTCCTCAAACTTTTTTCTAGCTGCCACATAATCTCCGAATGTCCTGACTAGCCTACTATTTAAGTCCTCAACCACTCCTTTATTCATGGAGGATGCATGATGTAGGAGATTTTCTATCTTTGATCTTGTAGTGTCATGCAACCTCCATATTAATTGTCTACCATGTGTTATGTTTTGGATGTCAACTAATTTGGGCTTATTAGATTCAGGGGCCACACACCATACTGCTAGTGTCTTAGTGTCCATATTGAATACAGAACCCCTTTGTAGTCCAACAAGGCCAAAAGCTTCATAAGCTACAACTTTATCTTGCCCCTTGATTTGGTCAATTAAGAATGAGGACTCCAAGTCTCATCCAAGGATCAGCAACATGTCACTTCTCTTCACAAGATCTCTTGCCTCCTCCACAGTTAATGTTTCACTGTTGGGATCATAAGCCTGTAATTTTTCAATCAATTCAACAGTCTTTTCTTGTGATTCCCTTGGTTTCAAAGACAATGTTAATTTATCATGCCTAATTCTAAAGAGAAAACTTTTAAACTCATCGGACTTGATGAATTCAGCATCATCTATAAACTCTTTAGCTTGGATGATCCTGTCATCCAATCTAGATGTAGCCAATTCTAACTCATCTAGGGCCTTTTCTCCCTCATTTGTCTATGATGTCAAAAATTGTTGTCTTATGTCAACAAAGTAATGGCTAGTGCCTGATAGGATTTGTAGTGCCTTTTGCCTTGTCTTTTCCAGTACATTCGTAAACTTTTGTTTCTTTGTTGGCCCTTGTTCAGATGTGGACGGCTTAGCTTCTTCTGTTTCTACCATAAACACCACATCAGGTTCAACTTCCTCAAGGTTTATTCTATCCTCCTCCTTCGAAGGGATGTCTGGCAGTTTAGACATAATATCTTCGTAACTATCTAAATACTTGTCAATTCTCAGCATGTATAGGACATTAGGAAAGAAAACAATGAAGGTAGGGTCTGCCTTTTCAACTCTGCCTCTACTCTTACAATATTTTATCATTTAAGGCTTCTCTCACAAATATCTTCATTGAGCAAATTTCTAAAAATATCCTCATCTTCCATGGGCTGATTTGGAGCCAGATTGTGATTCATCATTTCTCTCAATGCTCCTCTAATGAAGTTTCTAGGGTCATGCATCCTTTCATTAGCATAGGGAAATCTAAATTGTCTCAGGAATTCATGGATTCGGTCCACGACATCTTTACCTATGGAGAAATCCTCTATTTGGAACCTCCTTGGCAGAAATGTTCTCTTATGTCTTTTAGGGCCTAAGTGTTCTCTATCCATCATGATAATCTGCCACAGGAATTCTCTTATTCCCAATCTATCTGGGACATATTTTGGCAGTATGTGTGGAGGTTGAGGGCAAGCATACACTCTCATAACAAAAAAATTCTTTAAAATAAACATATCACCCAAATTGTGTTAAATTTCATTGTCAAATGCACAGTATCTAAGAAAATTCTCTAACATTTAAAAGAAATCTATCCCTCAAAATACCTAACATGTTCATTATTGGACACACAAAATCACTATAAAAAGCAATGGAATTAGAGAAATGGTAATTTCTATCATATAACCTGGTCTAGAGCTGAAGCAAAACAGTTCCTCCTGCATTCTCGGTCTCATTGATGAACTCTGGGTTGATGTAGCCAATATTGCAATAGAGGATCAAGTGCATCAACATGGAGTAGTGATTGAACTTGAAGCTTTTCAAATCAGTCTTTGCATACATCTACTCAGTGTGCATTACATTCATTATGTGCCCCACAATCAAACTCCTTGTTGGTGTACAAGTCTTGAACATCTGTACCTATGACATAAATGTCAGGAGTCACTATCAAACCTCCATCTAGTCCAATAATTTTGTATAGACCGTAGATGGTCTACCAGAAATAGGGAAAGAAAAGCTCAATATCAAATGAATCTGCAACCTTCTTCGGCAACAACCTTGCCTCTTTCTTTTCTCTAGGAATATGCTTCCTCATAACCCTTCTAGTGTAGTAACTTTTCTATCTATTAAACAAGGCATCCTCTTCTGCTAGGTCAATATCCATGCTCATAGGTCCCTGAAGGTCAAAAGCTTGAATATAAGTCATTATGTCTAACATGTAGAGTATAGACTTGTCCTTCTTGTGGAAAGCTTGTGTCACTAGATTTTATGCTTCAATTAGCGCTTTCATCGGGTCTACATCCACAAATACCTCAAGTACTGTCAAATTTCTGAGGTTCTTGTCTTATGGTTTGAAACAGGAGGGCCTCTCAATCTATTATTATAAAAATACATGAAGAGCTCATATCCATTCATCAGATTGCAAATTTGAGGTTCCAAGAAATAGTTTCATCCATTCTTCAGCGTATATGTTTGGCCTCTTTGTTCTTGAATGCACACTCTTTGTTGGTACTTCAACAACCTCGGGAGATCCTTGTCCTGCCATCTTTATGTATACTAAACTCTAAGCTCATTTTCTGCACTTAAAGGTTTCAACTCTTTGTTGCTCTTCGATTGAAAATTATGGATGCTTTGTGAAAGTTAGAATGCTTAACGACTAGAACTATCTTTAATAAGAAACTCACCACCTACTCTATTAAAATCTCATCAAGAGTACACATGTGAAATTACATTTTTCAGAAAAGTGTCACTTCTAGCTTCAATTTGGCGGTGATCCAAGAGAAAATCGACCTATCATTCTTTTATCTATTAAAACCCCACAACTTGTCCTTTTTTCCTTGTTGTAAAAGGCTCATGCTATTTCAAACTTAAATTGGTCTAGTTCAGAAGTTGCGCTAATGGTTCATCTAACCCTATCTCAACTTTGTTACCTACAAATCAAGGGCCTTGGCCCCTTGAATTTGAAATCGTAAAACTTTGACACTTGCGAAGTTACGCAACACCTTTCCAAGACTTCGGGACTATTAAACTGACCAATGAAAATAAACCTTGACATGTTACGACATAGCCTGGCATGACTTCAAAACCACCGAACCTTCTTATTCTTGTACTTCGTAACCTTAGCGAAGCTCCACAAAATGCTTGAACATTACTATCGTAGCTTTGAAACTGTTCTTGACAAATATTAATTTCAACCATTGAACTTAACAGTGGACACATTCCATTCTTCGGCACTTTCCATGTGGCATGCAACTTACTCTCACTTTTCAACACCTTCTGAAGTTGTGCCCGCCATTAGCCGGGACCTCGAAACCCATCACCATCATAACAACTTAACCATTGAGAAGTTATGAAACAACCAAGCGTAACTTTAGAACATTGTCGACGATCAAAGTCTAAAGATGAAGGCTTTGTAGCAGTTCAAAACCTGGTGGTGCTACTGCTAGTTTTGAGAAAAATGATAGATCTTGGACTCGGTCCTAGACTCAGAATGAAGATGAAGAGTTATTTGATTTTGAATACCCGAGTCAGAATGAAGAGGTTTGAGGCACATGTTACATGTTACTTACTACTAGTCAATTTCAAGAATCAAGAGTTGGGTCCCAAATTTCCATGTGGGATTTAGAAGCATCAGACTGCTCATTGAGTCAATGAAGTGATTTAGCATTCAGTTAACAAGTATTTATAATTTTATACAGAATCACAGATACTTCAAGTTCATATATTGTACTTCGTGAATCTTGAATCCTGACTCATTAATAATTATAATTTACATTTACAATTTACAAAACTATTGTTCATGATATTTGTAATTTGAAGTATAATGTATAATTTTCATGTAACATGTTATTGTATTGAACGGTTGTGGTGTCCCCAGAAGGGGAAGCGACAAGCTTCCAACCGTTTCCAAAACCAAAAGCATATTCATATTTACTAGTAACAAAAAATTTATCATCTAGTACGTTGCCCTAAATTTTTTTAAAATGGCTCCCGCTCCTAGGGCTCCCGTCACGTCACTTGCAACGTCTACGGTTCCAGCTGTCACCGCACTTCTTCCCTCCTGCAGCCACTCTACAGCTCTAGTTTTTGAGGGGTGTGCGAGGGGTGTTTCATTGCAGCCCGCTCATGATGTGTTCGCTAAGGCCTTGCCCCTCCCTCCTTCTGGTCGGGTTTTGTAGACGGGTTCTTCGCCAGCGGCTAGGGATGTTGACTCCCTTGGTGTCTCTGTTCCTCCAGTGATTGTTAGGGAACATTCGGTCGTTCCTGGGGGCTCCTCTCTGCTCAAGTCTTCCATCTCCAAGAAGTCTTCCAGTCATAAGGGTGATGCCCCTTTCCGTGTCTCTAACCCTCTTATCCTCTCTCTGGATGACAAGGTTGTGAAAGACATTGAAGGAGCGTCTTCTATTTTCTTGGCCCATGGTCTTATATGCAGGTTTAAGGACTTCTGGTCGAGTCTTCTGGATCTGCATGCTTGGATCACTCGCCATTGGGAACCAATCATTTCTGATGTTGTTCACATTTTCCCTCTGGCACAAGGCTTTTTCATAGCTAAGTTTGAGACTACTGTTGATAGGTGTTAAGGTTTTAGGATCATTGCAAATGTAATAGCACTCTCTCATTGTATGTGTTTTCTAAATGCAACAATCTCTTGCATTTATATTGAGAATGAGCCAAGAAGAGACATGTCCCTTTATGAGACATGTCTATTCATTAAATATGTAATTAATATAATGACAATTATTATTATTATTATTATTATTATATATAATCTCTTTAGTATTATATTAATTTATCCAATATTTACATAATAATAATAATTATTTTATTAATTTAACTATTTAGTTATTATGAGAATAATTATAATCTAACTTTATATATACATATATATCAATGTATGCAGTAATATCAATTATTATTATTATTATTATTATTATTATTATATATATATATATATATATGTATATATATATATATATATATATATATGTATATATATATATATATGTATATATATATGTATATATATATATATATATATATATATATATATATCATTTCTCATAATAATCATATAGTCAATATTATTTATCTAACCGATGCTACAAATATCAACACTCCCTCTTAGCTACGGAGGAGGATAAATCATTCCAATGTCAACACTTATGACACTTGGCAACATCAATCATATGATATGAGCAATAAATGCATTATCCTCATGATGTAATTAATAGAAACATAGTCTCAATATGTGGATTGCCTCCATCGACGATTCTATCCACAATTTCTCATGTGGATTGCCTCCATCAACAATTCTATCTACACTTGATATCATGAGTATTGGCCTATCAGAATGTCAACACATAACATTCACCAAATACTCTGAGTATTGGCCTATCAGAACATCAACATATGATATTCACCAAGTACTCAATAAGGTAGTGGCCTGCAAAATATCAACACATGATATTCACCAAATACCTATCATATATCTATACAAACAACTCATAGACCGTCAATGACATCTAACACTTAGTTGTTGATTTACAAGATATATATATATATGCAAACAACTCATAGACCGTCAACTCAATGACATCTAACACTTAGTTGTTGCATTAATTCATCATGATCTATTTCAACATTATAAATAATGTATTTCATGATTTAAGTTATTGTAAGATCGTCACCTTCCAATAACTTCTGCAAATACAAGTGATAATCATTTGGAAGTCATCACTTCCTTATGATGTACACAGGAGGTAGGCCCATTGAAATCATATAGTCACACACATATGAACGTTCAAACTCCCTCTGAATGTCAATCTTCAGAGCTCCTCATCCAATGTTACCTCCAATGAAGTGTCAGACTCCCTCTTAATCTGATATCAATCCTCATTTTCCTACAAGAGCATCCTCGGAAAAGATCAAGGCAAATAGCTCTTATAGTATGTTATAGAAATACGAATAAAAGAGATTTCAAATAGCTCACTAAACTATCTCAACCAAAAAATACCAATGATAGAAGCATAAAATATTTTAATAACCAATAGTATAGCATGAATTACAAACTCAAAAATTATGTGCATTAATAAAACATGAAATACTTATCTTTTATAAATTTCAAGTATTCCATTATGTAAGGTGAGCCCATATAGAGAATATCATGCAAATTCAAAATTGGTGTCGCCCCTTCTTGAACATTACCATAATTCTTCACATGACTTGTCTTTAATATCCAAAGGTTCTATACACTATGACAACCTTCAATATGATTGGATCTTCCTTCAAGCAGTTAGGTTTTTAAAGGAGGAACCACGCTCTTTTCCAAAAAAAAAAAATTTGCATAGACTCATACACATTCGATCATAACTTTTGAACCAGACATTTTCTTTTCAATCACTTCGGTGAGATTCTTCTAAATTTGGTTTTAACAAACATATCCTAAATTTAGCAAAATCCAACGGTTCATTTGTGAGATATGGTCCTCGTACCAAGACTATATTTTCTAAGATAGTCACACATTCACCATCAATAAACTACTCTCTTACATTTGCAACTTGGCTCTGATACCATGTTAAGGTTTTAGGATCATTGCAAATGTAATAGCACTCTCTCATTGTATGTGTTTTCCAAATGCAACAATCTCTTGCATTTATATTGAGAATGAGCCAAGAAGAGACATGTCCCTTTATGAGACATGTCTATTCATTAAATATGTAATTAATATAATGACAATTATTATTATTATTATTATTATATATTTAGTATTATATTAATTTATCTAATATTTACATAATAATTATTATTATTTTATTAATTTAACTATTTAGTTATTATGAGAATAATTATAATCTAACTTTATATATACATATATATCAATGTATATAGTAATATCAATTATTATATATATATACACTAGTACATTTGACCTTAAATTTTGACTAAACAATTCGACCATATCATAAAAATGTTTAGGTTGGTCGCATTAGAGAAGGAAAACTTTTGTTTTTTTTTTAATACATGCCCGTGTTGGTCTCAATTTCGACCAACACAGTGTTGGTCGAAATTGAGACCAACACAGGCATAACTTAAAGTAAAAAAAAAGGTTTGAAACTTCATTTCAGCATGCGCGAAGGAGGTAGAAGGTAACAGGGTTAATAGTCGAACCAGAGGTATGTCGAATCGATTTCCAATAAGAATCGAATGCTATAAACTATGGATTTAGGTTAAATTCGAAATGTTATTTATTCAGTTTTTAAATATCCAAGTTCATGTTCGATGAATCTCAGCTTGAGTATTCATTATTGACAAATTTTTATGTGTTTATGTTTCGGTTCTATTGAAAGAATGAAATAGTAAGATAAATCTATGTATTCAAAATTTTTGTGTTTATGTTTCGGTTCTGTGTATTCAAAATTAATATTGTTTGCAATTCGCGATGGAGGGTTTGTCTGATAGAGACCCCGAGTATTAACTTTTGAAGGAGGGTTTGTCTAATAGAGACCGTTTCAGGCATTGTTGGATTGATCTAAGTACACAGGACTGGTTATTAAGACTGTTTCAGGCATTGTTGGAAATATACTAACAAACTTAACCTAGGCACTGGAGAAGAAAGAACCCCATTCCATTTACAATTGTATAGCACTAGAATCTAGAGTAGCAGTGTACACTTAAGCAACATTAGACATTCAGAGTAGTTGGATCCCACTCAAATTTCATCTACGACTTCTTCTTCATTTAGTTCCATATTGGTTGCAGGGGAAGTTGGTACATTTTAATAAGAAACAAGAGAGGTGCTACCAAATCAAAGTTTGCAAGGGATTATATATGATAGAGGGCATTGGAGTCACACATTCTATAGACTTTAGGCTAGAATTGAGATTTTTTTAGGCTTCTTTTCTTGTGAAAATTGGGATTTGGGTTATCTTTCATCTTTGTGTTTGTAAAAGTTGATTTTGGGCTTGGAGTTAAAATTTAAGGCTAATTGATGATTTTGTTCAATACTCACATTTTTGCTATTGAGATTAGTGCTTGCTTCTTATTCTAGAACTCTTCATGGTTCATATTCAAGAAAGTTTATGGGTTTTATTTGTTTATTTTTCTAGTCTTTAAACATTTTGTGAATATTGTAGATAATTATTTCAAGATTATGGGTTTCAAGTTAGAAATTCCTTGACTATATCTAGAGGTCTTTATTCATTGTTCTCCAAAGTTTTAAATGCTATGGCCGTGGGTTTCATTTCATTGTTCTTATATTCGAGGGTTTTCTTTACCTTCCTATTTCAATAGACTGGTGTAGTGTTGACTTTCAGGAGATTCTCATATTCATCAAGGAAGTTTTGATGTCCCTCATTGTACTTCTAGTTTTGATTAGTTATTTATAATATCTAGATTCTACAAGGTAACACACACAGGTGAAAAGGGTAGATATAATGAACATCAATCATTGACAGATCACAAGAGCAATAGATATATTATAAAAATATCAAATCACAATGATAAGATCAAGATAGTGATACATGAGGGAACAATGATTGACTGACATGATAGTAGGGAGTAAATATTGCTGGAAATAGTGCCAATGGAGTAATGCAAAAAATACAACCCCGACAGTCAAAGTCAGAAGCATCATAAAGAATGGATAAATTTAGAGAGTAGTGACAGAAGTATGACTGTCAAATTACTGTCACAAAACAAAGTAAAGGCAGTAGAAAAAGCACCAAATAATAGTCATTAAAGCACCAAACAATGATTAAGGATCAAGATTAGAAATGATTGTTCAATACCTCAAATGTAGTAATATGCCATGCTATTCCAGTGCCATTGCAGAGTGGTGACAGTAATGTCCAATTTCAGATAACATGAATGTCTAAATAGTGGTCAAGGCATGTCTATGAATGATAAAACAATCATAATCTAGAGGTCACAAAAAACAACAAAAGCATGATGAATAAGATGAACAATCGAAGATAGGGTATAGTCATAAGAGTGTTTTCAAAGAGAGTCATGATAATAGTAGTCCTAAGCATCCATTAGAAGATAGGTTACTAGTTCAGGTCTTTCTTTGACTGTATTGCAAGTTGTGATTCTCTAGTTGGGACAGTCATCACACTATTCCCCTAAGCACTATGGCTTTGCCTTCTCATCCACAAGAAACTCTAACATCATTCTAAACTCTTCTATACTTTGCCCATATCCATTCCAATCCATTGATCCAATCCATTCATACTTTTCTCATTGACCTTTCCATCAATCATCATTACCAAACTTCTCATTTTTTAGTACTGTCCTTTGCATATTGTTGCCTTGGATGAATGTCCTTTAGTGGATTGTCACCTTATCCTCCATACTGTTAGTGAGTCATACTACTAAGCCTCTAAAATATTTCATGTACTTCTTGCAAAAACTTGACTTGTTGTCTACTCTCCTTTGATCTTTCATCAAGAACTACTGCATGCTCATTGTTGTTTGGCATGACTGTCATGGGATGATTGTCCTCATTGTGATGTTTCTTGTGGCTATACTTGGATTGTTGGTTGTCTTCGGCTGTCTTCAAAATTTTACCTTCACGGTTAACTAAAAATCCTTTGAGATCAACATTCTTTTGACACCAACTTGTTTAACATTGACTATTATACCTATTAGTTCATCATTCCCTTGGCCTAGTTTGCTTTGTTCAACTCCAACAACATTTGTGATTGTCACATGACCATCTAGATTGTCTTCCATTTTAGCCTTTTAAATTCTTCATAGGACTAAATGTTCTATGGTTTTCCTTTTTTGTTTCTATATGGCAACCATTATCAACATGCCATCCAACGTTTTCAAAGGCCGTTCTTGTCTTGCTTGTAAGCTTTTATAGACTATTTCTACACAACCTTAATGTTTCGACTTACAATTGTCCACTATTTTCTTAGGCAAGACTGTCACTTCAACATGAAGGCTGTCATAATTTTGTTTTAGCACTGTCCACTGATATTTATGGGACTTGAATTTCCATCTATTGGACTGTCATTTTTGTTCACCATCCTTTATAGACTGAATTTCTCAAAAATAATGACAAATGCCAAGGCAAAAAGGCAGTAAAATATTGTGCTTTTGCACTTCATGGATTGTCTCTCCTCACAAGACCCTGCAAAATATTTTTATAATAATCTTGATTTCAATGTGCAAAGTAATGCCAAGAGAACAAATTATTAATCAACAAATATAGTCTATGACAACAAAGATGTATTGTCTTGCATATATTGAAATCTTTTTATAGGTCACAACAACTTTAGAAGCTGGACCAAAAATTTTATGCCCTCTGCATGTGGACCATCAAAACAAACCGTGTTTCTAGCTTTTCACAGTCTTCTTGAAGGCAGAAGACTAGAAATCCCTATGATTATGAATCAATAAGCTTAATTTTTTCAACACCTATCATGGTCAAATGTTATTTCACCCGACTATTCACCTCAACAGGGTA
Organism: Chamaecyparis obtusa; assembly: GCA_027943335.1. Taxonomy (NCBI): domain Eukaryota; kingdom Viridiplantae; phylum Streptophyta; class Pinopsida; order Cupressales; family Cupressaceae; genus Chamaecyparis; species Chamaecyparis obtusa. The sequence goes on from BSBK01000538.1 coordinate 405,256, forward strand.
CCACAATCAGGTTTTCTTAAGTATTTATTGTCTTTTGATAAGACCCTCATATTCAACCTGTCACACTAGCTACTGACTGTCAAAGCACCTGCCTTATTTGCATGAATATCATTCTCTTCACGAGTGTATCATTGAGTGACTTGATTTTTAGTTCTTAGTTCATGATTGATCTCTCTTATAACCCCTATTGAGCCATAGTGTCCTTTGCATCCAATCTTTACTTCAAGCTATCATGAAACTGATTTCATGGCTTTCTATCCTAGCTCAGCATTATTTCTTCATATTCTTTTCTTCTTGGCTTCCTTTCCTTTTTGGGCTCCTTCATGCATTGTCTCTTGTCTATGTAAAGCATTTGTTAAGCAAAGTGTTCTTCATAGATTCTTTTGACACAATCAATCTCACTACTTTTCCATTGCAAACCATGATTGTTTTGAGGCAATCAATCTTTGTAGCAATATAACTACTCAGTAATAGTGATTGCATACTCCAAGAATCAATAAATTCATCTATCCATGACAGTGAATGGACCTCTTCTAAATATTTTTGTGTTGAAATTGTTTCTACCAAACATGGAAACCTAGGTGAACGTAGAGATAATGCTTGAAAATCAAAGAGGATTGTAGGAAAACATGAAAGACATGATGAAATCAAGAACCCTGCCAAATATTGATGGATAACCCTATTTAAAGATAGTTGCCCCTGCTGATATAACAAAGACTTTAAACTAAACTTGTTGCTATTAATCCAACTCAACCAAGTTTTGGAAGGAAACAACATGAAGGATGAAGAAAGAATGGAAGGAAATTGATCAATGAAATGCCTGCATAAAAACTTGATTCTTTTTAATTATAATTCTAATCTAACTCTTGGTTAGGTGGAAGTAAGAGATGCTTAGTTTCAATCCTATGGACTATGAAAATTTAAACTATAATTAGTTTGTGAAAAAATTATAATACAAGTGTTTCTATCCAAGCATAGGCACACTACACATCATGGAAAGCAATTGTGTAATGATGCATGTCATGAAATTCATAGCCTAGTTACTGAACTCACAAAGTACAAGAAAATTTCACCTCAATGGTTAGGCAGGTTAGTCCCAGTCTCTACTACATACTTGTCATCAGTACTTAGTGAGGGAGAAAAATACTTATTACTTATTACTTATTACTTATTGCATCTAGGTGAAGCTCACATGGGCGAAGCATCAAGACTTCAACTATCCCAGTATTTCTCCTACTCAAGCGCACTTAACCATGGAGCTTCTGCCAATGTTAAGTCCAATTAGCTTGCTACCCCATTTACAAAACCTTCAACAAGTGTTGTGCCTTATGAACCATTCATTATAAATCCCTTTTAGCTCATCAATTGATAAGTAGGAGATATCTTCTACTTATAAAAATGATTCTTAATCATCTTCTTCGTCTTCCTATTTCACTAGTGTATCTCACCGCCTCACCATAGTGAAGCAGAGATCATCACACTGTTCATTGTTGTTGGTCATCGGGTCATGAATTTTTAACCAGTCCAACACTTGAGACCTTAAATGTACTGGATGCTATATTCATATACACAATGAAGGTTGAATTTAGCTTATATGATCCTTTCTGTAGATAGATTACTAATATTGGAAGTACTATGGACTTGTAGAGGCAATTTAATAGTTCAGGAAACTAAGAAATCAGTTGACATTATGGTAAGCCACAAGAATGGTCTTGGGAGTATTATTGGAGGTGCTTAACTTTGGAAAGTTACCATGTTAATGTCATTAAAAAAATACAAAAAATTAAGGCCTACGAGATTTTATGATAATGTTCTATTTGAAATAGGGTGCTCAAGTTAACAATGAAATAAAAAAATCCATGATTCTATTCATATGATTAGGAGAGGTTTCTTTGTGTTTTCATTACTTAAGAGCAGCCTATATATGGAGGTAAGGAGTCCTACAGTGTTATTCAGTTTCCCTAGTTATTTACCTGCTTTTATTTATTTAAATCTACTCTTTACAACTCTTTTTCTATCTATACACCCTCTATTGCTATTGTAATGGCAAAGCATCAGAACCGTCCATTTCTAAACTTTGATTTGGTATGATAAATGTCCCTTTGCATTGAAAAAATTATAGTTGAGAAAATGGTTGTTTAGTAACGATTTGTATCTGCAGGTTGCAAACAAATCATCCTTCTTCCACCAACGAGTCATTACATTCAAGAAAGACCATGTCTAACGATATCAATGCACAAAAAAATAAAGAGACAATTGCTAGATTGTGGTCTAACTTAAAAAGAAAAGGTGATGAAAAATTTTATTGTCCTTGCAAAATTTGTAAGGGCTTAAAGATTCAAAGATATATAATCAAAACAGTTGAGGAACATTGTAGGCAACATGGTCACATTGAAAGGGGAAATGAATTTCGTCCATTGGTATGTATTTTAATAATTTATAAAATATAGAAGACATGATTTGATGATGACATCATGGTCATGGTTAATATAAGGTCATCATTTTCATATAGGTCAACCTCCATGAGTTTCATGTTATGGACCATGACAATCTGAAGAATGTGGATTTCCAAATGAGGGAACATGGAGGTGTGAATATAGAAGTAGAAGGTAATGATACCATGGAAGAAGACCACGATGATGAAAAAAATCACGATGATCATGATGATGATGTTGACGCAAAGCTTGATGTACCTATACTTGAGAAGGCACATGAGCCCCTATATGAAGGCTCTGAAACAACTCTTCTTGCCGATGTATTGTTGTTGGTGAACTTGAAGGTTATGAATAGTTTATCCAACATAGCAATGACACATATGTTAAGGTATGTCATCTTTTTTCATTATTTTAGTCGTAATTTCCTTATAACTAACATTAGGTGAATCGTGTAACAATTAATATTATTTAAATTAACAAATTATATTTTTGGTCGTAGATTGATAGGTGAGTGTTTGTTACCACCATCAAACATTATACCTCGCTCGTACCGAGAATTATCTGTCATTATGAAAGATATTGGAATGGAGTATCAAACAATACATGCATGTTCAAACGATCATATTATATATCATAAACAGCATGAATTTGCAACAGAATGCCCTATTTGTCATATTAGTAGATATCAATTAGATCGAATAACAAAAAAGGTGCCTCACAAGGTTCTTCGGCATATTCCAATTATTCCACGTCTGCAACAATTATTCAGGTGCAATAGCTTGGCACAATTTATGGATTACCATGCACGCAATAGAAGTCAAGATGACATTATGCGAATCCCTGTGGATGGTTCGGCATTTAAGGAAATAGAAGAAAAATGACCACACTTTAAAGAAGAACCTCGTAATTTCAAGCTTTCATTGGCAGCGGACAGTGTCAATCTGTTTGGAGAGATGAGATCTACTTACTCGGTGTGGCCTGTTTTTGTTATCAACAATAACATTCTTCATTGGTTGTCCATAAAAAAGGAGCACATAATGTTGGCACTGATTGTTCCACGTATTTTTTGATTTAATGGTCATCTAAATTAATTTATTATTAATAATCCATCAAAATAGTCATAATAATTATGTAATATTTTTGTTCATTCAACTAGGTAAGTACCAAGTTAAAGATATCAATGTATATATTGAGCCCTTTATCGACGAGTTGATGGTGTTATGGAATGGGGTCACTATGTATGACATCTCTAGACCAATAGGACAAAGACAATTTCAATTTCATGCAATGCTTGTATGGACAATACATGATGCCCCTAAGCTAACACATTTTTGTGGTATGTTCTCTTCTTAACACCTCTTTTTTGGTATGTTATAGTGCTAACACAAAGTTAACACATTTAATCCAATTATACACGATCTTGCAGGTCTTCAAACAAAGGGAAAATTTGCATGTCCAGTTTGTGATCCAAAGATGAAATATCATTATTCAAAAATTTTAAGAAAGCAGATGTTCGATGAGAATAGACACTTTCTCCACATAAATCATAAGTATCGAATTACCGAAAAACATATTTTCAATGGGAAAGAAGAGACTACATCAAAGCCACGGAGAATGACACCTCGCCTATGGAAGTCAGCATACAATAAAATAAATCATCGAGATAATGTCATTCCATCTGATGGTTTTGGTTTCAAATTTATATTTTGATATTGTGTTTTGTTTACTGTTGATATAATTGATGCTTGTGAAGGTCGTCAAAGCATCAATGACCAACTTTCAAAAGGATTAAAAAGTTATCCTACGCAATTTACTAGGTTGTCGTACTACGAGCAACTCTCAATCATGCATTTGTTTGATCTTATGCATATTTGAAAGAATGTAACAGAGACATTATGAAAAATCTTGGATGGAAGGCGTGACAAAGACCAAATTGTCAAAATTTGTAGTGACATTGAAGAATCCAACCATGCAATGAAAAATGTCATTCGATCAAATAACAATGGAAACCAAATTGATACAAGTGCCCTTAGTTGGTTATTGTTGGAGCAACAGAGCAATGTTATAAAAGAAGTTAAAAAAAAATACGATTTCCTACAAGATTTGCTACGAACATAAACGATCTCATATCAAAAAAAAGTAAATTTGGGTCAGGGATGAAAACACACGATTAGCATACATTTATTAAGGTAATTCATGTTATTTTGTATTCACTATATATTTGTATACTGCATGTAGTTTTCATTCCATTCTTTTATAAAATATTGACAAGATCATTTTACAAATATTGCAGCACATTCTACCTTTATCTCTCCCACACCACTTCGCCAACAGTGTCAAACAAGTTATATATGATCTTGAAAAATACATGAGGTGGTTGTCATCTAAAGAAATCAATAAAGAAGATATAAAATATTGGAAGAGAAAAAAAAAAAAAATTATGTGTGAAATGCAAAAGTGTCTACTTTCAACTTTTTTCAATGTACAAGAATACTACCTCATACATCAAATTGAGGAGATTGAATTGTGTGGACCTGTACCAACTAAGTCAATGTGAATGGTTGAAAGGCACTTGAAATTTTTGAAAGGCTTGGTTCGACAAATAGCACATCTTGAGGGTTCTATGGTGGAGAGATATATGGTATACCAGACCATGGTGTACATTAGTGAATATTTTCTTAAATTTGTAGCAAAGATCCATGTAGATTGTATTTGAGATTCCAACTCCATTAATAAATTCGAAGGGGAGTACTTGATGGGCAAAGGTAGATTGAGGAAAGTGAGAGGTAAATTTAAGATGTTATTATAGTTAATTAATTCTTATAAATCTTCAATATAAGTTATTTATAATTGGTGTATTTTTTTTGATATAGTTGGTCGAGAGTGAGATGCAATACATTTGTATATTGCGAACAATCTTGATTGGATGACGGTATGGATTGAAGAATGTCAACAAAATGGTTGTTCATTAACATGGGAAGGTGTTGCTTCATTGGTTAGAGAAGCTCATCGTAATGAAAATTTCAATGTTACGCTAATGGTAATTGATCTAGCACATAGTTTAAGAGGTAGAGAGGTATGTACAAATTTATTAATGATCATGACTCATCTGTTTCATATCAACTCACGATGCAAATAATTTACACACGCTTTAAAAATTGCAGGTCAAACACCACAAAGCTATGTACTATCATGGCCACAAATTTCGCATAAAAAAGTTGGATGACACAAAGAAAACTTGTGATTCTGGGATAACTGCAGTTTTCGAGGTCACCAATATATCATCTAGAAACAACATACATCCTCAACAATCTCAAAATCAATACTATGGCATCTTGGATGATATAATTAAGTGCGACTTTAACTCCTTCAAAGTAGTTCTATTCGTCGTCAAATGGTACAGGGTACGACTGAATCAAAATGATCCAGATAGAACTATTATTCAACATGATAATGAATTTACAATTATTAATACAAGGTCGTTTGAGCCAGTTGGAGATGAGCTTTATGTTCTTCCAAGCCAATGTGAGCAAGTGTTTTACTCAGAGGTTCCACATAAACAGGGTTGGTCATTTGTTGTTAGACATGATCCAAAAGAAAGGTCGATAAAGTATAATGTTATGGAAAAGGAAAATATTGAAGATGATGAAGAAGCAGATGATGAAGATCAAGATGATGGTGATGATGATGATGGTGGTGGTGGTGATGATGATGATGATGATGATGATGATGATGATGGCGATGATGATGATGATGATGATGATCAATGACATAATGTAAATGATCAATGAAATGATTGACATGATTTATTGCTTTCAATTGTAATGATTACATATTTATTGTGTTCAATTCTAATGATTACAACATATGTGATTTATAATTACCAATGTTTTGCTTACGATGCTCAATTAATTGTTGTTGATACATGTATATATTGTGTTTGATTATCACCCTTTTTGCGAACAAGCAATTGACTACAGACATCATCACCCCTTCTGTTGACAATCTTGCATTCCATATATAAGGTAAATTTGTTCATGTTTACGATGTTGCATATTGTTCATGTTGTCTTCTAAGTTATTTGTAGCATACGTATCATGTAATTTTTAGCTAACTTAAGATAAATGATTAACATATGTAAGAAATTTAACCCCTTTGGCGTGGATCGTGCACAGTCACATGGATCAGCAGGTATAAGTCAATAAATAGACATAATTTTCTTATATTCTTCTTGTTTATCACTGAGCACGTATGTTATAAATAGACATTATATAATCATATAATGTATATATAGACAAAGAAGAACCATATAGAAATATAATTATATAATCACTTTCAACTTAGTACATTTTATATCTCTCACGTATAGACAAAAAAGAACCATACGTACGGGTCACGACTTGATTCTTCTATATATATTATTTAAATATTATCAAAATTCTATTTGAAGCGGGGACGTGACAATATCTCATTTGATAAATTGCAGGACCCACCAAATAGGTAATTGTCAGATCTATCTACATCGAATAAGGGAAATGAGGGAATACTAGATGAAAGTGCTACATGTAGTACGGCTAAAATAAGGAGATCAACTAGAGGTCAAAAGATTAGAAAAAAAATTGATAAACGCATACAATTTTTTCTTGCTAATGCGGGGTCATGTTCTTATGATGATGAGACCAAAGGTGACATCAAGGTGCCCTTTCGGTACACACATTGAGAAAGAATGGGTACCCAATGAGCTACCTTCAATTAACACTGATTTTTGTGTTAATCAGAGGATATATCGCATTGCTCCATCCTCATTACATGGTTTCGGCCTATTTTCCATGGATGGGATAAAGGTATGTTACAACAAAGTTGTTGAATTGTTCAAGTATGTCGGTCCGTGTTAAAATTACAATGATTGGATGCGAATTGTTCAATATAAAAAAAAGTATGCGTAGGTATGCACTATCAGCTAATTATATACAATGGAAAGAAAATGATCAAAGTAAAAGATTTGCAATGTACATTAATAAGATACCAAAAGCAACAGGTAATATTGCGGGTTTTATAAATAGTACGCGACCTTCCTCGACTAATAAGCAACCCAATTGCATATTTGAGGCACGTGAGGGGAATCAAGTTTTTCTATGTGTGATAAAATCAAAAAGTGCGGGGGAAGATCTGCTAATAGATTACCATTTAAATCGCATACATACAAAGTTACTATCATGAGAGTGGTAAATATTGTATACCATTTTATTAATAAGTTTTTTTTTGCTACGTCTATTACTTTCAGTTTGCTGAAGTTTTTATATTTAATCTTTGTCACAAGATGATATGGATCCCGCATATGATAAAGGCCACGAAGATGCTCCTCCCACCCATTCTTCAGCAAGGGTAAACCTTATTGAAATTGTACAAATTAAATAGTTGAAAAATGTTATATTATTACGTTATTTTATTTACGATTTTGAAGTTTTTATGATAATTTTACTAATATTCTTGTCACAATTTGATCTTCAGGATAGGAGAAAAGCACCTGCAGTAAGTACAGAGGCAATAACTACCCCTTCTGATGATGATATCGCAAAAATGCCTAATGTAACAATTATGTTGAAGAAAAAAATTTAAAAAAATCAATTTAGAAATAATGAGAATTTTGGATGAAGCAAATATTCCAACCGAGGAGACGATGAAGAGGCTATCTAAATTGAGAGCGCAAGCACGTCGTTATGAAGTAAGCAGTAATGAATCTTTAGTTATAACAAAAGTTCAATAAAGGTTTATATTTTATACTATTTTATGTTGTGAAATAAAATATGTAATATGTGTTCTTGTTACAGGAAGTTTTGGCAACTGATCCAGAACTTGGTCAAGGACAACACAGTGAGGCCGGTACTAGTAGAGCTCCGGCCGCCTCAGGTAAAATAATCCTTTAGTTGACAAGTTAGAAGGAATTTTTTCTTTGGAACATTCAAAAACTTCTTAAGTTAACTCTTACTTTTATTATTTCAGAATGTCTTTGCTAACAATGTATTGTTCAGGTCATCAAGTGCAGGAGACTCCTCCTAGGAGGTCGACGGACATCCATTCGAGATTGCCAAGTGCAATGTCAGCAACAAGGGGCATGCAAACATCGACGCCTTCACGGCCTATGCAACCTGGTAAATCCTTATTTTGTTGTATTTGGTTTTATGTTAATTATGATTTGATAATTTGTACTTTAATCTTGGGTGCTTCACATAGTGGATTATTTTTTTGGAGTAGGAGATACACCGGCGACACCGTCTGGTACGCCAAATACAGATCAGAGTACATGTATTGGTGATAATTCACCATCATTTCCTAGATCTACTCGTGTTTCTAACACGGGAGTTATGCAGACGTCATTGTTGATTGACAATAATGAATCGTTGCCTTTAAAATGTCCTAGGCTTCCAAGTACTTTAAATAATTATTTTTTATATTATAATATGCATTTACCTATTCATAACAAATTTTGGATTGATTATCCCATGACATTTTTTGCAGAAAATAATTCATTTTATAAGAAGCTTTATGACTTCGCACTACATATATTCAGGCCCACCATACCTACAAGGTGGAACATCATAAGTGAACTAACTTTATCCCACTATTTTTTTTCATATCATTAATTGGTATAGTATTTTTCCTTTCATTCGGGTCTTTTCTTTTACTAACTATATCTAACAATTTTATGTTTTTTCTTAAAAGGTGGAACTTGCAAGAAAAAAAATTAAAAGATCAGCTCATTAAAAATTTAGAGCATGAGTTTGGTAATAATATTTTTGACGAGAAGAAAATTTTAGACAGAGTTTGCAAACATCTTAAGACTGTGAGGGACTCATTTAGAAAGAGTCTCGTCCAGAACTCAAAGTACGAGCGTCCTCCCTTAATTTCAGTGAGGGATAGGAATAAGTTCATTTTGGATGCAAAGGAGAAAGGGGATGCTCAAAGAGAAATTACACCAACAAATGCGAGAAGGTATGCAATAGTATTAACTACTAGTACAATGTAATAATGCACTAATTAGTGATCTTTATATCTATATCATCTAACATATTTCAAATTGTTCATAGGTTGCAAGACACATCAAAGGCAGCAAAGGCTAGGCTGCAAAAGATTGGGCAGCATAGACTTGGCTTTGGTGGATATTCAAAAATTAAAGCACGAATTGTAAGTAGCAGTAAATGAATTGCAAAAAAAAATTATTTATAAAATGCAAATAATTTTGTTTAATCAAAAAATGCAGGGCTCTGATTTTAATTTAGAGGCCACGGAAGAACACAAAAAAATTGCCTTCAAGGAAGGCTATCAAGCCATGGCTGAATGCCAACGGCAAGCTTCCAGTGGCCCAACAGAAGAGTCTCCTGCATCATGTGCACAGGTAAATATGTCAAAAAATATATTAGAAATTGAATACTTGAGCAACAATCTATTTGATAATAATGTGCATGACATTGCAATGCAGCGTCTTAATCATGACACAGATCATATGCCGCATCATGAAGCCCGTGATGTGCATCGTACTATCCATGGAGGTGCTCATTTGCTATTTAAAACTAATTATGTAATTATTAATACAATTTAACATCTTAAATTGAACTTGGTGTAACCTTTTTATGTATATTTTAGAGGATACAGAATCATGTCATGTTGAACGAGTGCCAGAGGATGTTCAGACTGATCACCATGTAGATCATGTGGCACATTCAGGTAAAGAAAATCTATGTTTTGTTCTTTTAAATTAATTTTTTGATTTATAGTTCTTTTACTTAAATAAATACTTGTAATTCACTAATATAAAATGGTGTGAATTTAACTCATGAAGTAGTTGTTATTGCAGCGAACCCCACTTTGGCGCAGCGGCCTCTTGTTCCTGAACAGATGAGGAGGAGACATGCATTGGAATTAGAATTAGTAGAGGAGGGGAATGAGGAGGACATTGATCTTCCTCTTAGAAATTACATGATTAAAAAAAACAGCAAAAAACCCAAAAAGAAATGATTGTAATTAACATTTTTTGTTAATGAAAGAACATTGTCTTAATGGATGTAATTTTGTACTAGTAATGTTGATGAATGATGTGTTAATGAATTTTTCATGAATGTTGTGTGTTAATGAATTATTCATGAATGTTGTGTGTTAATGAATTTTGTGTTAATGAATGTTATCATGTGATTATAATGATTGAATGTTATATTTCAAAAATGGATGAATGAATGAATGTTATTAAATGTTAATGGGGAATTTAGAGTGATGTTAGGTGGGGGAGGGGCCAAATGAGCTTCCACCTTCACCTGGTTGGCCTTGTTTAATAGAGAATATTAAACTATTCTTGAAACCAAGTGAAGCTCAAACTTTAAAGATAAGCTTAGAGTTAATAGTGACAACCAATTAGCAAGTCGAAATGAAATTCTTCGTTATAGGTACCTTTTTAGTTTTTAAAGCACAATGTCATATTTTAATATTGTGTAATTTTTTTCTTAAGTCAAAGTATTCTTTTACTATAAGAACATAATTTATGACCATTTTAGTAATTATTCTAGCATCGCTTTATGACAAATCTTGTTTTGGCAAAGATGGCGATAAGTGGTGCTGTCTATTCCTTGGAATATTGGATTGCACAGGTCTGTATCTCAAAATCATTTGCATGTGGCAGAAATGCATACTTACAACCATTTCATACTACATTTAAAAACATTGATGACACTCTAGACACAAAATAATGTTCATGGTGTTGACTTGACAGTGCTATGAAGGCAAACCAATTTTTGAATTTGATCGAACCCGGATGTTCAGATCTGGTCTTCATGGTTCTTTGTCTCATTATTACTATCATCCTAGTGAGGTAACACATTTTCCTTCTTTCTTAGTCTCTTACAGTTCATACTTGTTTAATTTGAATAATTTTTGAGTTCCTTGCAAAAAGGGTATGACAAACAAATATGGTTATACAGGCTCTATTTCCTTTACTTGAACTTGATGTTATGATTTATCATTTGACATTTTAATATTTTGATGTTGAACTTGAAGCATATGATGATACGATGGTATGATCATGATGCTATGATTACAAGTTTATGGTGTTTTTGTTGTTTATATGATATTATGTGACATTCTAATCTGGATTCATGCTTATAGCCTATATCCATTCATAATGTTTCTCCAAATCATCCCTTTGTTGTTGCATCTTTGCTATCAATTTGTCTGCCATCTTCTATTGAGATTATGGAGATAAGTAAGATCAAAGTTCATGAACTTCTAGAGATTACTTTCTCCATGTGGACCTTGTGTGAGTAGACATGCAAAATTTGAAGAAGGATTTAGATGAGCAACTCCAATACCATTAGGATTTGATAGACAATAACGAGGTGCTCTAATGCTATTAACCTGAGGCCAAGTTGTGCTTGAAGGACAACACACTCAAATGAATTCACATTTGTTATAAACAAAAATGAATATCATCTCTCTAAAATCCCCTTTATTTCCCTTTCCATGGGTGAGCTTTGATACTACAAAAAAGAGTAGCAGAAGTGAAGCAGAGACAAAAAGAGACAACTTGGTTCAATCCTTCATTATATCTTATGAATAGGCAATGTAAACAAGGGAATAAAAAGTATATGTACAAGTCTTCTGATTTTGTAGATTGTGATGTGAATACAAGCATAAACAAATAATCTCTTAAATGTTCTGTAACACGTATTCGTGATGATATCCAACGACCTTTATATATGAATTAATGTAGTACATTTATGGTTTTATTTTTGTGATAATATTTTTTCTTAAAAATTTGCCTCCATGAATTATATTGACCTCAAGTTCACTGTTTTAGTGATTTTCATTTTATCTATTCAAGCCATATACACTTTTAGAAGCATCTTGCTTATATTTGAGTCAAGATAGATAATTTTTGTTCACCTATTGAAGCGACTACGGTTACTCTAATTATTTGATTTGAAGCTATAGGCAGCGTATATGCTTCCTGTCAATTTTGAAGAAGTGGCAACTGGTATTCTGAAGATTATGAATAATTTGGCTCACTTGAATCTTACTGTTGTACAAAGTATGCCAGTGAGTTGTGTACTATTTTGAGTAACTAATCAACTAAAATATTCAATGTTTCTTTACTCTTCTAAAGACATTTATTTATCGTCTTGTAGAAATTATCTTCTTTATTATTTGGATTTGATTATTTCATTGTCGTTTAACATATTTTAATAGCTATCATCAATTAAATATTATTAGGCTTCCATGTATACTAGTCAATTAAAGGATTCAATATGCATGATTTGAAATAGTTTTTTTTTTATTATATGTCCCACAAAACTTTTTTATGTTTTTGGTCTGCAGGCAAGGCCAGACTTACAAATGGAGTTCTTCCATTTGATGAGCTTCCTTCTTTCTCATTGTACAGGCAAGTGGAAGACTGCAACTGATCAGGTATTTTTGCAAGGAACATAGTTTGTAATTTTGATCATAGTGATGGCTTTTAATCTTCTTGAGTTATACTTGATGTTTTGATTTTGTTTATTGGATCTTTCTCTAGTATTTCCATGCTATTTATTTTCAAAATTACTGATAGCTTTGGTTGATATGCACCACATTTGGAATTTTTACACAAAACTTGTAAGTTTATTAAGATATATTAGATAAATAGGCTTTCCACAGAGTTGGTCATGAGAAGTATACTTTTGCTTCCTTTCTTGCATGTTAAGGCATCTATGCTCAGGTGCTTGTTTGACACAACTAGTTTCCTTAAATTCATTGTGTTCATTTTCCATTACAACTTGTTGCTTCATCCTTCAAGGTCAATCTATGTGCACAAATACATAATCTCTAGAAAATAACTCTATAGAGCATGTGTGGTTAAATTCAGGGTTGTACCTTGGGATCATTCTGCAATATGATTTTATCAAATCAATTTTCAATAGGAGTGCTAGATTGGTTTACAAATTACATCAACAAATTGTGGTCATCTCGACTATAGTTATTGTTGGATATGCAAAAAATGTGATTGTTGACAAAAAGCCTTGGAAATTTTTAAGTGATTGCACTATGTAGGTGAAAAGCCAGTTGTCTTTATTGATAGAAGAAATTTTTAAGTGATTGCACTATATAGGGTCAATACATGGTGTGGTTACAAACCCAAACACCGGCTATGTCTACAATGACTATTCTGGCACGAACAAACACCAATCAATTCTTTGGTGATGTCAATGACAAAAAACAATGATTTGATTATATAGATAGGTGAGTATAGTGTAAAGAAATGTTCTGATGCAGAGGTGGTGTGTGGTATCCATCTTCATCATATCAAACAGCAAATCCATTCCACTTTGCAATTACTTCTTTACCTCAATGTCCCTCCATGACTTGTCTCCCAAGTGAACCTAGTTCCTCCTAGACACCATATCTTCACCCAAAGCCCCAACCTTTGTTCTAACTTCATGAAACACCTCCATATAGCCTATCTACCATGTTTCATCAACCCATTAAGTCTTGACCACTCATCTTCTATCCAACACACACAATCAGTCCTTGAACCTAGTAGCCCTCACCAGTCATTAATTTGACTTTTCCTCCAACTTTCCCCAAAAAACTAAGGAAACTAATACATGATTCTGATACCCTTTTGGGATCTTTAAATCCTCTGAAAGTTTTAGCCTATGCTCCTTTGGACCATACCCAAGATCCAATACCCCTAACCTATCCTCACTAGGCCTAATTCTCCACTTTTACAAAGCAACCCCTAACTCCACTTGCTCCCATGACTCCAAATACTGAAACAATCTTTCTAGAGGTTGAGAAATAATGGATTCCAAACTTACAAGGTTCTACCCTTCACCCAACTCATTTGCCACCAAACCCTTGGTTCTAGGGTCACTCATCTCGAGCCTGTTCAACGGGACCTCTAAACTCACTCCCAAATAAAAACAATAGCACAAACACTTCATAAATGATCCCCCCATACACATTCCATCACCAAATCTCCACTTCCATGGATCAAATCGCTTTCATAATGATTGATGTCTCAATCCGAGCTTAGTCTCCATCAGCAAACAACCAACTTTTGTGGTTCTTCCAACAAATCTGCACTCCACTGCATACAATGGATATAACACAAGTTGAACAATACATTTGCATCCTCTCCCACCAATCCTAGTGATTACAGAGGGTGGGAGAGGTTCACCATCCTTAAAGCCTCAGAACAAAGTATTTGACTGTGCCCAACCAATCATTGTTATTGAATGCACCAGTCTATTATTCTTGCCTAAGACACGATGAAATTAATAAGCAATGAAAGAAAAGGGTAAATAACAACTAATACAATGCCCTATGGCATTTCTATGCCAAGAAATCACTTCAAACTATCAAGACAATTCACTGTTTCAGACTGTACCCGTGGAACAGTGAATAGATATTGCAGAGAACAGTTCATTTTTTATTAATTTGATATTCTTTACATTGCTTGTCGATACTCCACCATCTCTCCATGCCTCCTACACACGCCTACACCTACCAAATAGGCTTCCAAAAGCAGTTTATCCTCCTGCATAATCGTAACAGTCAGTTATCTCACTGTTGCTAGTTAGTTACAAACTAATACAAACTAAAATTTTGTTGTCTAGTTGACACTAAAGTGTCAACTTCGACAACTTATAACCATTAAGTGTTTATCTCTATTCCTTAGCCTTCTTAAAGGCCTATAAACCTATCAAATCTCCTAAAACTTCCTAAATCTCCTATAAGCCTTATCAGGCCTTAATTGACAACATGGCACATTACAATTTTGGGCACTCTTTGGTGCTTTCACAACCTTTTAAATTGTCCTTAGAGACCCTATTACATTGGTCAAAGACCTTATAGGCCTTTAGATCCCTTTGATAGACTAGGATCAACAAAACAACCTTTAATGAACCCCTTTAGGTACATGTTGACCTTTCAATGCCATTTGCCTCTGTTACATGCCTTTATAGTTTAGGCTTATCACATTTAAAACATCGATTACAAAAATGGACCATAGGTCCAATTACATTCAAAATTTGATCTTCCTAGATCATTAAACCTTCATGAGTCTAAATGACTCTTCTTGCATGCTTTTGCCAAGGTGCCTTGCACCACGTTCCTAAATCATAGCCAAGAAAATACCACTTCACAAACAATTAGAACAACTTGTTGTTACCACTTCACAAACAATTAGAACAACCTTTAATAACTTCTTACCTCTACTAACTCCTAACTAACCCTCCTTAAGCCCATTTTGGCTTATATTGCCCTCATAGGCAATTTACAAGTTTTTGCACTTTTAGTGCTTTTAACATCATTTAGAGGCTCTATTGGCCTTATTACATCGTTATAGGACCTTATAGGTCATTTCCAACTATCACTAACCTAGGATCAACATAGCCTATGCTCCTTTGGACCATACCCAAGATCCAATACCCCTAGCCTATCCTCACTAGACCTAATTCTCCACTTTTGCAAAGCAACCCCTAACTCCACTTGCTCCCATGACTCCAAATACTGAAACAATCTTTCTAGAGGTTGAGAAATAATGGATTCCAAACTTACAAGGTTCTACCCTTCACCCAACTCATTTGCCACCAAACCCTTGGTTCTAGGGTCACTAATCTAGGGCCTGTTCAACAGGACCTCTAAACTCACTCCCAAATTAAAACAATAGCACAAACACTTCATAAATGATCCCCCAATACACATTCCATCACCAAATCTCCACTTCCATGGATCAAATCGCTTTCATAATGACTGGTGTATGAACTGGCAAAGAATTAAGTAATAAACATCTCTGTTTTCTTGCAAACTGTCTCATTTTCGAATTTCAATTTGTTTGGATTGAATCCCATATGCATTGACAGAGTTTTTTTAATCACTTTATTCACTGTTGATGAGTTCCCAAACATTGCAGTGAGTTTACTGTTGCGCCAATTTGTAGAACAACAAATTTCTTTTGTTTGTTATTGTTATTGTAGTAGGGTTTTAGGGAATGGAAGTCATTCCATGAATAATATAAGGCCTAATATTCATGGGATGACAAATCTAACTTGTATCATAAAGTTCTAACATTGCATAAGCAAGAAGAAGCAAGATAACAACGAGTATAGTTTTGAACAGTGAGGAAAATAGTGAAAATGGTGGGTCGGGTATAGCAGTAAGCAATCCGTCCAAACAAGGAGTTGTTTTTATGATTGGGATCGCCTTAGGAGGTTGCATTAAAGGTGAATCCATCACTAATTTGTTGCACGAGTGTGTAGAACGAGGACATTGAGAAAGCCCTAATAAACCAGGGTTTGGGGTTCCAAATTGGGGGTTTTGGTGTTGCAGAGCCCTTGAGACTAATTCCTTTTAGATTTGATCAATTTATGACATAAACAAGCACTGTCTGGGATTTGGGATTGTTAGGAGACCACTGAGTGATACTTCCTTTGCAAATTTAGTCAATTTTGGTGCATTGAAACAGGTTAACAATGCTGAATAGGGGTGTTTGTCCAAAGTAACAGTATAAAAGCTTTTGATATGTTGTAGAATCCCGAAAAGGTTATCTGTAAATGTCCTTATCTTATCAGGTGTTTTGAGAAAAGACAAAGCTATTTCCATTCCAAGTCTATTGTAGGGTTATTACTACACTTTTGAAACAGTTGGAGAGCACTGAGGATTGGGAGTAGGGGAGTTGATTTTGAACCTTAGAGTTCCTTGCATCTAAGTTATTACTAGCCTACAACACCAACAGTATCATTTAGGGGTATTGTGGGAAGCCTTGATAAGCCAAGTCCTTGTAGCATTTAAGATTGTTGAATAGGCCCAAGTGCCTAAACCTCTGAAATTTCTAAGTTTCCTTGTGTGTTTAAGACGGCCACCCTTCCCTTGAATTTTTTTGTGAGCTATTCTCTTCGTTTCACTTGAATTTTTGCAAGATTTGAATTTTTTGTGAGCTATTCTCTTTGTTTCACTTGGTTTTTTGGAAGATTTGAATTTTTTGTGAGCTATTCTCTTTGTTTCCCTTGATCTTTTTGGAAGACTTGCATTTTTTGTGAGCTATTCTCTTCATTTCAATTGAATTTTTGGAAGTTATGCATTTTTTGTGATGTAGTCTCTTCGTTTCACTTGCATTTTTGGGAGATTTGATTTTTTTGTGAGCTATTCTCTTCATTTCAATTCAATTTTTGGAAGTTTTGAATTTTTTGTGATCTATTCTCTTTGTTTCACTTGTATTTTTGAGAGATTTGAAATTTTTGTGAGATATTCTCTTTGGCTCAAATTTCTACAGAAGTACAAAACTTGGACTAATAAATTATATAGGGGATGTAAGGGTCTTTGACATGAGGTCGAGCTGGGATCAATCTAGCGCACGTTGTCTTCCCCTAGCGTGTCGCTTCGACTTCCGATACTTGAGTGCGCAATGGCTCAAGATGCTTTGAATTGGAATCAATTAGTTATCATGTGTGTCGGATTGGATCTCAAGTCAATCTAGGCGGGTGCGACATTAGTTGCTATGTCTCGATCGAAAAGGATTTGGATTCATGTAGATGCATTGTTATCTGACTTGAGGAACTATGCAAGCTAGTTGGGTTACCTTTTCATGGATATGTTGGATACGCGTTATGACGGATTATATGACAGATGTCATTGTATGCATTGTGATAAGAATGATGAGTCTAGGAATGATTCATGAGCAGTTCCGAATTGAGCATGAGCACACTCCTTACAGGTTTGGTTGGTAAAGCCTTAGAGGTAAGCTAGGCGAGGTGATTTGGTGAGCTAGGCGAGGTATGGGCTAATATGGTAAACCGATGAGCCGAAAGTCTGGTTCCATCCAAGGTGATGCTAGATGCGTTCTTTGAATGTGCTACGGTATGCATTGGTTCATGACAGGTTCCTTGGATCGGCGAGTGAAGGATTCACGAGCCTGAGGATCTGTATCGACGGTGAAGTCTTGCATTGGGTTCTAGATGTGCTTGCAGCCCGGGGTTGCATTGCATTGCCGAAGTGATCCTTGCATTGATTAGTTGACGAGGTCTTGTCCAACATGTGTTGAGTACTTCTTAAGAGCAGGGCTCAAGAATGTGATCCTAGGTTGCCTTAAAGAAAGGAATGCAATGCATGGGTTCTTGTATGTGCATTAGGAGACGATCTTGAGTGGTGACAAGTTGATCGATGTGGAATGTGATTCGATAAGGTACTCATAGGAGTAATGTTCTGAGACTTAGCTGGAAGCTATGCTGGTCCCGTCAGAGCGATTGATGAATTGCTAATCGGTTATCATGGAATGGTGATTGATTCCCCGGATTGCATGGAATGTGACCCCGATCTAGGAACAAGAGTGTAGACTTGCCAGGAGAGATCATATCAAGTTCTAGGTGAGCTTGAGGTATAGAATGGATTACACGTGCTGTGAAGGAACTCCTGCACAAGGGTTTTAGAGCGCGCTTGGCAATCTTAGCTAGGTGAGCCATGTTGTGTTGTACATTGGTTAAGTCGGGTTGACTTGGTTCTTCATAAGTCCAATCTTACTCGCAAATCGAGAGGTGTAGTCTGTACTAGTGTCTTTGTAAGCTTAGTCTTTTAGGCCTAGAGGCGGTGCCACACGGGTGTAAACTCTAACCCCGTGATAGGGGAGGTGTTGTCCGCAGAAGCTCCCCCATGCCCCTCTAATAGAATCAGTGCTAGTGATCCCACTTTGAAATCTGACAGACGGACGGATGATTAGGTCGGATTTCAAAACGGGATCACCAGCACTAATTCCATTACAGGGGCATGAAGCCACCTGATTGCTATGTGGGGGCTGCTCAAAGTCTCGTCTTTCGAGTCGCTCGACGACGCAAGTCGGAAACTAAACTAAACTAAAAACATGCCAAAACTAAACTTACTAAAGAATTGTCTAAGCTGCAAGAGCATCACATAGTCCAATAGTAATGTTTAGCAGAAGCCAAGTTACTGACTATAAAATTTAATTATCTATGCTAACATGAAAAAAAAGAGTAGGGACTTGTATCTCAAGTGGGCCTACTTGAGAAATAATCTAATTGTGCTAAATAGAAGAAAATAGCTAAATCAAAGCTTCATAGATTCATATATGCATACTAATTATAGACAAGCAATATATTCAACTAAAAGTAGGAATATATTGAAAATGGTGTCACATTTTTTTCAAAATAAAAGTTAGCATTGGTCGAAATTTTGACCTTTACACAGTACTGCATTCGACAGTCAGTTCGACGAAGTTGAGTGGATAATTCGACTAAAAAATGGTCTTAATTTCGACCTTTAAACCAATTGAATCGACGACAATGCTATGCATTCGACATCTTGTTCTTCCAGTTCCAAGGGATTGTTGCAGTCGATAATTCGACCAGTTATAGGGTCAAAATTTCGACTGTTATTCACCATGTAGAAAATTCGACGAAAAAAGATCGACGACAGTTTTAGACGTCCCTTCGACCAATTGTTGTAGAAAATTCGACTAATTCTCGTCGAAATTTAAGGTAAAATTTACTAGTGATATGAATATATATAATAAATCATTTCTCATAATAATCATATAGTCAATATTATTTATCTAACCGATGCTACAAATATCAACAATAGGAAACTAATTTTATGTGATAATTTTTTTAGTTGGGATGTCTGGTTTATGCTCATGATAAAGCCTTGGCATCCTGACTTTCATGCCTCTTCTGATACTTTCTCCAATGTTCCTAATTGGGTAAGGCTTCCCACCCTCCCTCTTCATTTTTGGGTAGATTCTCTACCTGAGGCTGTGGGGGAGGCTCTTGGGGATTTTCTAGTGGTGGATGAGGAATCTGTTGATATTCTTCATTCCACTTATGCCAGGATTTTGGTTGATTTGGATTCTTCCAAGGGTCTTCCGAAAAAAATTATGTTGAAGCATCCTAAAGGATTATGGATCCAATCTTTGGATTATGAAGGACTCCCCTTTAGATGCAGGAGATTTTTTAAAACTGGTCACTTAGCGAATCAGTGTGGATTGGAAAAGATTAAAAAAACCTGCTTCTTGGTGGAAGGGAGTCTCCTCCCAACATTACTCTGTTGTGAAGGACTCATCTATCAGAAGCTTTTCTCAGTTTGTTTCTTCTTCTCAGGAGACTGTTGAGGCCAATGTGCCTCTTGGGACCATTGTTGGCTCTTCCCCGAGTGTTGATTCCATCCTTGGATCACCTCTTTGTACAGCTTCAGTTGTTCGAGCCTCTGTTGGTTGTAAGACTTATGCTCTTCCTACTGACAATGCTTCATTGGCCCACTCTGGAATGGTTGCTACTGATTCTTCTCTCGAATCGGCTTCTTTAAAAACTTGTGGACCTATCCTAGGACAATCTCTTGATTCTCCGCATTTGGGTGCCTCGGTTCTTGATTCGCCTTCTTGGCATTATATGTCTAAAAAAGCGGAAGATGGGTGGACTTCTGTGAAAGGAAAAAGGAAATTTAAACTTATGCCCTCTTTCGATATGTCCCTTCATTCCTAGAAGGGGAAGAAATAACTTCTCTTATGCCTTTCTTTGCAGGTAGCTGGACCATAGCTGGTAGGATTTATTTTGTTGTCCGCTCGAAGTTTCGGGGCTGCTAGTTATTACTGTATTAATCCTTTTTTTGCAGCAGTTGTTCTTGTCTAGGTTCCAGTTTCCTTCTTCTGGTTCTTTTTTTCTCCAGGTTGTGGGAGCATGTTGTAAAACCATCGTTGTGGTCTTGATATGTTTCATTTTAGAGTGTTGCTTTGAATATCTATTTTGACCATTTTGTACAAGGTTTCGAGGCCCCTTCAAAACCTATTTTTCCTTAATCAAAACAAAAATTATCCTTCCAGAGGAAAAGCCTAGTCCTACATATCCTAATAGTAATTGTTATAGTATAATAGTATCCAGAAAGGAAAAAGATCATTTCATTATGGCAATCAGTCGATGTGAAGACTAGCAAGTAACCGGATCAACTCCTCTTGGAACCCCTCCTGGTCGAAGCCATGATCCTCAAAATAGCATGCATCTTCGACTTGTCTTGTTCTACTTCAAGTTCGAACATGTCACTTTGGTATCTGACGTAACTGGTAGCATGATCCCATGCTGCAGATATAAGATGACTCAGGACATCCCACTAAATCTCCTCATCGATATCCAAATTTGCTTGGATAACAGGCTCTAGGTTCTCATTTAATGATCCCTGGGCTACTGGAAGACCCATTATGTCATCCAAACTTAGAAATTTAGAAAGCACCCTATGTTTAGTGCTCTACTATTCCACTACCAAGAGTATATAAAGAAATTAATCACCAACTTGGCAGCCGCATTAAATTTTGAAGGAATGTTTCACATAAGGTGGCTTGCCTCGAAAAAGAAAAATAATGAATGTCGATGAATCACAGGTCATATGTTGTACAAACTATGCTTTTTAATGTCTAATCAAAATCTTAGCCTAGATTATGTACCAGTGAATAATTTAAAACCGTTAAGTCTCATTAATGTCCTTAATTGCAAATCCCACATCCAGCACTTCTGCAATATCCCAACAACAATCTTCTCATTAAATATGTATTGACATACACACTTGAGTGCTGAGATTATATCCATGGGAATCTGTATCTATATTTATTTTATCTGGTACAGCCACGTGGATACTCTTTATTGGTCTTCGGCATACTCTTCATCTTGCGAAGTTACGCAGACTACCAACATAACCTCCGAACCCTAATATCCTAGCCACGACTTTAACTGTCGAAGTCATGCCAACCGCTAGCTTAACCATGTGTGTAACTTCGCGACCTTGCTCTTTAACTATGGGCCTAACCTTGCGAAGCTACGTCTGACCGCTTGGAAGTATTATTGTCTAAGTCCTATGTTTTTTAAGATAATATTATTA
Source organism: Chamaecyparis obtusa (assembly GCA_027943335.1). NCBI lineage: Eukaryota > Viridiplantae > Streptophyta > Pinopsida > Cupressales > Cupressaceae > Chamaecyparis > Chamaecyparis obtusa. The sequence continues at coordinate 427,587 of BSBK01000538.1, forward strand.
TCTAAGTCTTTTAATGTTTTTTACTCATAATTCGCCCACAAAATTAATGTTATACTGTAAATATTTATTTTTATTCGCCAATATATATTTTGTTAGTTTTGGAAAAAAAAATCACAATTCGCCAAGATTTTTCACATAGTTTCAAAGAGCATGAATGATTTGTCAATTGAGATTATTATTATTTTTTTGAAAACTAAAAATTTTCACCAATACAATTAACATTTTCCTATGTAGTTTTACAAAGTTCGCCAGTTTTTAACACCTTTTTTGAAGGGGGTTTTCTTAAAGATTACCCTGCTCACATATATACATTTCCATGCTTATCACTTTATCTCATTTCTAACTCGAGAACTTATTTTCATTACCCACAATGGCCATTCAAGTGATTGATCATGCTTGGTAATTTATTGAGTCACTTTCCAACTTCCCCCTATCATCTACACCCAAAAATCATCATACTCAACATGAGAATAGAAATACAAATTCAATCACATGCAACTCAAAAAATAGAAAGCACCATAATTTTCTAATAAATACACTCACCTTGTCTCAAATACATAGATAATGAACACCATTAGCACAACTCCCAAGAAGGAAGACATATAGCTGAACTCGTTGAACTCAGTAATACCAGCAATTTAATGAACATACTTTGGATGTTGAGAGGAGGGGTGAATTAGCATAAAACAAATCTCCAACAACTAACTTTAGTAACCTCCTCAAATAATAGTGTGCAAGTAAAGAACAGAACCACAACACAAGAAAACCAAGATTTATATGTGATAAACACAAATTGGGAAAAAACACAGTGAGCACTTGCCCACAATGATAATTTACTTAAGCAGATAGGTGTTGATTCCTCACCATTAACAGTAAGCAGATAGGTGGGAGGTGTTTGTGATTTCCTAATCTCTTTTTTTACTAATCTTTTACAAATATCTAGGGCACTTTGTTATAGCCATTTTTTAATGGATGAATACATGTTGTAGGGCTTTTAATTATAATATTATAACAATTAAAATTTAAAGAAAAAGCAATTAATGCCATAACATGAGTCATGATTCTGAAGGGGAATTGAAATATGAAACCATTCATGCCATAAAGATTATTAACATCACCAAATAAAGAGAATAATAATTATGAAAAACCATTGCCTTCAATAGTAAATTTAGTATATCAAATTTTCAAAATCTAAAAATTGTCTCAACAAAACTCTCAATTAATCTCCAAAGGCAATTTCTATTATTTTTCTTTGCAACTTGGAGCAAGACAAACATGACAATCTTAAATAGCTAACTTCTAATTGGCAACTCAATAAATATAAGCCAATACATCACAGACACAATTTCATCAAATGCTATAGAACGTATGAAATGCAGAACCAAGGCAAGAAGATTGATAGCTTACACCAAACAACTTGCACCAAGTGAAAAGGAATAATTTGAGAATTTGTTGCACCTGTTTCGTACCAATAATTTAGTCAAGCTTACACAACTAAAGAATGCTAAAGTTGTTGAACTGTCCAATTGCATAAGTACTACAAGAATCACTAAAAGCGCAACAGAAAATACAACTAGTGATGAATAGCTCATAAAACAAGAAGTATTTTGCAAAGGTCAGCACATCATGCTCACAACCAACATATGTACACAAGCAAACATTGTAAATGAAGCTATTCCTAAAATAATTGAAATAGTTTATAGCCTTGGCTCCAAGCCACCCAATGTATGTTTGCAAGGATCGATAATTATAGCAAGCTAACATGGAACCAAGATGACCTTAAAAGTATACCGATAATTCCAATATCTCTAGGCAACTGAAGGCAAATACTACTCACAGTGGCATGGGCTATAAACATACACAAATCCCAAGGCCTAACACTACAAAAAGAAATGATTGATAATGGCAAAATAGAGAGGCGAGGGCTAACATTCACAGCCATATCCAGAGTGAAGTCGTTAAACAACCTTCATATTCAACTGATGTTCTCCTTTGAGAGGTACTCCAAAATGCAAAACAATTCATGTCCAATTATAAGGAAAAGAGATGAAGCTTAACTACTCTCTCTCTCTCTCTCTCTAAAATCAAGGTATGCAACTCTCAGTGATATCTCCCTCATATTACTCTTGATCACTTATAGCACATCAATTCCACTTCACAAATTTCTCTTTTTAAATACCATGCCCATTTTTCCTAAATATCATGTCCCTTTAGTGACATATATTTGACAACTATTATATAGCTTTATGCATTGGATTTTATTTTGTCAGATCAAAAAAAATATTCCTTTACTCTTTCTATTTGTTTTTATTTATTTATTATTAGCCCTCCAATATATTACCCAAAGCATACCTTGCTATCACTGTAACCGTTGCACCTTGTTGGAGTGCAAGTGCTAGTTATATTATGCTAGATGGTATTTTGAACTTCAATCTCACTTTTAGACTGCAAATATGTATATATTAAAAAATATGTTTGTTATCCTACAGACAGAACCAATACAAATCCAATATAAAGTATTTGTCATACTAGTATAACTGAACCCTTATACCCAAACTAATAACTTTTTATTTAAACACATTGTTATCTATTTATTTTATGTAACCACCTTAAAAGAAACATAGCCTACCCTTCAAAAACCCAAATAGAAATTGCATGCCTCATGTAGTTTCTATTGAAGGTGATCTACTATAAAGATCAATAGATGACTGCCACAATTAAGCAAATCATAGATGAGTAGATTTCTGAGTTGTTCATTATAATCATAAGATTCAAGATTCCTCTTTACCCAATAATTTAAAATACATTATTAAATCACTGCTATAGAAAAAGATTCTTGTACAATTCAGATTTTGATTTGGAAATTTTATTGCCTTGTTAGGTCTTGTCATGGAACTATAGCGGAGGGCTCTCACTTTATCTAGTTATAAAAAACACTTTTGCAGCGAATCAGAAACCAGTTTAAACAATTGCTAATTTAGATTGTGAATATTTGAGATTGAAACCTGCTCAGAAGTTAACTGAGTAGAAATTTGGTGGCATATTATTGGCCTGTGGTTACAACAGCAGAGAATTAGACTCCAAATGCAAGAGAACGTGTAGAATCCCAAGTCTAAAATAAATTATGTTTGCTATTTTGCTTAGCTGGTTTCAGTTCTAACAATTTCCTCTCACCTTTCTGGCTATGTTTACCAAAACTATATAATTGTCCTGCACAATCTTAGAAGAAAACACCATGATTTTTTACGTAAGGTCAAATTTATAGGTGTTTAGATATATGTTTTGACTTTGCTGTGCCATGGGGTTTTGTTGACAGCCATCTTGCACATAAATACAATGTGGCCCCAAAAAATATGGACAGATGCAGTTTCTTGACAATTGGGCTTATGGTTGTGGGAAATGTCTTATAGTTTTGGTGAGTATTTGATCATCCTACTACTTATATTCTCTAAATTGAGGTTGGCTTGCTGTGTAGAAACCATGAAAACTCGGAAGGAAGCAACAGTTGAAATGTAATGTAATGCAATGACAATACCTTGGGCAGAGTGGCATTTCAGCTCCTGGGGTGACTGCTTAAGATATCACTTCCGACATGGTGAGTGCCTATTTGAAATGACCCTAACCGGCCATTTACTGATTTCGACCAATAAATCATAAGCAGATTTGAAATAAACAATAACATGCAAATAACCAGCAGATATACTCAAATAACCAGCAGATTTATTCATATAACCAGCAATTACAATCTCAGGAAATAACTCGGAAAATGGTATGTATTTTACAATAGCAATACAAAACCATAGGTTATAACATTCCAATCTAAACTACAAGCAAACAACAATAGGACTGGATGATAAAGAACCTGGTAAAACAATGTCGAACTCTGAAGTGAATCCGCACCGGGACGAATCTGGTTTCCATCCAATCCACCAAGAAATGCTGAAGGTTTTCGTCCTCAGATTTCTGATTCGATAGCTAAAGCTTCTCAAATTCTCAAGAAGAAATAATATTCATAAACTGAAGCATGTTGAATGAGACTTCAAAACCTCCTCTTATGGCTGCAGCTGTGACTCTTCAGTTTACCCACTGTAACTCTTCATATGCCCATTTCGTCTCTTTATAATTTCACTTTAAGTCACTTTTAAATAAAATGACCGTTGAGTTATAAAAATAATAAATGAGTGAAGAAAACTTTCGTCATTAAAACGGAGGCCCAAACGAGCTCGGATGCCGACATGTGATAGCTCACTGGAAAGCTCTCGACAAGACACTCCAAGCCCACTGCTGATAAGCCGAGAATTCTGAACCCCTACTAACTTACTAAAAATAGTAAGTACCCCAGAAACTGCTCTGATTGGCCTAGAATTGAAACCACCTAGGCCAATTATCTCCTGGAGCACTACCACGCCACGGTTAGCCCTTCGGACCAAGGAGAAAAAGCTAACAACACGGCACAATATAATGTACCCCAAACAGGGGACATTACAATCATCCCTTCCCGGAGATTGCTTGCCCTCAAGCAATCGGTATCTACATGCTGAGATCAAATACCTGGATCCCAAACCAACCTAAGGGAAGTGGCTCCCCCAACCTGTCGTGTGAAACTAACCCAGTCATTATGCTCCAATCCGTGAAGTCACTCAAACAATAACCAAATAGCAGCCCATATAATGTCAGGATCCCAAACCTCTACAAGATCTGTCGAACCAATCTACCCTGTGCTACTATCATCTGTAAGAAAGGTCTCAACCCAATTGAGAACCTCACTCCAACTACGACCTCCCTCGCCTCTACAATCGTAAGCCGGAGAACCCCAAATCTCATACCCATCGGTTCCAACAACGAGAACCAACCTCAAGTATGCCCCTCTGAATTGTAGTTTGAACCAAAAGTTGCGCTGAAGAGGCAAACTGTCAAAGCCGCTAAATAAGGCTTCCACCTGCGATGCACTGAACAGGGCTACTGGAAACCCCATATCAACATAAGGACTCATTGACTCTCTCAATACCCAAAGTCATACAATGTATACCATTGTGTGAAAAATTCACACCAACTAGCATAACCAGCATGCCAAACTCGATAACTCCGTACGGAATGAGTCCTACTTGATCAACATCATCACCGAGTGGTAGTGTGAGAAGAGATACATCACTCATCATGCCACTGGACATAACTACTCTCTTGGATTGTGGGTACACAAACCACATTGCTCATCAATTGCGCTCATCCTGCTACTCCAACCTAGTGACCAATGCTCACCTCTGATAACTGCACCTGGGTCCCAGACCCTACAACAATCCTCATCCTCATCCTGGGAATAGGAAGTATCTCCCTCATCTATCTCAAAGAGGGGATTGTCAAATGTCCACTCGGCACCCATCTCAAACAAAAAGTTATCCATCTTCTAAAAGTGATCTAACTCATCAAGAAACTCTCGATGACCCAAGGATCTTCTTGGACAACTGTCCAAATCATAGGTCTGTTGTATGCTGTCAAGCTCCTGAATCATCTCCTGATAGAATTCAGACCTATCCCTGTCATCCTGCTCCCTAAACTGGCTAGAGACCACAATCTAATTTCTCGCCTCCTATAGAGCAATACGAGTATGCTCCAAAGTGCCCTGAGTAGCACTAAGCTCCTTATTGAGCTTATCGATCTCTTCCTCCTTATTCCTCAACTGCTCAGCATAAATCCCAACAACCTGTAACAGGTGGTCACGATCTGTAAGTAATCTCAAGTACTCTAATTTCCAATCCTCAAATCTTGTCCTGACTCCCTGTAAATATGTAGTAAAGGATCCAATCCTCCTATCGTCTTGCCCTTGATCTCTCTGAGTTGTCATGTATAGATCATCAGTGATCTGGTGAGTGCTATCATGGTGAGCTAATGCTGCAATAATGGTGTCATCACTAACTTTCAACTGACTCTTTAAGACACACTTCTCATTAGTGCTATCCCGAGATGTACTGCTGAATGGGTCATCCATATCAGTGTGATGCAAAAGTGAAGTGCTGCTAAAGAAGTCACATGATTCCTCATTACCGGAATCGCTGAAGGTCTCCAACTGGTTACCAAGACTTATAACCATGGACTTATCAAACTCCGCCATCAAGTCACCAAAGTAGAGTTCTGGATACTCACCACTAAGCCCTGAAAGTGGGGTAGTCTCAACTGTGATGTTTCTATCACTAGGCTTCCAACTACCTTCCCCTTGATTGATCTTGCAAACATGCCCGTGTGACCAGCCCTCCTGGCATAAGAAACAATTTTGCCATGTAATCACTAGGTCCTGGCCTATCACCGGAGATCCTACAACCTTTAAGCCTAATGAGACTTGTTCATTTTATGACAATGAACTCATGAATCTTTCAACCTGAAGCTTGATTAATTCAGCTGAGAGTTCATGTGTCATGGATGTGTTCCTTATTCCTCCTCTCCATGTTGCCAACAATTCAGATCGCAATTGTTTGCATATGTCATAATCCTCATCTAAGATTGAGGATAAGATAGTCACTGTACATGTCTTCACCCCTTCCAGATGACGCTCCCTATAATTGTCTAGGAGACACCGAAATAATTACTGAATCATTTCATCATAACCAAGATTCAGCATGGGACTAAAAATTCTCATGCTGGACACTAATTCCAAGATTTTTACCTGTGTACCAAAGGTAGAATCTTTCTCATATCTCAGTCCATCTAAGCTGTCTACAATCAACTGTAACACCTGTCTCCAAATGTGCTCGGTGTAAGGAACCATAGGTGCCGTAATTCGAGCGATCTCACTGAGACATGAGGCGACCACAAGCCTAACATCTCGAAGTGGATGATCTATAAATATGCGTTGCACCAAGGCAACCATTGAGGGATGCATGGCCCAATTGAAAAGTCTGCAATCAGCTTGATCTATCCTATATAGATATGAATTTATTTCATTGAGTTTGGCCAGCATGCTGCTAGTAAATTTTTGCTCCTCTAATTGCCATCCAAGGCAACATAATTCATTCCCGATTTCCATTTCTTTTTGGACATCTCTTAACTGAACCCCGTAAAATGTGTCATTGAATTCATGCGAGAATATTGGGCTTTCTAATGACTCCATGAATCAATTTTCTCCAGATTCCACACAAGGGAATGAATCACTTCTGAACTATGACGTGCTGCCTCTGCAATAAAAATTCTGATTTTTTCAATCACTAAATTCTGGAACTCAACTGCAATGCTGCCCACGATTTCCCAACAATGTCCCATTTATAAGTGAGTAAGGTTTATCAATTCTGGTCATAGATAATTCACTGTTTTTAATTGTGTGATGGATTTGTTCTTGGCATTACCACTAAAAGATTCCCTGCTATTCTTCACAAAATCTGCAATCTGTTACGTAAGCAGCTTCCCCTGTTCGTACCCACTTCTTTCATTCTTCTATCCAGCTAGGGAGGGATAGCGTCAAACAGTTTGCCTAATGTTTCTGTAGGAAAGCTTAATGGTAAGGTATTAAAAATTTGCATACAAATGCCAGTCCAACAATCAACGATGTGCTTCTGATGTGTTGACAATACTTGAACCTGAAGCTTGATATTTCCTACAAATTTCTGCTATTTGATGAGCACTGAAATTGATCACCGATGTCCTTTAAACTCTAAATTTGTCTCCTTCTCTATCCAACGTCTCTGTAGATTCTATTCTGTAAGATGACTCCAGGTGTCTTGCGTAGTAAGAAATTTCAAAGGACTGCTCCAGTTGTTTACTGAGCATGTGTGTAACCCAGGTAGATGCTAATGCGTTATTCTATTCTTAGCTGAGATATACGTTCATTTCCCCTGAGCATGTATCTCAATGCTGAAGGCGGACACCAATCCTTAACCAGGCTCTGTTTCTTGCAAGAACTATTGTTTTCGTTGTAGCAGGAGTTTTATTGTGGGATGTTCAGATCATACATAGTAATTTTAACTAACAGAAGTAGACCCAAACAAATCAGTGCTAAGCAATATATTGATATTTGAGATGATAGCATGTTATTACAGTCTAAAATGCCTCAACTGGAGATCCACGTTCAAGCAAACAGAGATGGGTCTCAGAGTTATGATAACTTGCAATCCAAGTGATGACTGTATTAAGTCATTAAAACTGCCGCTGGGGGACTGGTGTGACTTGCTTGCAAGGATGTAAGACTTGTCGGGATGATCTGCTCTCCCTGTGCGTGACCGGTGTGAATGCTAGTTCTTTGTGCTGCTGTATATGCTATATGGTGGATTTGCGTGAGTGTCGAGAAGCTCAGGTAGCTTATACTCTCAATACTCGCGTTGCAGGTTAGGATGCACTTCCTATCGCGGTTGTCCCGGTTGCCCCGGTTGCAGTTCCAGACTGTTCCTTGTCCAATATCCTGGTGTTTGATTAAGAACCGTGCATTCCGTCAGTATTGGCAATAAAATTTATTTCCTACACATTAATCTTCCCACATATTTGTTGCCTATATTGTATGTATTGAGATAAGGGGGGTCTTGGTGTTTGCGTTGAGACCCGTGGGTGTTCTGATGGTCGTCTAGCATAGATGAATACGCCTGGATGTTGGCCGATACCTCGCGCGTGAAAGGGAGGCTCGTAACTGTGCGGGAGCCTTCTACCTTCCGCCCAGTATGCAACAGTAGCGGGAGTGCCACCCACCTTCTACCCGTGACCATGCTATCACTGAGATAGCCGTGTATGCAAACACTACATACAATGCTTGTGCACATGTCGCAAGAGAAATATGGATGTGTCGTTGGCTGGAGTTCCCGTGCTTCCACGACCAATCTCAAATACTAACTGTGCCCAGTATATGCAGCTGTAAGGATTTTGGCTACGATTAACAATTGCCAAACTTACTTCTACTTTAAAACTATCCACATACGATACCAAGAAATGATCATTCGAAACCCCTCATGTGAGATTGTGAAGCGAACTGGATGTGGAGACACAGCTCAATACTAATGTGTTGTCTTTATGAGCAGCCTCCACTACTCGCCACTGGTGTGACTGCCGCCAAGTCTCCACACTGTGTTTTTTCCTGTACAGTAAATTCTCCTTCCACCGGAAGTGCTATATTCCAGCTCTATAACCCCGCATTAATGAATAATAGGAGATGTTGCTAATCGTATTTGCTCTCTGTTTCTATATCTGAAGTAAACTGGAACTTTCCTAATACTAATAATGCTATCTGATAAGACTGGAACTGAAAATGCCACTTCTTAAAGTTATCTCAAATACAAATTTCTTCTGTAAAATATCTTTGCAGATTTTTCTGGTAGAACTATCTCTGCAAATTACACTGCTACAAAAAGCTTCATTTTTATCAAAATGTTGAGTTCTGTAAATTATTACTGAAGGAACCTCATAGGCTGGTAGAATGCTAGGCTCTAATGCCACTGAAATGACCCTAACCGGTCATTTACTGATTTCGACCAATAAATCTTAAGCAGATTTGAAATAAACAATAACATGCAAATAACCAGCAGATATACTCGAATAACCAGCAGATTTATTCATATAACCAGCAATTACAATCTCACGAAATAACTCAGAAAATGGTATGTATTTTACAACAGCAATACAAAACCATAGGTTATAACATTCCAATCTGAACTACAGGCAAACAACAGTAGGACTGGATGATAAAGAACTTGGTAAAACAATGGCGAACTCTGAAGTGAATCCGCACCGGGATGAATAAGGTTTCTGTCCAATCCACCAAGAAATGTTGAAGGTTTCCGTCCTCAGATTTCTGATTCGATAGCTGAAGCTTCTCGAATTCTCAAGGAGAAATAATATTCATAAACTGAAGCATGTTGAATGAGACTCCAAAACCTCCTCTTATGGCTGCAACTGTGACTCTTCAGTTTCCCCACTGTGACTCTTCATATGCCCATTTTGTCTCTTTATAATTTCACTTTAAGTCACTTTTAAATAAAATGACCATTGAGTTATAAAGTAAAATAATAAATGAGTGAGGAAAACTTCCGTCATTAAAACGGAGGCCCAAACAAGCTCGGGTGCCGACATCTGATAGCTCACTAAAAAGCTCTTGACGAGATACTCCAAGTCCACTGCTGAAAAGCCGAGAATTTTGAACCCCTGCTGACTTACTAAAAATAGTAAGTACCCCAGAAACCTACGGAAACTGCTCTGATTGGCCTAGAACTGAAACTACCTAGGCCAATTATCTCCTGGAGCACTGCCACGCCATGGTTAGCCCTTCGAACCAAGGAGAAAAGGCTAACAACACGGCACAATATAATGTAGCCCAAAAAGGGGACATTACACTATTAAGATTTGACTTCTGAAAAAACTGGATGCTTATTGATGCAAATTTTCCCTACATTAAAAAGAAATTGAAGTAGTAACCCATGTTTTTGAGTTCAACAAAATGCCTTGTAGGGTTATTAAAGAGAACAATTGAGTGTGTTGTACCTATATCCACTTCAATTCCCTTCCAGTATCCTTGAACAATCGGAGAAGGGACAAGCACAAAAGAAAGTCACGGGCCACATAACATGTGATGTTTCCTCATTTAATCTTCTGAGAGTAAACAATGTGCTGCTTGCACGCCATCACATTGCTATTGTTATAGTTTTAATTCTAGATGTAGTTCTTTGAGTATGCTAGTGAGGCTTTTTGCTGCTTCTTGGTTATGATCTTTTTCCTATCTATGAATTCTGAAAAGGATGCCTTTTGCAGGATACATTTAATTGAGATTTTGGTTATCGAGAAAATGGTTTGGACATTGATTTCTCTGTTTGACATGAATAGGAGTCAAAGATCCCAATCAGCTGAAAGCAAGGTGAGCTTTCCCTTTAATACAACTCGATTCTTATTGGCTTGACATATATTTTTTGGATGGTATTGATGCTTAGGTTGAAGTGGTAGTTTATTTAAAAAATTTGACTCCTTTTTGGAAAGTTGATATGGCTTAGTTTTATTAACCTTTCTTTTCATATCCACATACATTAGCCTGAAGCATGGCAATAATGCAAAATAGAATGCATGTAGAAGTCATAATAATACTCACAATATTTTAGTATATACTACATATACTACTAGATAGTGGTTAATAGATTTTAAGAACTACACTTATACATGAATATACACACGTTGACTAAATCGCAAAAGGTATGGATGTTTAAAGAGGGAAGTGTGCAGATATCATGACATCACAAGTGAAAATACGCTAATTTGAAATGTTAGACCAGCCTCCATGCAAAAGTTGACTAGTCATATCAACTTTCCAATGTCTTGTCGTGATATACTAGACTGTAGACATAATACCACAATAGAATTGTTTATAGAGTTGTACAAATATAGCCACTATGTTAGATTCCCTTCAACAGTTAACAATGATATGAACAGGCCTCAATTCCATCCTGCTATGTTTTTGGGGAAGAACCTGATTAGTGATGATTTTGGACACTTCTATCCAGTTTCAAGTATTCTTTCAAATGCCAGATTGATTGATGACCTTCCAAGTTCTAGTTCTATGCATGTGCCTGTTAGTACTAAAGAAGATGAGTTTACTATGATGATAAAACAGATCCTTTGAATGGCAATATTAGTAAAGGTTATTCCACCAGCCAGCAGGTGACCAAGTAGGACGTTGGGAGATGGATGAGAGCTACTTTAATCATTTTCATTCCCATTTGGATGTTGTGGGAGTTGCTTTAACCCAAGTTAACCTCTGAACACTTAAAAATGGAAAGAAAAGGAGAGGTAATGTTTCAGAGGGATGACAGCTACACTGAATTCAAACTTTCCTCCCACTTCAACTGTCAGATAACAAATAAGATGCAGTGAGGATATTGGAGTTGATGAAAACATCTTACTTAAAAAAGTGGTTTAAGTAGGAGATGAGGATTCCACAGTAATTGAGGGTTCCATAGCAATGCAAGATTCAAACAATGATGTGTATCATTTTCAATTCTGAATTTTTTTTAAATCCTTTAAGCATCAGTAGAACAATGTGTATTACTATTAAGTTTTAACATATGCTTTGTGTGCTGTGACTAATATATGCTTTGTATGAGTAGAAGCTAGAATTAAAGATTTGGAAGCAGTTATTGCTGAATGTGAAGCTATAGTTCATGGAATGTAGGTTAAGGATTTAGCATGTTCATTTATCTTCCATTGTTGGTTTTTCCAAGCTAGAGGGTGTGTTTGGTATTGGTTTCCGTTTACTAGAGGCTGTTTCTTTATGCAACTCTTTGAGCAGATTATAAAGAATGTTGACCTCGAAGAACTGCAAGAACTTGGTTCTGGTACTTTCGGGACAGTGTTCCATGGAAAATGATAGGGATCAGATGTTGCAATTAAATGAATATAAGATAGCTGTATTATGAATCATTACAACTTTGTTTGCTTTCTCTTCCTATCCATTTGATCAATATGGATTGTGGGCAAATTAAGATTTTGACAAACCTAAAGTTTAAGTGGCTTATTTTCAGGTTGGGATTTAGGCCTGTGAAAAATTAAAAATCGAACTTTTGTTTCTGGTGGTATGTGTGGAACCCTGCTACAAATTGCACCGGAGTTATTAAATGGAAGCAGTACATATAGTTTGTTCCCTGTGCACATTACATTTGCATTTCATTAGCAATGCCTATATTTATTATTGCCATCTGCAGAAGATAATTTCCATGTCAGAGACTGATTTCTTGATCTTTATGTGTTTACTCCCTACCCTGTACCATTCTCAGAGGATTGCAATTCATCTAGAGCTTCCTTGGATTTCATAGCCAAGCCCCCAACAAAATTTTCCTGCCATACTTGGCAGGACCTACGGTGCAATGCAGCCCTTGTTAACTACTGGAATCTATTAGTATTTCATAAGCATTCTGTTCCATGCAGGTTCTGAATAACAGGTCAAAAAGGAGACACTCTACCTGAGTCAATTGGGCAAGTGTGCATGATTTTTTATGAGTGTGACAAGTTTTTGGGAAAGGCATTTCGACATCAACATCATGAGATTTTAAAATGGTTCTTATTAAAAAGTTTGCCATGTTTTTGCCTATGTTCAGATCTGTCAGGTCTGGATCTGACCATTGATTAAGATTTTTTTTTATTGCAGTGTCTGTCTGTCTAAGGTAAAAATAAGAAAAGCTATGGGCTTTATGCAAATTACAATCATATGAAAAAGCAAAAAAGAGGAGAGTTCAAGGTTGAGAACTTTTAAAATTTTAAAAAAAAATTGCAACAAGAGTTTTGCAAATTCTGTTTAAGAAATAAAATAGAATTGAAAGATAATTTATATAGCTCAATATTTCAGAAAAATGTTCCCTAGCATCAGTTTAAAAGAGAAAAGCAATGAATTGCTGAAATGGAAAGCCAAAGAAAAAAATGGTGAAACAAAATGAAAATTTAGAAAAAGTAAACATGAAGGTGGTCTCCATCGTAGTTAAAAAACTTGCCAAGGCTGGAAAAAAGACTCAGCAAAAAACTCAGCAACTCAAAGATTTGCTTAAATTTAATTAGAAATGCATTTCTGTAACAAAATTCAACGAGGAGATGCATCCAATGAGTCAGTAAATGAGTAAACAAAAGAAACACGCTGAATTTAGATACATTTAGATGCAAATTGGGTACAAAATGGCATCCTCATGAGGAATGCTATTGGCTGGTAGCCTGATAGTCTGAAGCAAAATTAACATACAAAATTATCTTTGTAAAACTATAAGTAAATACAACATCAAAATAGTTTACATCTTCCTCTTCCCAGCTCTAGTAAAAACTAGGAGAGAGGTAGAGGGTCTAGTCCTAGGAGTCTGTTATGGTTGCGCTTCCTCGCTCGGCACTAGTTGTGGCTCAACCTCCATCCTAGATGTGATGTTGTTGGCACTAGCAATAATTCAACTTCATCGTCCTCATCCTCCTCAACATCATCCAGTGTGAATCCACCCCTCCTCCATAGCTTGCCCCTCCAAATCATAGATCTCATCCCCTATAAACAATGGAGGTTTCTCCTATGATGTCCAAACACTATAAGGATCTATATCATCCATATCAATTAGACCAACTGGTGTTTCCTCTACCTTCCTTGGGTGCAACCGAAGATTATATTGCACATAGACAAAGTCATTGAGGCATTTATGAGCTAACTTGTTCTCTTCTTCTTGTGGATGGCCTTGAACAAGCTCCAATTGCACTCACCACTAGATGAACTACAAGGCTAACATAAGATTCAGAGGGCAATTTTTTGCAAATTTGGGATATTTACACTCCAAGTTTTTAATTTTTATCTACTTATCATGCATGTGAAAGACTCCAAAATTCCAATAATTATACCTGGGGTTTTAGTGGTTCTTCCTCTCTTGGTCAACTCTGAAGAGAATAGCTAACCACTTACATTTTGATAAATTTCCAATTCGGACAGAATGAGGTCTCTCACCTCAAGCTCGGGTGTCATCCTCTGAAAGCATGCAGTGAGGCCCTCCATGACCTCTCCATTAGGATCTGAGTAGGAATCCAAAAAGAAAAAACGAAGGTTGAGGAAGTATCTTGCTGCATGAATGGGTTGGTGGAGCTGATTGTTCCACCTCTTATCAATAATTTCTCATATGGGATCGAAATTGAGGTTGTCCCCTTTGTAGTATTTTTTTGGTAGTATTGGACTTTGATCCCCATCTATCAAACGGAAAACTCTAACCAAGGACTCCAACACCTACAATTGAAAAATACAAAAAGATTAATCATTGAAGTTACAAATTAATAATGAAAAACTTGAATACAAAAAAATTAATTATTCAAGTTTCCAGGTTACCTTCCGTTGGTAAACAGATTTGTCACTGCAAATGCTTTCTTTAGAATGACCCTATTTGCCCTATGAGTAGTGACAACTGTGCCAACAATTGGAGAGATTGCAATTAGATCACCATCAAATCACAATCTTCCTCTGTGTTTGAGAGGGGCAGCTCCCTCGTATGATGGGGATGTTTGTAATTTTAGTGTACTTTTAACCTAAAAGTACAAAAAGGAAAGAAGGCAAAACTAAAGAAAATAGCCAATAGAAACCTCAAAGTACACATAGGAATACCATTTGAGATTCCAGACGGATGAAGATTACAAAAGAGGTTTAAGAACATTATGCAATGATGACAAAATAAGGATAGCAAACCTTGGCATACAACAAGATAGGCTATGCCAATGCATTCAAATCAAGGTACTAGGAAGTGAGTGCATTTCTTCACATCAATTACATAAATTGGAGAAATTGTTGGATTTTCACAATACATAAAGATATCACCAACCTAACATACAAGAAATTGGTAATAATAACTCCGTAACACATTTGGACATACGAATAAAATGCATTCTTCATTATGCTTTTGAAAATATACAAATTCAAAAACCTTTAGGTACAATATGTAAACCCAAAAACCTGTTTGGAAATTTCTCCATAATTTCCCCTTTGCCCAAAAGTCCCCCTTTTACATTACATAAGCCTTGTATTTATAGGCTCTCTTTGATAACCAGCTTGTAACCACTTAGGATAACTAACTAACCGCTTTTTGTAACTACTTAGAATAACTACCTAAGATGGTTACTTTTTGTAACTACTTAGAATAACTACCTAAGATGGTTACTTTAGGTAACTACTTAAGTAACCACTTAGGATAACCACTTAGGGTAACTACCTAGTGTAACTACCTAAGTGACTACTTAGAATAACTACCTTTTTTAACAAGTTAGAGTCTACCTAACCTTTACAATGATAGAGCCCAAAAGCTAATTTTTGTTACAATAAGTGACAGAAGTCACTTAGGAATATAACAAGAAACTTGTCACTTTCAAATTAGGGTTTTGCTGAGGTTTTGTCTCCATTTGCTTCTTTTGTACCTGCAACTTTCTTACAATTTGACCATTTGAGAAAACAAAACACATCCTCTTGTAAGAGTGAACAAATAATCTTGTTCCTATAGCATCAAAAAGGATAAGATATTGATATTGTTGAAGTGTCGATACGTCTTCTCCCAATCCATTTGATGACAACTTGGTCTTTGAGGACATATACTCTAACCGAATCTGTCGGGCAACTTCTCTTCTTCATGAACCACATTAAAAATCTTTCCAAGGCTTGAATGTCCTCCTTACAAAAATCCCATTCTTGATCACCATAAACTATTATCACAGATACCTTGAATTTTGAAAGAGGTAGGCAAAATCAAACTTAGTTGAATTTGTTATCTCACTTGATCAATATCATATTTTATAGTAACCTCCAACATCGCCAAATCGCACAAAGATTGTCACTGGAAGCATGCCTTTGACTATGATAACAAATAAACATTTGTTTCCCCTTGCCTTCCAAAATATATAGAAATCATAAATTATTCTTGATCTTTAAATACCTTGGTGCCTTCATTCATTCTATCAAACATTTCATGTGCTTCACTTGCACTTCTTGAGAATTTGTAACTACCCATTTTGTCTTGAAATATATGGCCTAATCATTCACCATTTGAAACAATGTCCCAACTTGTGTTGAAGCTTGTACATTGGATGTCAATTGAACATGTAAAATGATATTAAAGTGCCAATGGCCCATTATCCTAAGTATGTTTCCCCATAAATTTACAAAGACAACCTTTTCCTTTAAGATAGAATATCTATTTGAGACTTCAGACAGCATTCCCCATCACAACTAGCAAAAGTATATCACATACAGCAATGTGACCTGTATAGCGGCCCATAAGCCTCCCACGATCCATACCATTTTCATCACTCCCTTCTATATGAGTTGCATTGATTACAATGATAACTATCAAGAAGAATCTATATTCCATTTCTTTTTCATAAATACCATCTCATTCTAGATCTATCATATGGTCATGGGTAATGTGCCATTCGAGTGTTAGATTTGATGATGTTCTCGAGGCATCTGTCAAATATTGTGCTACTTTTCTATGCTCCCACCTTGTCCCAAGTAGCGAGGGCACTGCACATCTTATGATCATTACAATCCACAAGATGACATCTCTTTGAAGCCTTCCATCCACATAATCAGGTGCAATCTATGATCTGTACTTTGTATGCATGTCTTCAAGATCGTTTACAGCTCGAAGCCCTCTATTCTTTACTCTGTGAATATGTCCATAACCTGTTCAAGAGCTCTCATTGTTTTGCAATCGGTGAGGATGTTGGAAACGTTATCTACCAATTGCATATGATTTAGGAGTTTCAAAAACCTCTTCAAACAAATCCTTTTTTGTGCATGTCCAGTAACCATGGCTTTTCATGAGATAACATCTCTTCAATGCATTCTATAAAACAATTTACGGGCGTTGGCTGTGATTCCAAATTTTGAATGAATGTTTTCAAGAGCATTTCCAGCTATAAAGGCTGACAAAATTCCCCACCAATAGTATTTGATTAATGCTCATAACTTGTTCCAAAGTTCCCACTTTTGTGTAAGCTTGGAGGAATATGTAAAGGGTTGCGCAATTCTTATTTACACCCGCCACTTGCATTTTCATGAAGGTTTTCTATAGAGCTTTTTTTTGTTTTAATTTTTGCAATCTCTCTATTTCAAGATGTCACCTCTTTGAAGCTTTCCTCCTTGTCAACTGGTTCAGATGTATGGTCCACAGGTGCACTTTCGCTTGAATATGGAAGAGCTATGTTACCCCGAGTTTCCGGGACGGGGGGACAGGGGGATGGGGAAACGAGTTTCCGGGACGTTTATTTTTTGGCCAGAGCAAGGGACGGCTATATATATATATATATATATATATATATATATATATATATATATATATTCATGAATTTCAGAATTACATAACATTGCTACATTCATCGTAGCAACATAATTTAAAATTATCAATTCCATTCATCACATCAGCATAGAACATAGCATCAAATCGAATCATCATCTAAGAATACTAAAGTCTAAGAATAGGAACATAGGATGACATCAAATGAATCAAATGAGAGAATCAATCTACTTCTGGATATTGAACGAATCAATCTTCCATAGCTGGGCGATATGTTTGGTCTTTAGAGCCCTTGCTTGTGGTTTTTGAGAAGAATTGAATTTATTGTGCCAAATTGTTCCTAGACAGATAGCAGCCATCTTGTCTGAGGAGTAATAAGCTACAACAGTATATTTCTAGGCGCTTATTGCTGCTATTAGAGCATTATCAAAGCTGGAAACAATCTAAGTATTCCTCAACCCAGCGATAGTCATTTCCAGGTCTGCGATATGAATATCAAACAGAAGTCTAATTTACAATCATTTTCAGGTTTGGTTTGTTGAACAGAAGTTTGAATTTCAGTCATAGTTGGATGCTAAGTTTGTGATGACTTCCAAAAAAATAAACTTTCAACATATGTTAAGTTAAACATAACATATTTTATTATTTAATGACTTCCAATGCGTGGTTCCCACGAAAGGGCAAAAAATTGCCATTTATTAATGTTTTTTTTTAATTAAATTTTATTTTGAAATCGAAAACTTCAAGCAGTCCCCAAGACGGACTGGAAACAGCTATGCAGTCCCCAAGACAGTCAACGCCAGCTATAAACGCGTTTCCGATTTTCCTGCCTGAGTGGGGACGGCTTGGAAATATTTTCAGTCGTCCCCAAGTCCCCGAAACGGGGACAGTTTTCGAAACCTGGGGCTTATGGGCGGAAACACATCCCCAAGTAGCATAGTGGAAGATTCGTGTCAATTTCTTGAATTTTTTATAGATGTTCTATTGTGTCCTATTCACACATCGCCCATCAAAGTTGGGAGCCCCTATCTTGTTTTGTCCGCTTGGCCTTTTCGGTTTTGGCCTTCTTAGTACCTCTAGTTCTAGTCTCTTGAGCTTCCTTCCATTCTAGTTGAGAGGTGATGAATTTTGACTAAGTCTTGGGTCAGGTTTTGTTTCCTGTCATTTAGGGTTCCAATTTTGAAGTGTTGCATGTCCTTAAGTTGTAAAGTTTAGTAAAATTTTGAGTTTTGCATCCTTTGAAAGGGTGAGTTTGGAGCGGGCTAGGTAAGCACTTCCGGAGCTCCAACATCAATCCAGAGTCAAGAGGACTTATGAAATGAGCCGGAATGATTAAGAATGGATCAGACCCAGTATTGGTAAGCATAAGAAAACATAAAGGATGCCCTGGTTCAAATTGAGAAAGGAATTCCTAAACATTTCAAAATGAGGTCCCTAAATGAAGTAGAATGTACAAGATACCCAAAGGTCCCCACATGGTGCCATAATTCAATGGACAATGAAAACTTCAAATAAAAGTCAAAAGATGTAATGCAGATATTTGACATGAATTACATGCGCCAAAATAAAAAGGAAATCCTCATAAAAGTCATGTCCTTATAAATTCCCCTTCAAATGCAATAAGGAAAGAGAGCAAAGTGAAAGAAAAAATAACGAAGTGGTGAAATCCACTTACATACATGCCAAGTGCGCTTAGGGGTGCCTAACTCACCAAGTCATAGATGTTGGATAATCGTAGACACACAATATGTTGCAACGGCTATATACTTCTGCCTAAGCAGGACTTTGTGTATAGAAAATCATCCAAGATTTACCATAGCTTCCAAGTCGTGCCCAAAATCTACATTTTATAGAGCTAATGAAGCCACGACAAGGTTGAGGAAAGAAAATTTGTGACAATTTGAGGAAATACAAAATCTGTTAAGAGCTTGTGTATGTGCTTACCAGCGCCTTTTTCATGCAATTAGGTGGAGTGTTGTTCCGCTCACGCCTAGGGAGGAATTGCAAAGTTCATGTTCCATTCTTGTCTCTAACAGGCAAACAACCTACCTTGCATCGGCGCAGGGGCTCAAAGAGAGGCCCAACCATGGAAAGGAACCAGTTTGCATGTTTGAAATTTGTCGCCTTACTCAGAGTGTGAATTTTCTCAAAATAAAGGTCCGTTGCAGGTCCTTGTGAATGCTCAAATCATGCACAGTGAAGTCAAGGAGGTCTCCACTATGTACAAACCATGCTTGGGATCAGCCAATTGCAAAGCGCATGAAATGGTTCAAATGGTTGAAATCGCTTCCCCAGCAGACATACACCCAAGTGCACGAGCCTACTTGTAGCACAAGTAATGTTCAATGGAGAGAATCCATTATAGAGGTGTTCGAGAGTGTTGTTCATTGCAACCAAGTTAATGTTGCAAAAGATCGAAATCCCTCCTATGCTATGGAATCCACGAGAGCTGCAAAAAAAAATATGCAAAGGCACAGTCTTCATGTGTCCAATGAATGATGCAGATAGGAAATAGTACGCTATAGGCCTTCGTCTGCGCCCAGCGCATATTACAATGGAGGAACTTTGAGAGTGAAAAATCCACCGTCGGGCCCCATACGCGCTCAGGGCGCAATTCCGGCAATGTCGAGGAACGAGATGAAAATAAAATTCCAAGGGGACCCCCTATTCGCACTCCTAGCATGAGTCAATGATGGTTAAGGAACATTCGAAATGAAAAAGGTTTTCCATGATGCATCAAGGGCATCTTGGGCGCGAATTTGCAAAAGTCAAGGAAACACCGAAGTAAAATGAATCCTCAAGGTAGTCTCATACGCGCCCAATGGAAAATTTACCAAGTCAGGGAATGTTTGAAAAAAAGAAAGTCTGCAACAGAGTCCAAATCGCACCCTATGCATTTCCCCAAGGAATATTTACAACAGAAATAATCCCTCATGGAGACTCAAACGCACCCATCGCAAATACCAGTCCCTCATGAACACTTTGGAAAATGGAAAATTTCAGCATATGGTTTGGAATGCGCCATGGGCACTAAAATGATATACTCAAGGAAAGAAATGAAGAAAAATATCCATGGGTAAGGCCAAATCATGCCCAGCGCATTTCAAAGTAAGTCAAGGAACTTTGAAAAAAAAAAGTATCTGCGAGTATGCCCAATACACGCCCTGAGCGCAATTTTTCTATAGGCAAGGAAATTTTGGAAACAAAGGAAGCCCATGGCATAAACAAAAATGCGCTCATAGTGCTAAACAATAGACAACAAAGAAAGGTATTAAACTTTTATCCTTCGCTAGAATGAATATGCATTGGAGGGGGATGTGAAGGTACATGAAAATGGGCTTTGGACATGTAAAAAATTAAATTTCTTCCTTTAGGATATAAGGATGCTCATGTTGAGGAATGGAGTTAATCTTTTGATAATGAGTTTGTGAGCCCAAGAAATTTTATTTGAAAGATTGGGATCTTTTACTATATCTCATATGCACCCTATGATACCAAGCTATACAGAAGTCAAGGAATTTTTTTTAAAATGTTAAGATTCTCTTGAATTTGTCAAGGGTGGTGGGATATTTCCAAAGTTCAAATTCATTTTTAAAAGTGCACTCAAGAAAAAAATCAAAAGAGAGAGTTGATAGTTTATTTCTTTTTTTCGAGTTTCTCTTCCTCAACGATGAACTCGTTCGCAAAGAAGTTTAATCTGTTTTTTCACTTCTCGCATGATCTTATATATGTTCAAATTATGTTTTGCAGGAAGAAGGAATGGCAGAACCAAGAGGAACAAATTTGACCAAAAAGCAACTGATCAAGAAAAAGCATAGGGAATCCTATCTTGAATCCAAAATTCTATCAAAATGGATAGATGTTGGAGACATGAACCTCGGAGGCCGAGACATGAACGAGTTTAGCAGGAGAATGTTTAGGTACAAAGACCACGATCCGACACACTTGGCTACTCAGATTGTAAAGAGTGGGATCATGGTTGTGGCTGGTTTTCTTATGGCTTGCCAACATGCAGAATTGATAGTTGAATGCTCAAGGCATTATAAACCAAATGACAGAACAATCAAGAATCCAGATGGAAAAATTATAGCAAATCTCTCTCCACCAACAATTTCAGAGGCATTTGGAATCCCAACATACAAGACAATGGTACTGAAATCAAAGAAGCAAGCACTTAAGAGTTTTTATTGTTGGGATTGAACATTGTGAAGGCATAATAAACAATAAGTGGTTGCGGAGGAATAGAGTTCATCGTTCCAAGTTGCCTAAACAGCTGGTTTGGCTTGATCTCCAACACGAATACAGCGATTTAGTCATAATGTTGAACAGAACTTTCGGGATTCCACAATCCTATCAGTTCAAGGCATGGATGTGTTATTTTATTGAACAGGCGATCAAAGGATTCAACAACATGGATTGTGCTAGAATGATTAGCGACAACTTAAATGAGCAACTTGTGAATTTGGAGCAGTCAGGCTAGTTCTCTATGAGCTCCTATGTCATCTACATGTTGGACCGTATGACAAAATATGATGGATTGAGCTGCAAAGGAACAATTGGAAGTGGTGCCCACCGCTTAAAGGTGCATGAATGCTACCTCAGTTGCAATTGTATGCCAAGGATAATTTTGTCAAAGTCAACAATTCTTTTGCAATGCGCATTGTCAAGACTCTACAAAAGAGATTGCACATGATACTATCATTCGAGGTGATGAAATTGGTTGCTCGGAGTATGAAGCATAGTTCGTCCAGTTCCCTACCTTTTCCTACATCAGAGTACATGGATTTTCTGCACAGTCATATAAACTCCCGAGATATCCAACTAATAAAATAGTCCTACTAGAGGTTACTCAGCAATTGACAGTTTATGACAAAATTCAAAAGAGCAAGAAAAAGTTGGGACTTGAATTCCCAATCTCCATAGGAGAAGACAAAGTCGAGATGTGTTCTTGTTTGCAAGCGGTCGAAAGGTCATCAAAGGAGTTGCATTTCTATTGACTGTCACTTTTCCAACAAGGCCAAATTATGATCCTTACAACAAAATTAGAGTGATGGCAGGGATGAAATATCAACACCAGATGTACCTCGAGGATGTTTGGGCCAATATTAGAAACGAGAATGAGATCAAAAGAGGATGTATTCCAGGTTGCCACTTAATATTATCAGAGAATGCAAGATCCTTCAGGTACCTGATCAAATGGAAGAGGATATGAATATGATCCAAAATGGATACAACCTAGAAAAGGAAAGGACCATCCATCCATATGATTGGTCTAGGAAGGAAGTAGTGGACATCAATGCATCGTATGCACCAGTTATGGAATTCACAAAATGGTGGGTTGAGCGACAGATTAGCAGGCTGAAGGTACCTAAGGATATCTTGACATATAACTTCATGGGTCATCAATCGTTGAGGGATGAAAGACTGAGACAACCTTCAAAAGTGAGAATCAAAGAAGAAGAAATCCCATCAGAGAGTGTTGAGCGAAAGAAAAGAACGAGTATTACTTGGGAAGTGCAACCAACAGGTAGGCCTAACCTTCACATTGAAGAACCCCAATAGAAAAGGTAGAGGTCAGAGACTACTCGATCATCACCTAGTCAAACTCTGATTTTGCAGGAGATAGATCCTTTAACTAGGAGAGAAGTAGAAACAAGCAGAGAAGAATAGAACAAGAAGATCAAATGACTAGGCTGATGCAAGACAGAGAAAGCATCAATGCCTATCAAAATTTCGCTCACATTTACCATTGAACTTAATCACAGTCAAGAACTAACATAAAAGGAACCTTCGAATCTATTGTGTGATCTTTTGCAATCTTAGCATACAAATGATCTTGATCAAGAGAGGATAAGATATCTCAATAATTTGTTCTACTGTTGGTGGGTCATAAAACACACATCAACATGTTCATATTTTGTTCTAAAGATCCCATTGTGGCATGGGCAGGGAGGATGGTGTTGTCATAGTTTGTTGACTCCGCAAGTCTCACTTGCCCATTGCATTTGCTTCATAATTTCCGAAGCCTTTTCAACAAATCCATTTTGTATACATATCCTACAACCATGGCTCTTCGATGCACTTGTTAAAACCTTAAATGTGCTTTGTCTATATTTCAATTGACATCATATGTTATTCCATCCTTATCAAAATGGTAAGTAGTTATGTGCAAGTAGTTATTATAACTACCTTGCCCAAAACTACGTTGTGAATAGTTGTCCACCTTTACAAAGTTACCAACAACACACATATGTTGAGCCTTGTTACTATCGGGCATTTGATGAACTTGTTGAAATTGTCAATCGTGGTGTAACATTCTCTTTTAGTAAGTTCTCCTCCTTAGCTAAAACACCGATTTATCTTCAACTTCAAACTACTTCATTCTATTTGCCTTGTCGGAGTTTTGAGCAACTTAACCAACTCAACGAAATAACTCATATAATACCTTTGTCAATGTTGAAAGGTTCATACATAACTTTATCAACTTCATCGGTGTTTTCAATAAGCCTTTTAAGAGGCTAGAAATGTGGTTGATTTGACCTTTGGATCCTCAATATGATTTCCCTAATCAGCACTTAGACAACTTTGCACAACTCTGCCATTGGTTTTGAAACTTTCACTCTTTCCTTAACCATGATGGTTGTCAATATTTGGAGTGTTGTTCATAACTCATGAGATATGCAAAATCTGATTTTGACAACCTTCATTGGAATTTTGGCACTTTCATTATCAACTTGAGAAGGATAATTATCTGATTTCATATGTAACCTTATAATATTTTCACAAAACCCCCTTTTTTTTGTCAAACCTGTGTGCTCGATGAATGAGAGAAAAGGTGTAACATTTTCTCAAGTTGATGCTAACAAAGTTTGTGAGATGCAAAGATTACCATTTGTAACCAAAACTCATAAATCCAAACCCCTTTAAATTAAATGGAACCTTCAAATTTATCATTTTTGCAAATGTTTCAATGGATAAGTGAAGCATTCAGATCTCTCAAACTAGGTCTTTTGACCTAAAAACTTGTTAATTATCCTAAAATAGCCATGAAGACTACCATACAAAGGGTTTTTTCATCATTTTTCACATATTTTCAAACAGTTATTTTTAGTTTCTCGGTAAGCTGCATCACCACTCCTATGAGGTCAATTGGATTGTAGGAAGCTTCCTCTTCAAGGTGGCAAGAGAAATGATTGGAGATATATTCAACTAAAAGGTTTCCATCTTAAGGACTTTAATGCAAAAAGTTGAAAATTGGTCATGTTTAAAATTAGGGCTAACAGCTGGCTCTAACAAGGGACAAGGCCTGCAAAGGAGGCAAAAGGAACCCAAAATCTTAGTCAAAGATCACTGCATTATCCAACATGGGCAATAGAGTCAAGGAGAGAAGACATCGTAGGGATCTAACTGGAGAGACTGGAAGCAAGCCAAAAATGGAACACACAAAAAAAATTGGCTACCCCTACCATAGGCAACTCCAAAAATAATCATTCAAAGCCATTAACAGGTTGAGAGAAATAGGCACATGTGCGAAAAAGGGACATGCACATGTTTAACACCTATGATCTCAATAGGTTGACCAAACAGACATACATGAAGTGAGAAAGATCTTTGACCAATGGACCAAACAACCAAATCTCATCATAAATCTCTGAGCTCTCATGAATCACATTGGTACCATCTTGAACATTGCTACTGATAAATTTTGGCAACTCGTCTACATACCAGTATCTTCTATCTGAAGATTCTTCTGATTGTTTGGCTTTGAAACAATCAATCCACGAATTACACAACCTTCATACAATTTGTGATGAGAAGAGACCTATGTAGATACTACCATCAAATTTTGTTCTTGAATACCAACTGGAGAACCATCTGTAGAAATGCATTCATCTAAAAACAAGGGATTTGGATAGACATCTTCCCCATAGAGGAATTCACCATCTAAAGCCTTCAAACACCAACGTGAAATTTGAACATCATGAGAATTATCTTCATCAAACCCCATCCTGATTTAGATCTTCTCATAGCTCATTCCTTGCTTCATTATTGGTGCGCTTTCTAACAATATCCTTTGATATAGGGATGCCTACTTGATCAAAAGATTCAAAAAGAGGATTGCTTCGAACTTTGAATGCTTCAAAAGACATTGAATGCACTTCCATCAAACTCGGGACATTTGTCGACATATTCTCATAGCTTTCATCTTCAATCTTTTCACCCATATTCATATGGTCATCTATATGATCTCAGTGGACTACTTTTTCTCCATGATACTCTTTATGAAACATGAAAGCTTCATACTCAAGTTGCATGAAAATTTGGAAAAGATTACTTGATGATTCATATCCTTCTACTTGGAGTTGATCTTCAAATCTTTCATTAACTGTATGAATCAATGAAGGTCCATCAATATCTTCAAAAGTGAAGATTTCCATTTCTAGGACAAGAAGGTACCTGCAAAGGTTCACTTGTGGTTGTTTCTTGATCAGTGATAGTGGTTAAATTCTAAAGAACTGATTTTTTCAATAGAGCTATCATTATTAATCGTTAGTTACGGATGAAGAGGAATATCTTCTCCACATAAGAAGTCATCATCTAAAGCATTGAGACATCAACTTGGAATAATAGCTACCTAAAATTCCTCTTCTAAAATTATTTCTTTGTCGTTACTTTTAAATTGGGGCTGCATACTAGTATCAAAAACTTTTGATACCTCTTCTTGTAGCTCCTCATTTTCAAGTGGATGGAAGGCTTCTTCTTTGCTATGAAAATCATTACTATCCTTTTGGCGTGCTCTAATGCAATCTTCTTTTTCTATTGGAACCATTTCTTGGTCATCTTCTTGAGCAGTTCTAACTTGTCTTTCTTCAATGCATGCAAGTTTTAGTGAATCATTTCCAGCAATTTGATCAAAAAACTTTTGGTCATAAGAAAATGACCTTGCTCTTGCCTTTTTATTTTATCGTTTGCAATCTTTGAAGCAACGAAGGATGGATTTTATCAGGATCAAGCTGCACATTGCCATAGAAACTTCTCAAAAATTGAATTTGTTTAGGATCATCAGGATCTTAATCTCTTTGACCAGCAAGTGTAGGGGAAGAAGCATCATCATTGTTGTCCATCGTTGATTTAAGTGAATGATCATGAGAGAAACCAATTCCCTTTTCCATCTTTCTCTTCAATATTGCTCAGAGTTTTAAGCAATGAATGATGAATCTTTTCTAGAGCAAGGTGCAAGCCACCATAGAAACTCTTCAAGAAGTTGACATCTTCAGGATCATTGAGAATCTGATTTTGTTGAGCAATAGGTGCAAGAGAGGCATTTCTATTATTTTTTCATTGTTGATTCCAAATCTTTATCTTTGCACGTGCAACCTCTCTATGATAAAAATTCCTAATCACGAGAAAGAAGATTACTTTCTACCCCATCTCTTTCTTCAATCCTCTGCAAAACCTCAAACAACAAAGGCTTAATCTTATGAGAAGGAAATTGCATGCCACCGTAAAAGCTCTTCAGAAATTCAACTTGTACGGGTTCATCAAGAACCTGCTTCTTTTGACACAAAAAGTCTTCATCGTCACTTTCACTGTCACTTTCTAATTTTCCTTTGTACCAAACCATGGTTCTGAATTTGAACTTTCAGATAGAGTCAACAACCTTCATTTTAGAGAAGGTGCCTTTAAAACATATAAGGAACAACATGCACTGGCATTTTTCGATCCCCAACACCTTCACAATCTTTGTAACTCTTTGTGCAAATAAGTTGTCGAAAACAATGTATGCAACACTCGCTCCTTCAGGCTTCTTTGAATAACTTGAGTCTAGTCATGCTTGACTCGCAAACATTTGCTTCAAAGCCATCAATAAACTAAGAATACTTTGCAATGTTAAGAAAACCATAACCAACCTTGTGGCACCCGCTCTTACCAAGTCTTTACCTTGAATGTGTTCTCTCATCAAGCGAACAACCCAAGGGTGATTGTAGATGTATTTTGTGATCCTCCTTACATCCTCTACAACTGGTGTCACCCAATCTAGTTTGCCTATGTCCTCCAAAAGAAAGTCAAGCACATGTGCTACACAAAGTGTCCAAAAAAGTGTTATGTCTTTCTCTTGAAGCATTTTTCCAACTGCCACATATGCTAATGCATTACCGGTTATTATTTGCACCACATTTTCAACTTCCACCTCCATGATAACTTGCTTCAACATTAGAGGCAAAGTTTCAACATTTTTCACATTGTTGGAGGCATCCACTGATTTCAAGAACACCACATTATCCTTGCAAGCAACCAAAAAATTAATGATGGTGCAATTTTTGCCATCCATCCACCCATCGGAAAGAATAGTGCAGCCAAATTTTTTCCATTCCTTTCTTTACTCTTCCACTTTTTTTGCCATGTCTACTACATTTGTGAGCAATCTACAAGTACAAAGAGAAATTACCTTTAAATACACAATTTTGATAAAAAAAAAAACCAATGTTACCCCAAGTTTCAGGAAAGGGGACATGGGGGACGAGTTTTTGGGACGGCAATTTTTTTTGCCAAATATAGAGACGGAAAAGAGGACAGCTATATAAATAGAGGGAAAATTTAAAATATATAGGGAAATTTGCATATATACATTACATTCATGTTAATGTTATAGCGTCGGTCAGTAAATTAATCAATTGGAATCATCTCTGGAAAATGATTAAATGTATTTATTATGTATATATATATATATATATATAATTGAGTTATATATATATCCAAATTATATATATATATGATAATGATAATAATACATAAAAATATTGATTGAGTTATCGACCGATATATATATATATCATTGGAGATCACGATACTTATTGTGCGGCTTGTATAAGAGGCATCTCGAACATTTCTTCAAGAGCTTTGAACATGGCATATGCTGAATCTAGTCTGATAATTATAGGCACTAGATGATCCTTCACTCCATCTACTAGCAATTTCATTGCTTTTGTATTATTATTTTCCCATTGAATCTTTTCATCTTTCTCATTTTGTTCAGGTTCCTTTTCTTTCACCACTATGATTAATTCGTTCTCTTTGAATGTTATTAACATTCGAAATTTCCAAGGTACGAAATTTGAGGCGCCTTCAAGTCTATCCTCAAGTCTAACTCCGTTCACCATTTTGATGAGTCTAATAATTTTATCACAAAGTATTTATATAGTTTGATAGATTAATATAAGAATCTGATCTGGATCTTTTATTCCAAACTTGGCTCTGATACCATGTTAAAATACTAAGATCAGATGTGATATATATTTAATTCTATTTTTATATCAGTCTGTGTACTTGAAATATATATATTATTCTATATATATAAATCTGCACTTGGAAGAACACTACTTTTTATTTTTGTGTCTTCCAGATGCAGATTTCTCAAAATATAAATATCCAAATAAGAGAACATGTCTCATGGAGAGACATGCCTCTACGAATGTAGAGTCATGTCTCTACATGAGACATGTCCTTTAACTGCTGCAAGAGATGTCGTTTCTAACAGGTCTCAATACTCTGCCTTATCTAGTCAAGTCACAAACAACATGAACACCTAGGTGATAGACAGTGGGGCCTTCAGGCACATAACAAGATTCCGAGATCACCTAGATTCCATTGAGGAAACTTCTAATGAGGACGTAACTATTGGAGATGATACAAACTATCCAGTAAAAGGAATTGGGTCTTGTACCATTCAACTCAAATTTGGTGTCTCGCTCCAACTCACAGGAATACTATTTGTACCTGGGATCAAAAGAAACTTAGTTTCTATCTTGGCTCTTGAAGACAAGGGATACAGGATCACATTTATGGAAGGAAAAGTAGTAGCCTGGCCCAAGAACTCTACCATTAAAAATGTTCACACTATTGGTATAAGACAAGGATGTCTTTATAAACTATGCACTTCTTCTCAAGTCCTAATTCATGAATCATCTAATGAGAATGAAATTTGGCATGGAAGACTAGGGCTTTCCACTTTCGTGGTTTACCCAGTTTAGAGAAGATGGTCACTGGTCTACCAAAACTCAAAATTGAACATGTAGGGACCTGCAAAGGTTGTGCATTAGGAAAGAATATCAAAAGAACTTTTCACAATAGTGAAAGTAAATCTAAAAATGTATTAAAAACTTATTCACTCTGATTTGTGTGGACCTATGTCTATTCTCTCCATTGGAGGATTCTTGTATTACATTATCTTTGTAGATAACTACTCTAGGAAAACATGGATATATTTTCTTACACGTAAAGAGTCTAAAGAAATTCTCTTAAAGTTTAAAGAATTTAAAGCTCTAGTAGAAAATGTATCTGGAAAGAGTATTAAAACACTAAGAACAGACAATGGGAAGGAATACACTTCAGAAGCCTTCCAAAACTTTTGTAAAACTATAGGATTAAGAGGGAGTACATTGTTCCTTACAACCCTCAACAAAACGGAGTTGCAAAAAGAGAGAACATAACTATTGTTGAATGTGCCAAAGCTATGATGCATGATCAAAACCTAGAAACTCACCTCTGGGAAGAAGCTTCTAATACTGTCGTCTACATTCAAAATAGATGTCCTCATTCTCATTTACAAAACAAGACTTCTGAAGAAGTATTCAGTGGAACTAAACCAAAAATAAGCCATCTTAAGATATTTGGATGTCCAGTCTACATTCATATTCCTAAGGAGAAAAGAACCAAATTAGAACCTTCGGGGAAGAAAGGTATACTAGTTAGATATAGTGAAACATCCAAGGCATATAGAATTTACATTCCAGGACAAAGAAATATTGAGCTAAGCAGAGATGTGAGCTTCGAGGAAGATATTGCATTGAAAAGATCCCAAGATGAAAATGAAATGAATGATGATAGTCAAGAAGATCTCTATCCAAATATTCAGACAGAGATACAAGAGATCATTGAGGACAATGATTTCAGTGATCACATGGATACTGCTGAAGAGATCAAAACAAACAAGAAAAGACCTCTATGGTCTAGGAAGATGATTGACGAAGTAGGAAGATATGCAACTCCTTCGGGTACGTCCAGAGAAAGCAAAGGACCCAACAGATTTTCTAGTTATGTTGCACTAATGAGTGAATTAATAAAATCAGAGCCTTATAATGTTGAGGAAGCTCTTCAACATCTTACTTGGAAGGATGCCATGACAGAAGAATACAATTCTATCATTAAGAATGATGTCTGGGATATTGTACCCAGGCCCAAAAATAAATCAGTGGTTTCCTCCAAATGCTTATTCAAAATCAAACATGCAATAAATGGAAGTATAGAAAAATGCAAGGCAAGGTTTGTTGCTAGAGGTTTCTCTCAGAAAGAAGGCATCGACTATGAAGAAACATTTGCTCCAATTGCCAGGTATACCTCTATCAGAACTATAATAGCTATTGTTGCATCTAAGGGTTGGAAAATCCATCAAATGGATGTAAAGACTGCTTTCTTGAATGGAGTCATTAAAGAAGTATACCTAGAGCAACCTGAAGGATTCATAGTTCACAATACATAGTCTCATGTCTGCAAACTAAAGAAAGCATTATATGGTCTCAAATAAGCTCCTAGAGCTTGGTATGAAAGGATCGACCATTATCTATCAAAACTCAACTTCTCCAAAAATGATGCAGACCCGAATTTCTATTTCAAAATATTAGATGGAGACATGTTGATTATGATTCTTTATGTTAATGATTTATTAATCACAGGAGAAGAGCACCTCATCATCAAATGCAAACAAGACCTAGCATCTGAATTTGATATGAAAGACTTGGGAATTCTTCATTACTTTCTTGGATTGGAAGTTTGGCAACATGGAAATAACATATTTCTAAATCAAGGAAAGTATATTGTGGACATCCTCAAGAGATTCGGAATGATGAATTGCAAGCCCATGTCTACTCCAAAGGAGACAAACCTACTCAAACTCAAGGAAGCAGCTGATGACTCGGAGCCTGCAGATTCTACCCTATACAGACAAATAATCAGGTCCTTGATGTACTTAGTAAACACTAGGCCTGATATTTGCTAAGCAGTGAATGCACTTAGTCAATTCATGAGTGAACCAAAGCAAATACACCTAGTAGTAGCTAAGCACATCCTAAGATATCTTCGAGGCACAATTAGATATGGGTTGAGATATAAAGATGTGGACCTAAACTTGCATGGATATACTGATTCAGATTGGGCCAGAAGTATTGTGGATCGAAAAAGAACCTTTGGATGTTGCTTCAGTTTAGGATCAGCCATGATTTCTTGGTTCAACAGAAAACAATCCTTTGTAGGTCAAAGTTCCACTGAAGCATAATATATTGCAGCATCAATGGGAGCACGAGAAGCAGTTTGGTTGAGAAAACTTCTAGTTGGACTATTTGGAAAATCACTAAAGCCCACCATTGTTCATTTTGACAGTCAAAGTTGCATTAAACTATCCTTGAATCCAGTGTTTCATAACAAGTCCAAACATATTGAGATACCTTATCACTACATTAGAGACATGGTGGAAAAGAACGTGGTGGAATTGAAATATGTTAGTACAGATGAACAGACAACAAATATACTCACCAAACCTCTTGCGAAGATTAAGGTAGAATACTTTAGAGGTAAACTTGGTATGATTGTAATTTTTAAGAATGAGTCTCAGTATCTTTGATCATTGTACTAATCAAATATTTATTTGTTATCATGAGTGTTATTTCATAAATATACATATGTGATTTGTGTGCGTCATGAAGAAGTGACAGCTTTTAATGATTGCACTTGTATATCTGCCAGTTATTGGAAGGTGACAATCTTACAATAACATGTCCTCATCATGATGGATATCATATCTAAGCAGATCATCATGATGATGTCTCTATGGAAGGTGCACATACTTTATATACTTCCATTAGAGATATGAGTACTTGGTGAACATCATGAGAATTGATGTTAGCGGGCCATTAACCTGAGTACTTGGTGAATATCATGGACTTGATATTAGCAGGCCATTACTCCTAATATTATGAGATAATATCTTTATAACCCTTATGAGTACTTGGTGAACATCATGAGACTTGATGTTAGCAGGCCATTACTCTTGAGTACTTGGTGAATAACATGGATTTGATATTAGTAGGACATTATTCCTGATATTATGAGATAACATCATTTCCAATCTTACATTGAGGTAATATTTATTCATATTGTGTATGAATCTTTTCATAAACATCTTCCCTAGTTAAGAGGGAGTGTTAATGTTATAGCATCGGTTAGTAAATTAATCAATTGGAATCATCTCTGGAAGACAATTAAACGTATTTATTATGTATATATATATATATATATATATATATATATAATTGAGTTATATATATATCCAAATTAATTATATATATATATATATATATATATATAATAGTGATAATAATACATAAAAATATTGATTGAGTTATCGACTGCTATATATATATATATATATATATATATATATAAAATATTGATTGAGTTATCGACTGCTATATATATATATATATATATATATATATATAAAATATTGATTGAGTTATCGACTGCTATATATATATATATATATATATATATATATCATTAGAGATCACGATATTTATCGTACAGCTTGTATAAGAGGCATCGTAACACATATATGTGTTACAATACATAATACGTACCGTAACACATGTGTTATGATATGTATTACGTATCGTAACCCATATCATAATCTGTGATAACCAATCGTATTTAACAGCGCCTCTAGCATGTGTTATGAAACGGTATCTCTTGCGGCAGTTAAAGGACATGTCTCTACATTCGTAGAGGCATGTCTCTCCATGAGACATGTTCTCTTATTTGGTATTTATATTCAGAGAAATATGCATCTGGAAGACACGGAAATAAAAAGTAGTGTTTTTCCAAGTGCAGATTTATATATACAGAATAATATATATATTTCAAGTACACAGTCTGGTATAAAAATAGAATTAAATATATATCACATCTGATCTTAGTATTTTAACAATTCATATGAAAACATGGATAAAACATGCCATTAACATCATAGAAACCTTAATATACAACATTTCAATAGTCAAACTCAATACTCAATGTGCATTCATAATTCAGAATTCATTGTCAATATGCATGTAATATTAAAATAACAAAATACAAAATTGAAATACACCCAAGAACATATTTGGAATTCATTATCAATAGCAACAAGAACAATAACCCACCTTCCGAATTGAAACACACTACTATCATTTAAGTCTGATATAAATTATTAGTGTACACATTATAGGCATAGTGTTACAATTGCTTTGGAAGATAATCATGAATACAATGGTGCCAATACTTGAAATAACATTCCTACAAAATTTTAACAAGAAAAACCTTGGAAACTGTGTTGGGAGTTTACTGTTGTAGGTTTGACATTGACTCCAACAAGGGCTGCTACAGATAGCAGATCAAATATATGTCTCACAATGCTCTTCTAACTCTTAACCACATTCACTAATGATCTAAATTGGGGTTACACCACTAAAACTACATCTCCAGCTCATTTATGTGGACTGATATTAATATGAACAGGTCTGCTATAAAGTTCTGATCATGATATAGGTCTTTTGCAGCAAGATGACACCTTAACGATACCTTCAATATTCACCAAATTTTCCACAAAGGACTCAAATCAACCCAAAACCAACATAGCACTGTTGTATAGCCACAAAATGACATAAAGACACATGTTCTAGGTCTGTAATGTACTTTTTCAAACTTTTTCAACACCTTGCAAACAATCTGCTATATGATTTTGAGCGTGTAGTATGACTATAACAACATTTTTAATTCATGATTCTTAATGTAATGTTGCCAAATAATAATTAGAGGACCCCAAATAGTAGGAATTAACTACCAAACAGTAATAAGCATGTTAGGGTGAAACTGTAAGGAGGGACCTACTTTAAAATTAAAAGAGAGTTTTATAAAAGAAAAAAGTATTTTTTTAAATGTTGATGCGGCCTATCCCATTAGGGATGCCCATCCATCCCACAGACATCCTATTGTGACCTTTTCACACATCGCCTCATTGCAAATTGGGACCCCTCTTTTTGTTGTGAGCCTTGACTTTTTGGTTTTCATTCTTGGGAGCTTTTGGCTCAATCCCCTAAGGTTTCCCGTGTTTCAAATGAGAATTGGTGAAATTGGCTAAGCTTAAACGAGAAGTGTTGTCCACCTTTGGCTCGTATAATGGAAATTGTGTTGTCAGTGAATTAGGTCAAGTGTGAGAAGGAATTGAACTCTCAGAGATGCCAGTGAAATTTTGAACATTTTGATGTACTTGCTATTTTTGAAAATTTCTATTTTTAGTAAGTTTCACTACATCCTGTTGTATTGTCCTAAAAAGTAAGCGCCCTTATTAGGTGCACATTTTTAGCCTCATTTTAGCATCTATGGGTTCCCACACTGATTCCACGTCCTTCTAGCCTTTATGTATCCTTCAAATCAACATTATTTGTTCAAAACTCGAGAATGGCTCTAAGTTTTGTGCATGATTTCCCAATTTTCACCCAATCACATAATTCATCTTCCATCTAGGTCCTTTTACATGCATTTTACATTTTGGGATTTGCCATGATTTGTCGGCAAACTGAGGCTTTCAAGTCCCCCTTCTGGCACACTCCCCTTAGTCTCGGGCTAAATAAAATAAAATGTGTCTGGACTAGGCCGACTTAGGTCGGCCTTGTCCTAGGGCACTTCTTTTTAGTGGGCTCTAGGCCCAAAGCGGGGGTTTATCTTTTAGATCTTTAATCAAGGTCGGCCTCACGAAAAATTAGCCCCAAAATGTGTATAAAAGGAGACCTCTCCCTCTCATTTTGACATCCATTACACACCTACAATTCATGATCAAGAGGCACCCACATGCAAGCTATCATTGTGCATTCAAGAGATTCAAGTGCAAGGAAGTCGTCACACATTTCAAGTCTTCTTCTTCTCTTTCTTCCTCAATCCAACATTGTGGCAAACTACAACATTCATCATTCAAGGGTTTGGTTCCATGATTTCTTATTGGGTTTTTGTCTAAGTTACCAATTTGGGTGGTGATACGGATGCAAGAATCGGATGCGCAGATGCGCGAAATTTTTTGGGGGGGGGATGTGGATCCGTTTGGATGCATTATATATATATATATATGCAAAGAAACTTAAAAATGCAAGAAATATACAAAATTAAATCATTTGATAGTATGATACTTCACCATTGATCAAGGTATTTGATAGTTCACAAATATTCAAATTGAAATAAATAATAAGCCATATCATATACATTTATGTTCATGTGATGACCCCTTCCCTGGAATAAAGTTGATAATAATACAATAAAAAAATACAAGATTAATCAATAAATGAATGATGAAGTATAATAATAATCTCTAGACAATTATTATTACAATAAATTTGATAAAATTAATTATTAATATTTATAATTTACTATATAGCTTAATAAATAATAAAAAATAAATGAATTACGATATAAATTTATTATGATATTAATCATACATTTTATATATATTAAATATCAATATAATTAAATAATAAATAAATGAAATACGAATCCAGTTCTTAAATAATAAATAATAATAATTACAGCCAAGAATATTACTCCCCGCATCCAACACAGTCGTTATTATGGAGCATGATACATCCACGTCGGATGTCAGAGAGGCATCCACAAACGAGGCTTCTGGCAAGTCGTAAGTGCTTTTGCAAATGAGGCTTTTGTTCTACGTTCCAGGTGAGCTGATGACGCATCCGGGAGGCATCCACAGGGCTTCCATGCCCGCTTCCACCTCTCCCAGCATCTGCTTCCGCCTCCACTACTTTCCTAGATGCATCGGTATCCTAGGTTTTTGTGGAATCCAAGCTATTGCATCAACACTTGTGATCATCTCCAAAGAGTAATTGCATCAATCAAATATAAGGTAATTTGTGTTTCAGATCTAGATTACATCTCCTTATGCAACTTCAATTTCATTTCAAGGTTAATTCCTATACAAGGGCTTGACCAAGGCAAGCCCCTTTCCACAATAATTTCCCCTTCTTTCTTGTGTGCAGGAACAAGTGGCGCAGTCTCAAATCAAAAATTACAAAGTTTTGGAACCAATCTTAAATCCTTTACAGAATTTACCTGATTTTGACTCTCCAGGACAAGGTCGACTTTTTGGGACAAGGCCGACTCGAGATGGCATTGTCCTGGGAATCTGCAAATTTCACAGCCAAGATATACAGGTCTCAGAGTTCCAGATCCATAACAGTTTTTGTTCCTGAAAATTTTGTGACGGTAAAATCCAGATTTGAAGTTCACTTGTTTTCTCCTAGCTTCAAGGTGAGTTCATTCTTCTTATTTTCCTCTTGCATTGACTTTCATGCATCGGATCTGATATCATATCTTGCTAACAATCATTTCCTTTGTCATAGCATCAATCTCTTTCATACATTTACACATCATAATCACACTTAATTAAATAAGGAATACCCAAATCCCCCTTTTACCTAGGTCTTGCATTAGCATCCCTTCATCGTTTTTGGGTTGTGCTAATCAAACTTGTTAAAGGGTGGATTTGTAATCCAATGCATAATATGATTTAGTGAGTGATCTACATCCTAGCATTGCTCACCATTTTCTATTGTACACCTCGAATGGCCTTATTTTGAGTTTGGAAGTACTTACTATTTTTAGTAGTGTCTGTTTTTATTAAGTTTCACTGTGTCCCGATTTGCCCTAATTTTGCATTTAAACAAACTTACTATTTATAATAAGTCTATTTTTGGCAGGTCAAATGAGTACTCGCTAAGGAAGAGGAAAAAGGGTATCCAATTCTATATCCAAAGTGTTGAGCAAGTTTAGCAGTTGGTCAAAAATTTACTCAATCTAAAAAAGCATCTCAAAAGGAGCACCCAAAAAAGCATCTCCTAAAAAGACAGCTTTTGTAAAAAGCCATGTAACAGGAGGACACGTCCCCCCCAATACCCCCATCCTCAAGTCGAGGATGTCCCTGGAACAAGGACTTGGCATCCCTCTGTCTCCCCACCACTGCCTTCTTGCCACCATGTCGCTGCTCGGACGCGAGAACAGCCAAACATCCCTGGGACATCCAAGGGACGCCTAGGTATCCCTCAACCATCCTGAGTACATCTCCACATCCCCTGTCCCCAGACGGCGTCAAAATGACAAAAAAAGTGAGTTAATGACAAAATGATATCATGCTACTCATTGTAATCATTTTTATGATATTTTTGATATGTTATAAATCAAAAACTTCTATTTGACGATAATTTAAATTTTTAATAGTAATTGGTAATTCGATATTCAATGTTCAATGCTCAAGTATACTATATTCCATATTGGGTATGTTGCAATTTTGCTATGTTCAAGTATTTGGTATTATTAGTATACATCATTTCATAACAAGTATTATATTTATAGTATTTAAGAGCACACACCCCCGCTGGCCACCTCGACATCCCCAAATTGAAGCCCTTTTTTCCCTATCCCAGAAACCCATCCTAATGTCCCAACATCTCCCAGTACCTATGTTACACTGAAAAAAATAATCTTGAAAAAGCAAGTCTAAAAAAGCACCTCCTAAAAGTGGAAAAAGCACAAAAAAGCACATGAGGCAAGACCACAGATTACGTCTACAACTAAAAAGTGAGAAATCACCCAAGTATAAAATTTATGTTTTCAACACCAAATTCGTCTCGGATTTCATCAAAAAGCATGTAAAGTTGTGAAGATTCTTGATTCCAATCCAACAAAAGATGTGAAAATTCTTGGAGAAGCCTTTAAATTCTTGGCTGTCTGAAAATTTTGGGGATCTTCTAAAACCTAGAATCTCCATTATAACTCTTGGAGATCTAAAACCACTCTCAAACATCCTAACAATATTTATATTAAATATAAGTTAAAGTAGAAGAAAGGAAAATACTTAAATGTTATATTTTATATGCAAGGAAAGTTGAAGAAAAAAGACTAAGTCATGATCAAAATCCACCATTGCCATGGATTTGTGCCCAGGAGATAAAATCCACCACAAGCATAGATTTGTGCCCAAAAGGCAAAATCCACCATAGGCCTGGATTTGCACCCAGAAGGCAAAATTTGCAACAAGTATGGATTTGTGGCTAGAAGACAAAATCCACCACAAGCATGGATTTGCACCAAAGAGACAAAATACACCACGGCCAAGGATTTGCGCCTAGAAGACAAAATCCACCAAATGCATGGAATTGCAACCAACTAACAAAACCCTCCACTGCCAAGGAATTGTGACCAAGTGACAAAATCCACCACTTCCAAGGAATTGCAGCCAAGTGACAAAATCCTCCACTACCAAGGAAGTGCGCCCAAGTATTCAAATGGAATGAAAGATTTTTAAAAATTGGCTAAGTACAAAAAGGAAAACTCTTTCAAAAGGGCATGCCAGTGAAATTTTGAGTGTTTTGATGAACTCCCTATTTTTAGAAGTTTCTATTTTTAGTAAATTTCACTACATCCTAGATTGGCCTTATTTTGACTTTGTAACAAATTATTTTTAGCAATGTCTATTTTTAGTAATTCTATTTTTAGAAAATAGACTTTGCATCCGAAATTAGCCTTATTTTGACTTTGGAACAACTTTCTATTCTTAGAAAGTCTATTTTTGGCAAGTTTATCTTGGCAACAAGTGAGCTCCGACTAATAAAAAGATAAAAGGGTATCCAATTCTATATCTGGAAGAATGAGCAAGCGAGGCAGTTGATCAGAACATGGTTAAGTTTGGAAATATCCAAAAGTGGAAAGGCAAGGAGATGAAATTTCACTAAGGAGTACATCTTTGAAAAACATCCAGAAAAGGAAAGGAGATGAAATTTCACTAAGTTTGGAGAAAATCCTCCACCCTCAAAATGCGCCCAAGAGAGAGAATTCTCTTAGTCCAAGGAATTTCTTCATAATAGAAAAATCCTTCTCCGTACTCCATTTGCACCGAAGAAGGGGAATTCCTAGAGTGCAAGGAATTTTTTCCAAAATTTCAAATCCCTCCTCCATGTCTAATATGTGCCTAAGTTGGAGAGAACAAGGAAATATTAAAAAAATGGGTAAGATTTGGTAAATTCCTCCTCCATGCTTGATTCATGCCCAAGGGATGGAATTCATTCATTGCAAGGAATTCTTCCAAGTAAGGAAAATTTGTCTCCATGACTTAAATGTGCCTAAGAGCACAAATCCTACATGCTCACCGATTTTCTTCAAAGACCAACAATCTGCCTCCTCGTCTAATTTGTACCCATGGGCGCGAATTTGCATATGCTTAGGAATATTTCTAAATGTTCAAAATCCATCTACCTAGCTCATGTACACTAAAGGAAGAAATTGCAAGGAATGGATGAAATCTGGCTAAGTATGGAAATTTCCTCTCCAAATCTCAAATGTGCCCATAGAAGAGATGTGACTAGAGACATAAAATCAAAGTTCCCAAGGAGATATTTTGATGAAATATGGTATCTTGACAAGTTAAAGGATGAAAGACATCAGTGCAAGACAGATACAGGATGAAGAAATCCACTCTAAAAGAAGTACAAGGACAATATGAGAAAGCTTGTTCTAGATGTTCAAGGAAGACATTCAAGGCCCAAAATTCTAGTTCCAGCATTGAAGACGTCCAAGTTTCAAGCAATCCAATTCAAGGCATTCAAGGTTCAAAACTTCAAAGATCAAAGTTCAAAAGCAAGTGTAGGAGGTTGAATGCAACATCTTTAAGTTCCTTCAAAAATCCAAAGATGAAGGAAGAATTCCCATTCCATACATTCAAGTTCCTAAGATTCAATTCGAGTGTGAAAAACTTTAGCAATGACAGAATGGTCAACAAGAATGGTGCTCAATCACCTTCCAAAATTGACATGTCCAAATTCTCTACATTGAAAAAAAGAAATAAATAACAAGCTATTCTGGGTAGACGACCATTTAATGCTTAGTGGGAACCTTCGGCCATTATGGGTCATCTTTGACCACTCTCCCACTAAGTGGACACCCTTCTCGTAATTGGTCCAAGTGGCCCCTCTCATTAATTGTAGATTCTCTTTCCTTGCCCTAACCCTAATTAGGGCTAAGATTGTAAAATTTGGGCCATCGATTTTGTTTCAATCCAGGCCACCCATTGTAATTAGAGACCGATACAAAAGGTCTCACTTCTCATTTGTAAAGAACAGAATTTTGACATTGTTGTTAAGAGCTACCAAGATAATAGAGTTGTCATTGAAGTTTGGTGATCTCTTGATGTATTTTGGTGCTTGCATGTTCTCTCAGTTCACTCACATAGAGTAGATTTGTTTTCAAGTACTTAGATGAATGCGACTGATAATAATGTTATGGTGGAATCGTCTTCCTCGTACCTTTTGCTCTTAGGTGATTCCTAAGCGCAGTGTAAGGTTGGTTTTGAGCCCTTATGTGGATGTTTTACTTCTATCATTAATGTAATTGTTTGTTATGATGGTGTTCATTGTGATATGAAAATTATTTGCACGACCCTTGAAAATTGCACCAGCTTTGCGTAGCTATTAAATTTGGCAAAGCAAAGTTTGGTATATTTCATCATAGTAATATTCATCTTTCAAGTTCTTAGGATTAGAATAGATCTCCCAACCCTACTCTCATTTACTTTCAGCATATCGAGAACCCCCCACCCCCCCCCCCCAAAAAAAGCACTTTCACTACCATATCTTTTGAATAGTTCCAATAGCTAGTGTCATTTGAATCATTTTGAGAATGAGCACATAAGTCCCCTTGTGATACCAACATATCACGTCAACCATTGAGCTTATCCACAGTGAAGA
This sequence comes from Chamaecyparis obtusa, assembly GCA_027943335.1. NCBI lineage: Eukaryota > Viridiplantae > Streptophyta > Pinopsida > Cupressales > Cupressaceae > Chamaecyparis > Chamaecyparis obtusa. The sequence goes on from BSBK01000538.1 coordinate 469,210, forward strand.
ACTAACATAAAAGAACCTTGGAGTCTATTGTATCATAGTTCAAAATATCGTTATCGACAACTTATTGCCGAGGGCAAAAAAAAAATTGATCAACAAATATCGAAGATAAGTCGGGAACTTCTTGGCCTCTCATAAAATAAATTATAGCAAAAATGGCTCTATGCTCTGCATTTTCGTTGACACCTGCGCACAAATTATTTAATGTGGAAAGCCTTCAAAAACAATGGACTTTCTTTGCAGCTACTCGTTATGCGTGGCTGCCTCAATCTAGAACAAGAAGGCATACTCCTCCACGATGTTATTCTGCTCTTTATTTTGAAGCTCCGTCGTCGTCATGGAAAGGTAGTAGGAGAAAAGAGGATTGCTCTTGCCCTGAAAGTAAACCCTCTCATCCCCTGAATCTAGGTAAGCTTTCTTCACATGATGAACACTAGTCTATGGTAGTTTCCAAGAAAAATAAGAGGGAAGGTTTTCATTCGAGACCAGCAGGATTCAATCCAAAATCCGTGACCAATGAAAAAGTTTTTTTTACATTGCCTTTAGAAAATTGTTTTTCTTCTCTACAATCTTCAGGAAAAATTAGGAACCCTAGATCTGAAGAGCAGATTTTTCCTAAAGTTGCTCCTTATTCTGCTCCTCATCGAAGGCACAATTTAACACAGTCTCCCTCTAAGAAGAAAGAATCCCTAATGAACCCTAAGAAGACTAATATTCCTCCTAAAACTGTCCCATACTCACCCCCTCATCGTAGAATTAAGCCTACGACTCTTCAAAAATCTGAGACTTTGCATCATCGGGATGATGAGGATGCCCTAATCTTAGAAATTGATGACAGTGTCATTGAGAGTACCCAGGAGTTATTAAAGGAGAGGGGAGTATTTGTTAGCTGGAACGGCTATGGATTTTCCTTAGAAGAAATAGCGGAATGGCTACAAAAGGAATTCCCTAACTAGGTGAGCGTAGCTTTGCTCCCCGATGAATTTATCTTTGTTTACTGCTATAACATAGAACTGAAAAATAAGTTTTTAAATGATGAATGCCCTAGCTTTTTATGTTCAAACTTCTCTGTAATTAATTGGTCCCCTTCTTTTAATCTGAACCATCTAAAAGGCTTTTTAGTAGCAAGAGCAGTGCAACTTAAAGACCTTCCTATAGAATGTACAAATAAAATCATCCCAAGGAAAATAGGTAATATGATGGGTTCATATGTCAGATCTTTAGACACTACTCATCCCCTCTCGGATATCATAATCATAGTTACTACGAACATCTCTATTAAAACATTGAAACTGACTATTATAAAGAGTGGCTCCTCCCTTTTTAGGATCAACCCTGTTCTTCTGACAGGATTAGTAGATGTAAAAAAGAAAGCCCCAGTCATTAGCAATCCAATTCAGATCAAAAAAACAACCACAAGCGACATCACTATCCAGCTAAAAGAAGATAGAGGTGGTTTCTTAATTAACATCCCCTCAAATTTAGTAGCTGGCACCCAGATCCCCTCTATCCAGACTCAAAGCGTGGATAAAAATACCCCACGTGTTCCCTATTCATATCAAGCAACCCATCCCCCTTTGTCTGAGGAAAGGTTAGTAGAATCTGGGGTAATTGTGAAGGAAAGAAGAATTAATGACCACCCTGTTATACAATCACCTTACAGAAATAAACAATCAATAGATCTAGGCTCTTCTCTTACCCCATTGAAAATCAATGATTTTCAGCTGGAATCGGTTGGGGATCCTAATGACATAGATTGGTCGACCCAAGATCTTCTATAAATCTTTTGGCCACAGGATCAGATGATATTAGCTTAGAAGAATATAAAAATTCATTGGTCCTGGTTAAAGACGAAGCGAAGGCTATGAAAGAATTTGTAGAAAAGGAACTCAGCAACATTGAGGAAGGGATTATGGAAGGGGAAAAAATTTGTAGGGATATTGAATCTATGGATAGGAAGGTTGGTAGGTCTCACGCTATAGAATTTAGAAGAGAAGAAATCAGATCAAAGGATCAGCTTTGGAACACCCAGCCTGGTATGAGTGGTTTAGGATTCGAAGGCAAAGAAGGTCATTAAGGGAATAATTTTATTGAGAATTCTGACCCTCGGGAGAAAGAAAAGATTGATGATATCATCGATTTCTTGGGGCTTGGCCCTCTCCCCGATGATGTAGAAGACCTTGAGAATGGGCAAAACGTGGATATCCTACCAAGGATTCTGGAAGCCCTGGAGAGGGAGGAGAAGGATCTAAATAAGGAATATTTGCAGCCTAATGAGTCTCATTCTTGTGTTGATCTGGGATTTAAGACTAAAAAGATAGGCAAAAGTTCTCCGAACTGTGCATTAGTCCCAAAATCAAGAGGTGGGAAGTCCCTTAAGGTGTTGAGAGAAAAGGAAGGTTAGGCTATAGGTCAAACGAAAATCACTGAACTTTTAGATGCAAGGAAGGGGAAGTTCCTTTCCACTCAGCAATGAAAATCATTACATGGAATGTTAGGGGTCTTAATGCGCCTAACAAAAAAGTCTGATTAAAAGGCACTTATCTCTCTTTGATTCGGAAGTAATTATGCTCTAGGAAACTAAATTAGATGAGGAAGGTTATCTATCTATGAAAAGGAAACTAGGAGGATGGGAAATTACGGACTCTCCATCAGTAGGGGCTTTAGGGGGTCTAGGTGTTATTTGGAACCCCTAGAAATGCAGTTTTGAACCTTTAGAAGCAAGAACAAATTGGATTAGTGAAAGGGTAAGAAGCACAAAAAGCAATCTCAACTTTTTGTTAATTAATATTTATGGACCCAAGTTCCTCCACGAGAAGAGAGAGGTATGGCAAGAGGTAAACAATTACACTATGGCACACTCCAACGAAACAATTATTATGGGAGGGGACTTTAATGCTATCTTGTGTGAGGCGGACAAAGTTGGAGGATCAAAGAAAATAACGCAGACTGTGAGAGAATTTAACTTATGGATTGATAACCTCGGAGCTATGGAAATCAGAACAGGAAATGGAAGATACACTTGGTCCAATAGGAGAGCAGACATAAGTATGATAACAGAAAAATTGGATAGGTTTTCCTTCTTAGGAAATTTAGTAAACTTTGACTTTGATATGAAAGCTAACATCCTGCCCTATTCAGGCTCTGATCACTTCCCAGTAGAATTGGCTCCTATAGAAACCAACCTTCCTAAGAAGAACCCCTTTAAATTTGAAAAGATGTGGCTTTTGGAGGAAAATTGTTTAAAAAACATTGAAAAATGGTGGAAGGAGGCCATCTTTGAAGGATCCAAAACATATATAGTAATGTCTAAACTAAAATTAATAAAAAGAAATTTACTAAACTAGAATCATCTCCACTTCGGCAATATTTTTGAGAAGAAATTGGACATAGAAAATAAGCTAGCAAGCTTAGACGAGGAAGTGTTGGCTAGAGGTATAAACCTGACAATATTTGAAGAAAAGGCTCTTATGATGGAATACGAAGATATTTTAGCTAAAGAAGAGATTTTTTGGAAACAGCGATCAAGAGAGACATGGTTAGCTGAAGGAGATAAAAATACTAAATTCTTCCACAACAGTTCCAAACAAAGATCAACAAACAGAATATTGAAAATAAGAACAATAGGGAAATAATAGAAGACCCTAACCTAATAGCTTTAGAGGTTGTGGACTACTTTGAGAAAATCCTTAATAACATAGAAGGTTCAAATTTAACAGCTCAAAAAAAGATATTAAGTCATATACCACAAATCATATCGGAATGTCAAAATAAAGCTCTAAATCCAAAATTTTCAATGGAGGAAGTAGAACCAGCCCTTAAGGATCTCCACCCTGATAAATCCCCTAGGCCAGATGGCTTTCCTGCACTATTCTATCAAAAATGTTGATCCTTCATTGGTCCAGAAATAGCAGGGGCTCTTGAAGGCATGAGAAATTCTAGGAAATTGTTGAATGAAATTAATAACACTTTTCTCGCCTTGATCCCTACGAAACCTGATGCTGATAGTTTTGATGATTTTAGACCAATAGCCCTTTGTAACACCTTATAACAAAAACCCTTGCCAATAGACTTAAGCCTCTTCTTCCGGCTCTTATCTCTCAAGAACAAACAGGTTTTGTTCCAGGTAGATCCATTCTAGAAGGGGTAATTATAGCACAAGAAGCTATACATTCAATTCAATATAACAAAGCACCAAGTATGCTCATCAAGTTATATATACAGAAAGCCTATGACAAAGTAGACTGGAGATTTCTATGTAAATGTCTGGAAGCGTTTGGCTTCTCAAAAAGATGGATTAATTTAATTTATGAATGTATTTTTGGGCCACATATGTCAGTACTGATAAATGGATTCCCAGCAGGATTCTTCAAAACCTCTCAAGGATTAAGGCAAGGAGACCCCCTGTCACCCTTTCTTTTATTATTATGGCAGAGGCTTGGGGAGATCAATATCTCAAGCAAGGGAGGAAGGCAGAACTAAGGGGATAAAGATCACCTCAGAACTAGATGCTAGCACTCACCAACAGTTCGTAGATGACACCCTACTTTTTGGAGAAGCAAGTATTAGAGAGGTCAGTTCTCTTCACAACATTCTTCAGTCTTACACTGCAGCCTCTGGTCAAAGCATAAATGAGGACAAGTCAAACATTTGTTTCCTTAATTCAAAAAGAGAAGAAGAAATTGCTATCTGTAGGATATTAAATTTCAATTTAGGTACTTTCCCCTATAGATATTTGGGATTTAAATTGGACAAAGGGATAAGATCAGCAAATCTTTGGAATGAAGTAATTAACAACATTGAAAAGAAAGCTCAATCATGGAAAGGAAAACGGCTTTCTAGCGCAAGAAGGGCTCTAATGATCAAATCAGTCCTTTTAGCGCTACCCATTTACCAAATGATGTGCTTTAGGCTTCCTGAAGGTATAAAAGAGAAAATTGTGAAAAGGATCAGAGCCTTCTATTGGCAAGGTTCTGGAGAAAAACCTAAAATGGCATTGATTGCATGGGATACTATCTGTAGGAGTAAAGAGAATGGAGGGCTTAGTATCAAGGATATTTTGCACAAAAATAGAGCCTTAGGTGCCAAACTAGTTTGGAATATGATTAAAACTCCAGAGGCTAAGTGGGTAAGGATTTTAAGATTTAAATATCTAGATGGTTATGATAACCTAAGTATCTATAGAAATCAATCCCTTCCAAAAGGCATCATTCTAAATGTTCTTTCTTGGGATGTCAAAGAGGGGGGAAATGCTCTTTTTGGGGATGATTCTTGAGGAGCTTTCCCTCCTTTGAGGACTGTATTAGCAGATGATAGATCAATAGATCAAGCGATATCTTCAATGGGATGTTACATAAAGGATTATATCAAATTCTCTGATGAAGAACGAAAAGAAGGATGGAAATGGAAATCTTTAGATCATCTGAATCTCCCCAGGAGATTCTTAGATCTTCTTAGAGATACCTTTAAAAATAGAACTATAACCCCAAGAAGAGGGGAAGATATAGTTATCTAGGCAAAAGCAAAAAATGGAAAATATAGTGCTAAAGAAGGATATGAACTTCTTCAAAAGAGCTTATCAAGGAGAATGGAACTTCCAATAGACCTATGCTGGCACAAAGACTGTATGCCAAAGGCAAGGATGTTCACCCGGGCGGCCTTGCAAAAGAGAATTCTTACTGCAGACTGGTTCACTAAAATAGGTTTTAACGAACCTTCAAGAGGTGCCCTTGCGAAAAGGATTATGAGGATGTGGATCACTTATTGGTGGGATGTGATTACTCTAACAAGTGTTGGAAATGGCTGGTTGAGAAATTAAATTGGCAATCTGCTCTTCAAAATGACATTGTAGGAATTTTATAGAGTTGGCCAAGGAAGGAAAGTAAAGATTTGTATGGTAAAATCTGGAAGATAGCTCCCTCATTGTTAATATGGGAGTTATGGAAGGAAAGAAATAGAAGATTTTCAAAGACTCAAAGTTAGACATAGATCAATTCTTGATTAAGTTAGAAGCCTGCATTGTGGAGGTAGTTAACAATAGGAATATGTTGGGAAGAGGGGATATGACTTTCTCACATAACGATAATTTCTTACATAAAAACTGGCACGGATTAAAGATCCCTCCCTTCATTGGTAACAACAAAGAGAAGGCAATAGACAAAAGGGCCTATTGTGTATGGCAACCACCAGCGGAAGGATGGTTTAAACTCAATTTTGATGGGGCATCTAGGGGTAACCCAGGGGAAGCAGGTGCAGGATGTTGTATCTTTAAATGGAATGGTAGGAAGATTGCTAGTAAATCACCGTACCTAGGGAAAGAGTCTAACAATTATACAGAACTTTATGCTCTATTAGAAGGATTAAGGTTATGCAAAAGGCTTAAAATAGAACATAGAGAAATTGAAGGAGTTCAACACTAGTAATAAATGCGGTCAAAAGAGGAGCAACTCCAAACTAGTTCCTTAACGGTTTGGTAGAAAAAATAATGGAGATTTTATCCACTATTCCTCATTATACAATCAATCATATATATAGAGAAAATAATAAGATAGCTGATCAACTAGACAATGAAGGGGCGAATGGAGTAGATAAGGAAAACCTTTTCTCTAGTACAGGTGAAGGGTAGAATTCTAGGATTGAGAATAGTAACTTAAGATAAGCAGACTAAATCATCCTATGTATAACGGATAAGTTAAGGGATATGCAGAGCTAGCCATTAAGCCTTGTTCTATTTTAAGGAAACTCCTAGATTGCAAATAGCCCTAGTCGGTTGTCAACGAGTTGATGACAGTATATGGGAAGGAAGTGTTCTGATGAATACTAATGTAATAAAGGCACTAAAGTTAAGATGAATACTAATGTAATAAAGGCACTAAAGTTCTGATAAATACAATCTTCCAGAACCCTGTTAAGAGGAGTCAATAGACCTTTATTATATACTATTTCTAGGCAACTTAAGGGTATAAGTATTTTAACATTTATTTTTTAATTAAGCTCAGTTCTCCTCGACAATACTCGCTCTCCTACTTCGGATTCAAGACTCGTCATTGGCTTAAGAGAGCTTGATTATTAAATTAAAATCTCTTAGACTTATCTCTTATGAGTATTATAAGGTTGTAATAGTAATGATGATTTGTGCAATGACAATGTCCTTTCCTTTATTAAGTCATGACCCTTTTCCCATAGAGCTTCACTCCTTTCAAGGATTAGTCAGACTCGTGTAAGCCCTGTAAGCACTATTATTATACTTCACCTCTTATCGTCTCAAACCACTTATAATAAAGAGCTTTTTTCAGGATCCTCCAACAGCTATCACTTAATCTCTTTTAAATTCCCGAGAAGCTTTAAAGACATTACTTTTCCCCTATGTCTAAATATGAAGAAATCTACTATGACATCAGACCTAGATTTCTAGGGAATTGTTGCTAAAAATTTAGTACAGATTTCCTTTCGCTCTAAAGTTGAGAATCATCAACCTTTCTATCTTTATTAGAAATAATCCTTTTTGTAATCAGCATTAACACTAAATATAGATGGCGAGCTCTCCTCAAAATCTTCCAACACTTAGGCATGATGTCAGCGTATCGAGTAATTAAGAGTATCACAATTAAATCTAGATTGTATCATCATGGAAGAGTTAGGCAACATTAAAAGCACTAAAGCTATCAATTGGTGCTTACAAGTAGAGTTCTCTGAAAACCTTCAATAAGGCAATTCAGGCTTGCATAGTTATCTCCCTGCCTCAACAATGGAGTCGAGAATCTTAACTTTTCCCCTTAAGGATAACAGACAGATAGCATTTAGAGGAACAATTAAACCAAAAAGATGGAATGGCATCCTGAACTCCCTATTGGATGCAGCCCACAAAGCACTGGAAAAAGGTATAGGTGATCATAATTTTGATAATGAATTCTCAATTCGAGTGAATGGTCATATCATAGGGCTTTTTATCTCGCTTGCTGCCTTTGCCGGTTTTGAGAAGGAAGATATCATCTCCGCAACAAGAATAATCTTCAAAGAAGATTTTCTTGCGGGTTTAAAAAAAGCAGTACATGGCATAGACGAAGACCTAACCATACCCTTCCCAAAGATATATATGAAGACAGACATGGAGAACTTACCCTTTATTCCTAATTCTCAACGTATGCCAATATTGGTCTTCAAAGATGAAGATCTCTTTGACGAGCTCTGGCCAGAAATGCAGAGGAACCGAGACTTTCTAATGAAAACTATTCTCAAAGAACCTGTGGAGATGGAATGGGTGCTGAATTACTGGAGGGCCAAAGGAATTAACATTTCTAAAGAATTCAATAAAGAAGAATTAAGTAATGTGAGGATCGTGGCGCCTTCCCTACAAAAGAGCTCTTGCAGTATTAAAGACAGCACTATAGACGAGGATACCATCATCATCCTAAAATGCAACGGAGAAGAATGGAACTGCAGCCTTGTCAACAAGGAGTAAACCCGTATCTTCTTGTCAGAAGATGAAGGAAATTTTGGTTTGTTGAAGGTCCCTTTACTTTTGTGTTTATACAAAGAAGAACTGCTACCTACTTCGAACATAAAGGACTCCTTAGGACTTAACAACATATAATTTCTTTTAAAATAGCCTCTGGTTAAACATTGTATTAAGCTAGAAACTTTTTTAAAGTTGATATAAGAGGATTGACATGTACAGATTTAAGATAGTAGTTTTGGTTGTATAAAAAGCGAGTATAGTTTTGAAAGTAATACATGGCGTCTTTACAAAGGAATATGTTTGGCTCTCCCCTTCTTTATGCATTTTTTTCATTTTTGTGTACCAAAATAATAAGTTTTAGTTCAAAATGTTCTCGTACTTTCTCAGCAGTCATGAAATAAGGGTAGGAAATCGATTAAAAACCCTATAGAAGACATTAATATCATGGAAGACAACCAGCTGCTTTCGAAGGAAGGTAATAAAGAAATATAACGGCGACAGCAACCTTTTAAGTAGTCTAGTAAATTCTTTCCTAAGCATTTTAGGTAGCTCTTTATGGGGAAAGAAGATCAAGTGTCTTATTTGATTAATATCCCTCTTCTTAGGTTTCTCTGCTAAAGGATATCTTCGTATCCCACCTCCTCTTTAACTCTGAAGGCGTTTTCCTCTTTTTCCTAGGAGTATTCCCTTATAATCAAGAAAAAGCCTTCCTAAGACCGACATTAAAGGAACCCATAATGTCGTTTGGCATTGTAACGATCAAGCTTCATTAAGATTCTTCAGAAGCTGTATAGATAGTATGCTTTCTTTTTGCCACAAAGAAGGATACACGGTCCCTATTTAAACGATTGAGCACAACTCCTTCCTCCCGACCCCCCTGCCAAACTGTTTCCTACCTAATATGTCGACCACAATTAAATTAGTAAGTTCTAGACCCCAGATTGCTTTCGAAGGGGAAATAACAATGAGAAGACTCAAAACTACTATGCTAAATATGCATCCCCTAATCCTGAGAGCAGTCTTTCACATACTAGGTAAGGAATTCCTCACCAATGAAGATAGGTATAGGGTAAATACGGAGATACCTGCAATGTTTATTGCAATAACTACTCAGGTGGATCATGAGAAGGAAGAAATTGGCAGGTTATGTGATCGCATTTTTAAAAGGAGATTCCTTGGAGACCTGGATAAGGTTATCCAAAATATTAGAAAGGACTTCACGATACAAAGATCTAGATTTTATGACATGCCTATGTTGGATGGAAGACCAGTCCCTTCCTCCCCGATCTTGGTAATAGATTATTTCAATACGCTACAAACAAGAGCCCCAATCATAAAGAGAAATCTGGACTTCCTTATGATCTTTATGCACGTGAGAACACCAAAGCAAGAGAATTGGTTCTATCTATATCGGCATGAAGATGAGGTAGGGGAAATTGATAGGGACTGTTTCAGTGACACGAAGTCGAAGGATTTAGTGGAAGTGTGGCTAGAGGAAGGCGGACATATAAAGAAGATAAAGAAAAGGCAGAAAATCTTACCAGATCCTGATACCCAAGTGGAGAAAAACGACAGTGGAAGTAACAAAAATTAATATGTTCTCTTTGTCCTAAAACATGTTAGATCTTAGCAGTGGCTTATACTTATGTCTAACAAAGGATTATTGTTTTTAAAAAAGATAGGATTACAGTAATCTAGCAATATGCTTTTACTGATTGTAATCCCAGGCAAGTGTAGTAGCTACTTAACAAATATCATTAATAAAAAATAAATTGGAGATTAATAGAAATTCAGAATGTTCATATATAATCTCTGTCTTTTAGAGCAATTTCAATAAGATGAAGAAAAGGTATAAGTATAAAGCTATATTAGAACCCTGATTGCACTTTGGAAGCGGAAAGAGTGAAAGTCTCCTTGATTTATAATCTCCTTCAAGTATTTGGTAGGAAGGCAAAATTTGGCAGCCTTCATCCTAAAAGGTTCTCATAGAACTCAAGGGTCGATTTAAGGATATTTGCTAAATTAACAAATGATTCAGTACCAAGAAGATTAGCTAGCAGTAGAATTTTAACACCGCCAGCAACATAAGGTCCCACTACACAAAATCTTGTGAAATATAGATATAGATATAAACGTATGTAAACATATAAATAACACAGTTATATATATATATATATATATATATATATATATATATATATATATATATATATATATATATAGTAACATTGAATTTAGCTACAAATCATCCATACAAAGAATACAAGTTGATAGTCAGAATAAAAATCTTCAAACAAGCTGAGTATGGCTTCTATCTCACCATTGTTGATACAATAAGATCAAAGCATATTAACACTTGAAATTTTGAAGGTAAAATATAAGAATAACATACATAATAAATGTGGACGCATATATATATATATGTTCTCCAAAGACCTTATGATCATTATTAGACCTTCATAAGGAAAGAAAGTTATAAAGATGGCTTCTTACGTTTAGAATATCTTCTAATTAAGACCAAAGAAGTTAGGATAAGGCTCTACGGATAAATAGTTTACAGAGTAATGCTAAGTCCATGATGGAGAAGCAAAGAGTAATGCTATGATTGTTTAAAGATATATTCTAATCAATAAGTAAAGCAATTCAAAACCAAAAGATAGTCACGGTAGAGTATAGTTGATCTCTAAATTATTGCTCTGTTAATTTCTCTTGCGTGCTTTGCTTTCATCTCATCAAAGGCTTAAAGAATTCTAATGAGAAGCTATCTATGTGTGTAATCTTTGGATCATTATTAAGGAAACTGTCAATGGTGAAAAACAGAAAAACCTAGTGTGTCCCTATTTAATTTTCTATATTATTTCTGGATTAGTACCAATTACTGTAAGGGGAGCAATTGGTCACGGGAATGTTATAGTAAAGATGGCCTAAAGTCTCAAAGATGTATAGGGACTTAGGTAGTCCCCATGAAACTGGTATGAACTGGAATTTACCCGCAAGGTTTAGTATTAGGATCCTGGAGAACTCATCCTGATGTCTGTAAATTTGAAGGAAGGGTCTCATTTACCATGCTCCAGCCTCCCTTCAAGAGTTTGTGATGCAAAATGTGTTTGTCCTAATCTCAATTGGCATTTATGAGAAATGTTAATAGAAATGTTGAAGTTAAGTTTAAAAGAATAAGGTCAATCTTACAAGTCTTAAGTGCTAGGAAACGATACGCTATAAACAGAACTACATCTGTTGCTAGTATCTAATGTTTTCCATAATATATTTATACATAAGACATACTTATACAGTTATATACAAACATATATATATATATATATATATATATATATATATATATGTTTATATACATATATATATATATATAAACATATAAAATATATATATATATATATATAGATATATATATATATATATAGATATATATATATATATATATACATATGTATATAAACATATAAAATATATATATATATATATGTATGTATGTATTCATATATATATATATATATATATATATATATATATATATATATAGAGAGAGAGAGAGAGAGAGAGCAATTAGATACATATACTAATCATATTTTGCTTTAGGTAAATGTTCTCTATCCCCTTGATAATTCCCATATTTATTTCTTTTTCTTTCCTTGTTCCAATAATGAAGCTTATTAACATTTAAATGGTTTATGGATAAAATCAAATGTATAATCATAAATATATGAATATATATTTATATATATTTCAGACCTTTTACCCATAATGATGGTATCACAGCTTAGCTTGTATCCTGAAAAAGGCTCTAAGTTTAGTATGAGGCTTCATGGAGATAATAGTTCTACCTGATATTTTAACACCAGCAAGCTTAGTTAGCATTTTAGGTGTCAAGTAGACTGATCATGATTTAAGGGCTAAGAATAATGCTGTGAAAACGAAGCTAAATCTGATATTCTAAAAATATACTAAGTCAATCAAGGCTTGAACTAGTAGATTTTGAAGTCTCTTATGTTGGTGATGGAATTTTTTTTACTTAGTAATCGGAATCTGATAGAACGCTAGGATCGGTGGACTTAAAATCTAGGAGTCATTAGGCCTAGCATAAAAAAAAACTAACTAAAAATTCATGATCATTAAAATAGGATGCATAACTTTCAAAATAAGGTACGGGAGTTGGACTCCATTGAGCTTCTAAATATATTTTAAGATAAAAGGAGTATTCTAACCTATTTCCTTACCTAGAGCTCTAATCAAAATGGAAAATAGATTGTCTGCTAATATATAAGATGTCTTAAAGGACTGATTTTAGCTTCATAAGGTAATAAACTAAATCCATATGTACTAACAAAGTGAAGGGAAGGGGGCAATTCATATAATTTTTTATATTAGATAGATATAGTTGATTCTTGATATCCTAAAGGTAATAATAGTTGGGTTACTATTCTGGAGACTACACTAACATGTGAAATTAGTACAAACATAGTATCTTATGCAGGAAATAATCTTGCAGGAACTTTGATTGAAGATCTTCAGATATTTTTATAAAGCAGCGGCTGATTCTTAAGCAGCAGCTGATTCTTTAGGGTTGATATGAGAATTGGTTTAGACGAAACATTGTACCACGCAAAAGGCTATGGGGCCTGTATTATGTAACCATCCAGAATAATCTTTGGTAGTCCTCAATTGGAGGAAGACATTTTGATTGTAATGTGTAAATAGGGGAATTCCTCTATCCTTCCTGTTTGTAAATAGGGGAATGCCCCTATCTATATAACTATGTAAATAAGGCAAAGCCCTTTCTATTGATGTACTGGACATATGTCCCAGGCAAGACTGGAGGTTTTCTTCTCCATTCTTTCCTACCAATGCCCGCACTGAATGGAGATTCATGTATCTTACTTTTAATAATTAATAAAATAACTTTGGCTTCGGCCTTTTACTGGTCAAAAAAAAAAATTTAAAAAGTCAGGAACTTCTTGGGAAAATATCAAGAACTTAAAAAATTGCTTAAATTTAATTAGAAATACATTTTTTTTTGCAAAATTCAATAAGGAGATGCATCTAATGAGTTAGTAAATGAGTAGACAAACCAAACAAGCTGATCTAGATATATATAAATGCAAATAGGATACAAAATCGCATGCTCATGTGGAATGCTAATGGCTCGTAGCCATAGTTTGATAGTCTAAACCAAGCTTGAAAATCTCGGCGATATATCGCATGTATCACGATATATCACAGCAAAAAAACCAAAAAGATATAAACGCGGTTTAACTCGCAAGCGATATATTCAAAAAATCGCTGAGCTATATTCCGGTTTAAATCGCCATATACCGCGAGATTAATGGGTATAACTTGGACATGGGCAAAATATTATTGAAGTCTAAAGCCGCATGTTTTTAAGTTTTAACCCTAACGCGATTTTTAAGCCGACGTCACGGAAAAGAAAGAGGAAGTCACAAAAAGGAAAGAGGACACTCGACGATCATTTGAGTTGCTCCCTCTTTCGCTGCATCCACGCGGCTTCCAGACTCCATACACCCGACAGCTTCTAGACTCCATTGCAGTCTAGACTCCATACGCCTGACGGCTTCCAGACTCCATTGCAATCTAGACTTCTTTGTCAGGTATTTAGTAATTTACTATTAATAATATTTTAATGTTCATTGTTTATTATTAAAATTTCTATATAATATTATATTTAATAACAGTCTTTAGGAATCTAGGAATAGGATAATAGGCTATTAATATTATATAGTATATATTGTATAATGTATATATAAATATATACTATAAAAATTATATATATTTAAATTTTATTATATTTAAGAACACAGTCTTTAGTTAATTGTTTAATGTATATATTTATATATAAATAATAAATATATACTGTAAAAAAATTTACAGCATTATAAATTTTAGAACAATTTTATATATTGAAGTTTGAACAGTTTATATAAATTTTTACAGCATAATAAATTTTAGAACAATTTATATTTTGAATATGGATACTCAACTTTAGAGTTCAGAAGTTTTTAATGCCAAATAAATAATAAATATATAATGTAAAAATTTACAATGCTGTAGAATTATTTAATATTAAATAGTTCTACAGCATTATACATTTTTACAGTATATATTTTTTTTATAATATATTTATATATATATTTATAGTATAACTATAAATAAAATTTTAAAATTTAAATAAATGATTTTAATTTTTATCTATTAATAATTCTTCCAATAAACACTACAAGTTCAAATAGAAAACTCAGTGAGTCTGTCCAATACTATTAAAATGAATAAAAGAAAATTAAACAAATTTATGCTATTAATAAAACTAAAATGAATTTAAGCATAATAATTTAAACTTGCAAACTTTAGTTACTTCATAGTTCATTTTGATCTAATATCTAATTCTTTATCCTTGTACTTACAGACTTCCAGTGCAGAAAATTGCTAGTGGCAAAAAGAAGGACCCTTTATGGATACATGGGACACCAGGTCCAAATCGAGGAGATGCCAAATGTAACCATTGCCCTAAGGAGATGAGTCGGGGCATAAGCCGACTCAAATATCACATTGCAAAGATTCCTAGAAATGATATAACACCATGTGATGGCTGTCCGGAAGAGGTTACGAGGGAGGCTTTGGCAAGCCTTGAAGCATATGCACAAAATAAGGCAACTAAAAAGAGGACATCAAAGGCCATGGCAACACCAATGGGGAGTTTTAGTTCTACAAGGTCACAAACAGGTGCAGAGGTTTCTTCTTCCATTGGGTCACGAGTACGAGGATCAGGAAATGTGGGCGGGTTTATATTAGACTTTTGGGTTCCATGTAACACGCCTGGTGCTCAGCCCGAATTGCAAGGCACTGCATGGAACAAAGAAATGCATGCAAAGACAAAGGTGGCAGTTGCAAGATTTTGGTTCTACAACGATCTTCCTTTCAATGCTTTATGTAGTCCATATTGGGATCAAGTGGTCGTTGTGATCTCCGTGTCTGGTAAAGCATTCAAGCCCCCATCTCGTTATGAGGTTAGTGGATCATTGTTACCAGATGAGGTCCAAAGCATTCATCAACTTGTGGAAGAGCAAAGAAGAATTTGGGAACAGAGAGGTTGCACTATTATATCTGATGGGTGGACAGATGGTAGGAATAGGACGCTCAACAACTTTCTTGTTGCTTCAGGAGGGCAGTTAGTATTTCTAAAATCAATTGATGTCTCTGATCAAGTGAAAAATGCAAAGACTTTGTGCAACATGTTGGATGAGGTGGTGGTGGAAGTGGGAGTGAGTAATGTCATCCAGATTGTGATAGATAATGCAACTGCATATGTGGTAGTCGGTAGACTTCTAATGGATAGGCATCCCACATTATTTGGGAGCCCTTGTGCTGCCCATTGTCTTGACTTGCTCCTCGAGGACCTAGGGAAATTGAGTTGGGTGGAGCAGGTGGTCGAAGATGGAAGAAATATCACAAAGTACATCTACAATCACACATGGGTCCTGAGTCTTATGAGACAATACACTGATGGTAAGGATCTCGTGCGATCAGGGGTCACACACTTTGTTACTACTTTTCTCAACTTGCAAAGCATATTAGACGCATTGCCCAACCTAAGGCAGATGTTTGTGAGTGTGAAATGGTTGGAGAGTCCTTATGCCAAGAAGCCTGAAGCAAAGAAGGTTACAAAGGTTCTGTTTGATGTTAGATTTGGCAAGCTAATAGAGGAGATCATCAAGGTAATTTTTTGAACCTTGATTGATGACTTATAAATTTATTATTTAACTTTCAAATAATGCAATTTGCTGATTTTGGTTAAATTTTTTATGTCCAGGTGTCAGAACCGTTGGTGAAGGTTCTGAGAATAGTGGATGGGGATAAAAGCCCCATGGGGTATCTATATGAGGCCATGGATAGGGCCAAAGAGGCCATTCAACACTTGTATAGGTCAAATGAGACCAGATATAGACCCATATGGAACATAATTGATCGTAGGTGGAACCGACAACTCCACCAACATATTCATGTTGTTGCCTACTACTTGAACCCCAAGTTTTACTTCTCCAACACTTTCAAAGCAGATGCAGAGGTTCAAGTTGGCATAGACACATGTATTCGGAGATTGGTTGCTGATTTGGACCTTCGAGACCTTGTACTTGATGAGTTACAGAGCTACAAGAGGGAAGATGGGCCATTGTTTTCTTCACCTAATTGCAAACGTAGGAGATACACTCTACAGCCAGGTAAACAAGAACATGTGTTTAGTTTAGTTATACCATTTATTTTTCTCATTAAGTTTATTAGAATCTTCACCACATTATATATGGTTTAACTTTTTTTTAATCCTTGCAGATCTATGGTGGGAAGATTATGGTACTACAACACCTAATCTTCAAAAGCTTGCCATTCGAATATTATTGCAGCCATGTAGTGCTTCTGGTTGTCAGCGAAATTGGAGTGTTTTTGAGAACATACATACAAAGAAGCGCAATAGGTTGACTCAGAAGCGCTTGAATGACTTGGTTTATGTGCAGTACAACCTTCGATTGCATGAAGGTGTGATGGAAGGCTTCATATGAAGCACTTGACCTCGATGAGATTGATCCATATGCAGCAGATTGGGTTGCTCCTCCTAATGGTGATGATGTGGATGTGCATGTGCATGTGGATCCTTTCTTGACTGATGATCAACTAGCTAACTTTGATATGGAGGAAGATGATTGGGCTGCAGAAGTGGCAGCACATGAGGAGGAGGAACATGAGCTTGGTCATGACCCATCAGGGGCTTCTACTGAGGTGCCTATTCAGCCCCCTATTGGCGATGACGCAACTACTTCAGCACCACCCACCCAGCAACAGCGATCTCTTTTGAGCTTTAGTTGTAGACGCAATTTATGATTTCTACTTCTAGTTTTCATTGATACTAAAACTTGAACCTACTATGTATTCAAAACTTGCAGTTTCATGGAGTTTGACTTTGATAAGTATTGAACTTATTTTTATTTAGATGCCGCACTTGTTTTTTGGTATATGATTCTATGTTAATCTGCTAAGTTCTAATTGCTATGTATTTAACTCAAAACTTTGATTCATTATGGTGGATATCTCAAATTAGTATATGTTCTACAAATTTGGTGTATATGTGTGTGTTTTTAAGAATATTTTAAGAAATTATATATTTTCAAATGTTCGATAAAAGTGCCAATTTATTGCCGATTTTTTCGCCGAGTTTTTGGTGATTCCGAGTTTTTCAATTTTTTTGGGTCGGTCAAGTTATTGTCGAGTCCGAGTTTTTCAACCTTGGTCTAAACTCTAAAGCAAACTAAAAATAGCGAATTGTCTTTGTAAAACTAAAAGCAAATACAAGTGTCAAGTACAATATCAAAATAGTCTACATCTTCCTCTTCCCCCTCCTAGCAGCTCTAGTAAAAACTAGTGGAATGGGAGGGGGGTCTAGCCGTAGAAGTTTGTCATGGCTGTGACTCGACCTCTATCCAAGATGTAGATGGTGCTAACACTGGCAATGACTCCTCGTCATCTATATTCTCCTCACTCTCAAACTCAATGCCCTCATTCTCCTCATGAATGTCGTCCAATCCCGCTGCGAATCCACCCTCCTTTGTAGCTTGCCTCTCCAAATCATAGATGTCATCCTCTATGAACAATGGAGGTTTCTCTTGTGATGTCTAATCACAGTAAGGATCTATGTCATCCAAATCAAGTCAACCAGTTGGTGCTAACTCTACCTTTCTTATGTGCAACCTAAGCTTATATTGCACAAAGATGAGGTCATTGAGGCGTTTTTGTGCTAACTTGTTTCTCTTCTTCGTGTGAATGGCCTCAAATAAGTTCCAATTACGCTCACAACTGGATGAGCTACAAAGCTGACATAAGATGCGAAGGGCAAGTTTTTGCAGATTTGGGACATTTCCACCCCAATTTTGCCACCAAGCATCTGCAAGATAAAATATTAAAGAGTTAGAAAGCAAAGTGAAAATATATTTTAGTAACTTAGTTTTTATCTACTTATGCATGTGAAAGACTCTAAAAATCCAAATATTGTACTAGGGGTTTGACTGTTTCTTCCTCTCCTTGCCACGTCTGAGGAGAATAGCTTGCCTGTTGCATTCTGGTACACTTTCGTCTTGGTCACAATGAGGTCTCTCACCTCAACCTCGGGTACCATCCTCTGCATGCAATCAATGAAGCCCTCCATGAACTCTCCATTGGGATCTACGTAGGATGGAGAGAAGCGAAAACGAGGGTTGAGGAAGTACCCCGCCGCATGAATAGATTGGTGGAGCTAATTGTTCCACCTACTATCAATAATGTCCCATATGGGATCAAATTTGAGGTTGTCCCCCTTGTATTAATTTTTAATAGCCTCTTTAGCCCTGTCCATGGCCTCATAAAGATACCCCATTAGGGTTTGATCCCCATCTACCAAATGCAGAATTCTAACCAAGGGCTCTGTCACCTACAATTGAAAAGTAAAAAGATTTTCATTAATCATTAGAGACTAGAATTACAAATTAATAATGAAATATTTGATTCTTGAATACAAAAAAATTAATTTTCAACTTTTGAAGTTTCCAAGTTACCTTCACAATTTCTGTAGCAGCATCAAAAAAGTGGTTGTCAAAGACGGTGTATGCAACTCTCTCCATCAAACTTTTTTGAATAAGTTGAATTTAGCCATGGTTGACTCACAAACATTTGTTTTAAAGAGGTCAAAGAAGTAATAACACTTTGCAATGTTAAGAAAATTGTTGCAAACCTTGTGAACCTTGTGACTGCAAGTCTAACCAGCTTCTTCCCATGGGTGTGTTCTCTCATCAAGCGGAGAACCCAAGGGTGATTGTAGATATATTTTGTTATCTTTCTTGCATCCTCTACAATCGATTTCACCCAATCCAATTTTCATATGTCCTCCAAAAGAAGGTCAAGGACATGTGTTGCACAAGGAGACCAAAAAAGTGTGCTATACTTATCTTGGAGGATCCTACCCGCTGCCACATATGCCACTGCATTGTCAGTTGTGATTTAAACCACATTATTAACCCCCACCTCCATTGCAGCTTCCTCTAACATAGGGCCAAAGTTTCAGCTGTCTTTACCTTGTCTAAGACATTCAAGGATTTCAAAAAGACCACTTGATCCTTGCAAGAAACCAAAAATTGATGATGGTACGATTTCTTCCATCCATCTGAAAGTATGGTGCAGCCAAACTGTTTCCATTGTGATCTTTGGTCTTCTACCACATCTCTAGCCCTAGAAACAGCATCTTTGAGCAATCTACAAGCACAAAGCAAAATCAAGTACACAATTTCGAATCTTGATTAAAAAAAACTTACATTCAACAAAAATAAGTAAATTGTAAAACTGTAAAATATTTAAAACTTAAATCAAGTGCACTAACCTCCCACTCAAATCTGCAAGAGAAGGCGCCTTGTAGCCCTTTCCTGCCATAGTAATTCCTGTCACAAAATTCAGCCAATAGGGACTTGCTGCAACATTGAAGGGGAAGTTATTAAAATACCAAAAATTGGCACACTGAATGTCAACTTGCTGATGCACATCATTGTCCCACACAGTACCCTCCAGTGATGGTTGTGCTCCAGGTGTGTTTTTGTGCACAAAAAAATTTCTATAGAAGATGTGTGTGGCAATGGTCTACTAGAACCAGCTGAAGTGGAAGCTGAGGGGATGGTAGATTTGTGGATCCATGGGCAACAAAGAGAACCCACTATGCCCTCAAGTGCTGCTTCTTCTTCATCAAGGTTGGCAAGGTTGGCTGGGATACCAAGTCACAACCCACATTATTTCATTATGATCATTTTTTTAGCAAAATCGAAACTAATAATGGTAATTAGAAAATAATAAATGACTCTTGAAAAGGAGACAGTGTGAGATACCTTGGGATTCAGAAATGGTTGCCCTCATGGCCAATTTTGCCCTTTCCCTTTGCAACTTTTTCTCTTCTTGGGCAGCAAACAAAGCATCCATCTCTCTCACTATTTCATCCATGGTGAACTCACAAACCCTCATGTCATCCTTTGTGATCCCTCCAAGGTGGTATTTCAAATGAGATATGCCTCCACTAATTAGTTTTTCACATTTATGCATATCACAGCATTAAGTTCAGGTCCTTCAAAAGCATATGCCCATGCCTTGTCTCTAGCCCCTTTAGAGTGCATACCTACATATCCAAATGGACATGCGTCTATTGGGCCACTGGCAAAACCCTGCAGTTGACCTAATTATAGAGATATCCCTACTTGCCATTTTAATGAAGAATCAACCTACACACTAATTGAAGGCACAAATTTAGAAATTTAATAAACAAATTTAGAAACAAAATAAATTAGTTTAAAACTTTAAAGTTTAAACACAGCTGAAACTTGAAAGAAAAAAACAAAAAAATGTGTAAGGTTATGAAAAAAATTTTAAAATATGAAATTATAGAAAAACTATGAAAAAATTTGCAAAAATTGTTAAAAAATGGTTTTAGATCTTGTTCATTACGCTCTAAAACGAGTTAGAGCACATTGGAAATGGCATTGTAGAGTTTGTATAAACTTAGATGCAACTAATACAAGACGAAATGATTTTTTTTTTTTAAAAGAAAAAGAATTTTGAAAACTTACTTGTGAATCTGAATTTTCTTGACAAATCTCTTTGAATCTACTTCAAATCCACAAGAAATCGCTCTAGAACACTACAAATGACCTTCTTTCTCCTCCAAACCCTTTCTCTCCTCTCCAAATCAGCTCTTGCAAACAAAAAAATCACTTTTGCAATTTGTCGGGCCATCACAGTCTATTTCTAGGCACGCAGGCGATAAGTATTTAAAATATCACGATAAATTGTGAACTTATCACCACTTTTCTCTGTGATAAATTGGAACCTTATCTGCGATAAGTTCTTGCGATAACTTGACAAAATTTATTGCAGGCCAAAACTTATCGCAATAAGTTGGCGATAATTTGATCTATGTATTGTATGATCTTCCGCAATCTTAGCATACACATGATTTTTCTCAAGAGAGGATAAGATACTTCAAGGCATCAACACCCATCAACACATCTGAGGCGTCCTCGAGGCATCCCCTGCCATCCCCAAGACGTACAACCGTCCCAAAAAAAATTCTCAACGTCCCCAAGTTTTCAGGACGTTTCCTATGAATTTTCAAAAAACAGGGACGAAGTGGAAACGTCCCCTAGCTATCCCCAAGTCCCAAAAACATTTCCAATACAAGGATGGGGGTTTTAGGCTGGGGATGCATCCTCAGCTAAAACTAAAAATAACTTAAATTCAAAAAAAAATAGTAATTACTAATTTACTATAAATAAAAATAAAAGAACATAAATTTAGTCTACACACTAAAAATCAAAACTCGACATAAGTTATCAAAACTAAAAGTAAAACATTTAAAAACTAAAACAATTGGACATGGTCTTAACTCTCACTCAAGTCTACACAAGAAGGCACCTTGTAGCCTTTTCCTGCCATAATCATTGCAGTAACCAAATTAAGCCTTTATGGATTATCTACCACACTGAAAGAATGTTGTTGAAGTACCAAAAATCAAGCACAAGCAATGTCTATACGCTCATGCACCTCCCTATTCCACCCAGTTGCCTCCGACTCTTCATATTCACTAAGGCCTTGGCTGTTAGTAAATCAGAGACCTCTCCCTTTAAATCAAATTGAATAGTGTTTGTGTACATTATAACTTGAAAGAGAGCTCAACTCATGACCATAAATTGGCAAAATGCTCCACTAAAGCATTGTATGAGATGCACTTCAGGAAAACTAGAAAATTCCAAACTGCTGTGTGCCAATTTTCTCAAGATTCAAATGTCTTCTACCTTGAAGTTTTGTTTCTTAATCTATATAATGTAACTTGGAATAGTTCCCTAGAACAAGGTAGCTATCTCTGTTTTACATTGCATGTTTCAAAGAAACAATTGGAATGAAGCAGCCTATAGCCTTTTCATACTTTACATTTTTAAAAACGTTATAGCTCCCTAGAACAAGGTAGCTATCTCTGTTTTACATTGCATGTTTCAAAGAAACAAGTGTAATGAAGCAGCCTATAGCCTTTTCATACTTTACATTTTAAAAAACGTTTTGGCACCTAGGAATTTTGAAAGATGTAAATGACAAACATTTGCATGCTCCAGAGAGCATTTTCTTGTATACAACTCAAACTTTAAAAAACAACTCAGAGAAAGTTTGGAATTCTCCAGCTATTTGCAGAAATCATTATAATTTTAGATGAATGGGGTGTTTTTCTGAACATCCTTGCAATTTACATTACATTTGTTTGATAGTATGCACATAATTCAAAATGTTGTTACTGAATCTCTGTCAAAACATGAGATGGCACCAGAAACTCAATTGAAGTTTAAATGAATCCGGTTTTAGCTCATGTATTTTATTCATAAGCTGAGTCCAGATGAATTTATGAGGAAAACAAGAAAAATACGACCATGGGAACCTATTTGACAAAGTATTATGCCAAGATCATAAACAGATTTCTCTACTTTGTTGCTGACCTCAAAATACAGACCCGTTTTATCTAAAATTTATAGATTATATACAACATATTGAGAAAACAACCATGACTGTAGCTTCTAGAACTCGGGAAACCTACCTGTTGGAGTGGGTCACATTGTCACCGAAAGGATCCCAAACCTCAGCATTGCTGCAAGGGTCGGAGGCAGAAAAATCACCAGCTAAATTTGCACTAATAAATGGAGTCCAGTCATCATTTAAAATTTGTCCTCTTGAAGGATTGCCAGCACCCAAGTGATGGGAACTTTGTTGCTGCTTTGTAACATGCGGAGGAGGCAAGTGAGGTGGACAAAAGAGTTTTCTTTCATATTTGTCTCTAATCCACTTCTCCACAACAGCATCTGAAGAATCTGACGTTGGTATGCTATATCCATTCAGCAAATTTCCTGTCATAATATGCCCAATCAGAAATCAGATGATAAAAGCAAGCAATCATGTTATGAAGAAAAAAAAATGGCATTCTAAATTGTCATAATTAAATAATTTTCACTCTGCCATCCGAATGGTGACTTCGAGTGCAAGAAGAATAAAAAATTGAAATTCTAAATTGTCCTAAATTAGATTATTGTGACTCTGCCATCCGATTGGTGACTTTGAGTGCAAGTGGAATATAATTGACATTGGTAATTACTTAGGTTCATTGGCTGTGCTAAAGCACCAGTTACAACAATTCTAATCATAATGTCCTGGGTTCAAAGGGGAAACCCATTAGCTCAAATGGTTGGTAAGGTTGTGCTAGGGCTTTGGGCTTGTCCCATGTAGGTCTAAGGGTCAACTCTCGCCGGCCATATTTATCCACTGGTTGCATTGTTTGAGCCTCTGCATCAGGCCCTTGGGGACTAGTCTCACCCCAGCTCGCCTCTTCCGTCACCCCAAAACTCGGTAAAAAAATAAGCCCGAGGCAAGGTGCAGTAGGGTCGCTGGGCTGAATCACAGGGATACCCCAAGGATAAAAAAATGTCCTGGGTTCAAACCTCATTGTGCATACCCCTAATGTTGAAAACGAAATAGAATTTTAAGCCAAAGAATGATCAAAACTTGATGGTGCATTCCTTCGTATGAGTTGCACTTTTACGAAAGCAAAAATAATATGTAGCTGTGATCTAAGCCCGGCAGTGCATTTCGTGTTTAATAATTACAAAGTTCAGAAACATGGCTGAAACGTTTTATTTTGTTTTGGAGGATAGATGAGAAGGGACAAATCCAACAATTCCAACGATACACACAGCTAATGATACTGACAAACTGGGGTTGAAATCAAAATTGAACTGTATGGTTTACTTTCCTAAATTTCAGTAAATGAGTTTAGTGATCCAAGACCATCTATTGATAACCTAGGTTATATCCCCTTCGCTGTACCAAGGGAGCCCAAAACCCTCAACAGGCATGTAACTAGGTTATAATGTAATTAACATCAGCTACATTCACATGAGTCATAGATTCAAAATATTATAGTTTTGTTAAAACTTCATTCCAAGCCACTAAAAATTTACCAATAACAGAAAAAAGACATTTTCAAATGAAAGAAAATTCATTTGCTCCCAAACCAGATATGAAGGAAACTGGAAAAAAATGGACCTGCGAGCTTCTGACCTACATTAAAAAGAGCTTATCCAGTTCCGTGATAACGTCATAAACACACCCTTCAAGATGTAAGGCCGATCTTAATATCATAACCAAGAAGCAGGTAAATGTTTTCAATAAAAAGGGGGTTACAAATCCATCCAAAATACGTACTTTCCCAATAAGCAGAAGCTACAGCATTTCCTACAGAGGTCATGAGGTTGACTTCGTGCATGCTCCAATTGTCTAAACCAATACACTTTGTGCGGGTGATGTGGGCGCCAATCGAACGGTGAATTCCATAGCATCGATTGCACAGAAATATTCCAAGCGTAATGGACGCATATCTTGGCTTTGCAGCTCCACAATCTGCACACTTAGAATTACACTCCTGTTTCAAGAATTCTCGGAGTTTTAATTCCGGGTTCACATTATTTTTTTTCCTCTCCATAGCTTATCCTTACTTCTGCAAATGAATTGTTTGAAGATCTTTCCGAGCACTGAAGTGCAGAGGAAGCAGGCGGTGACTAGTGCGGAAGGCCGTACCCCTGCGTTGCTGAGGAGAAATAAACAGCTTGTTTGGATATTAAGGTTAATTAAATGTAATTGTTAATGAATAAATTAATTTAAATGAATGACTTAAGTTTAGATGTGTATTTTTTTTATGAATAATAGCTATATGAGTTTTTTTATTAAAAAGGATTATTGAAAGAAAGGTATGTTCAATTTCAATAGATTTTCACAATTCATGAAATTTATGATATTGAATAGTGAATGCTAACAATTGAGTAAAGATTTGCAAGTTTACAGTAAACAAGGTAAGCTCACAAATTCAAGTAACTCTTATTTCTTGTTCAGATCTATCCTCGGGTTCAGCCCTTTATTAAGCAAAAAAAAAAAAAAATTGTTATTGTTTCTGAATTCAATTGTGTATGATTTTTTTGCATCAATGTTTTGGATCACACCTTGTGATCCATCATCAAGATGAAAGAAAGCATAATGAAAAAGAAAGATGGTCAAAATCATAAGGAGGAAAAAAAAAAAAAGGTATATGTTAGAAAGTACATCTTCAAAGTTGAAGTAGGGTCAAGAATAAACATCAAGGTGAAATGGTGAAAAAAGGACTTGTAGAGCCAAATCCAAACATCAAGAACCAACAAAGTTGTTAGGTGGCAAGATCTATAGCATCAAGGGGAATCATAATCATAGTATCAAGGAGAATCATAATCATCTATTTTTGTCAATACATTAGTGGGGGTGGAACAATCAATCTCTTGGTGACCTCCATTTATAGGTTGTTGAGCATTAGGAAGAGAAATTTCTAAATTCAAGTTAGGGAACTTGCCAAATTTTGGCTACACATGAGCACCATGCTCAAATGAAAAGTTTAGTGGCAAGTGAGAAGGTTGGGACCACTTGTGAGCAACAAAATTCTTAACTTATTTAGAAGGTCATGGTTGAGAGCCATGTGACTAGAAGCTTTGATATACTATAACAAGGGGTACATCTACATTTTCATTGACATAGAGGTGAGTGACCCTCTTGAGAGGCAAAAGGAGAAGACACTCTAGCGACCATATTAGGGACATCACTCTAATGATCCAAAAAGAATTACAAATAAGAAACTTCAAGTACAACCATATTTGCTTGAACCTAAATCTACATAAGCACATTGGAGCAAATCACAACTTTCATGTAAATCAATAAAAGAATAATAACTACAAAACAAGTAAAAATAGTAGAATTATTGTATTTCTAAATACTTAAAAAAAGTCTTCGCCTTAAAAATATGGCAAATTTAGGTAAATTGAAAAGGGAGGCAAGGCTAATCTTGCAACAAAAATATATGCCGTGAAAATTGGTCAAGGTTGAACATATTCAAGGAGTCGTGAATTCAAGTCCAAACTTTTTGGCTCTACCACAAAACTAAAAAGGTGCTTGAGAGTTTTGGGTTGTCCATAAAAGTGACAATGGGAATTGATGACTCCCAAATGAGATAATATATATCTATGAGAGAGGCCTTGATAAATAATATACTAAGTAAAATGAGCAATCTTAAATTTAAGAACTATAGACCATATAGTCCATAATCTTTGTTTTCAAATGCCTAGAGAGGATTGGAGATAGCATCAATGATTTAGCTAAGCCACCATGGGAAGATAAGGTGTAATACATAAATATCTATTGTGGGGTCTCTAATTATGGGATGGTGCATCAAGATACCATTTTAAATCCTTACACTTGGGTTTGAAAGTGTTAACCCCAATTTATGAATTATAAGGGTCGAATGGCCACAATAACTATGTGGTATGTCTCGTGATCTTGGTTGGAAAGATAGAATTAAACTTAGCCTCAAACTAGGATTTTAAAAAAAAACTAGTGACTATTGAAAATATCTAGCAATGTTTTGATTTCTCTATTATCAAATTTCAAAGCTTGAACCTAGTGGCCTTAGCTAGAGGTTGATCTTGACAAGAAAGAAATGGTGACCACCAAATAGGCTATTTATTAATAAAAAGACCATTGTAAACATCAAAATCATCTCAAAAAAGCTAGAGCTTGAAGGATTTTGAAACCTTGTAGATGCTCTTGATAATAAATGTTCCTTGTATTTAAATAGCCTTCATAATAGGGAGAGTATGGAGCACAAGGCCTTTTCAAGTTGAACATCTTAATGAAACCAAAAAATAAATATAATGCTAAATATGGAATTCTAGTCATCCTCACCTTCAAAGCCACAATAACTCATTTAGCACGAGTTATTAAGACTTAACAATAGATGGAGAGTAAGTCTAAACCCCCAAAATCATGGGAGAGATATCAATATTCCTAAGTTGTGTGGTGAAATCCTTTACTACCTTTAGAAGATGCCCAAAGAAAGTAAGCTTTTTAATTTAAAAAATAGACATTAGAAGGAATCCAAAAAGAAAAAATAGTAAACATGAGTAGCAAACATGTTTAGAATTTACTACTAAGAGAAAGGGGATTAGTAATCCAATAAGAATTATTTTATTAACTTTGGATAAACAAATTACCAAAAGGGAAATCCAAGAAATATGAAGGCCTCCCAAAAATTAGTCCACTTCAAGTCAATTGATTTTGACTACTATGACTTAGGAAGGAAAAATTGCCTATAGCACCAAGTCTTTTTCCATTGAATACTCAAACCTAAAGCCCTGAAAAAAATGGCAAGGCAATAAAAGGCCCGATTGATAATATCCTCATCTTCAATTAAATTGAGAAAGGATGCATTTTCAAAGTAATTAGTGATGGGTTGGGCAATACAATGCATGTGACTAATGTTTGGGCTATATGGGCCAAAATAAAGTCAAAACTTTCAATGATGGATGATGAACACATATAAATTACAAGGGATAAAGGAAAAAAACCTAGTAGATATGCTAGAAGACCACAAAGTAAATAGATTCCTTTCCATTAATGGTGATGCAACTAGAGGCATATACAAAAATCATGTTAACAGAATGCACAAAACAAGTTCCAAAACCCAAAACAAGAGCATGAAAAGAATGAAAAGACCTTCAATATAGTCATGTAAACTTTGGCAAAGTTAATTTTGATAAACATTACAATTTAAGGGGAGTATTGGGGTCATTTCATGTCCTCGTAAAAAATAATAATATTTTTGACAATTTGTCATGAGTTAATAAAAGTAGCTTTTCTATGGGGTAAACCAAGGAATAAAATGTCATAGCTCGAAAGCCTATGTGGCAATGGTTTAAATTGAAATATAAATAATATGAATAAAATAAATATATATCTTAATGTTAGAGGAAAGGAGATTGTTTTGAATGCAAATTACATGAATACTCTAAACATGAAACATGAATCTAGAAATGAATGATGGAGATGGAGGTGCATTGAGAAAGCTATTATTAAACCAATATCTAGATCAAGGCTACATATGATTCCTTAAACCTCCTAAATATAGCCATAAATTTTTGGGATGAATTTGACCCTTAAAAATTAATTCTCCATTTTTATCGTAACTTTTAAATTATACCTTAGAATGTCTTTAAAGTATATGCATTAGAAGCATACTAGAGAAATATTAACTAAGATCATTCTCAAAATATTTTTGTAAGGTCAAGGTTAACGTTGACATCCAAAGCTTACACTTATTTGAGGGCAATCTAGAAGTTTCACAAATGTGGGACTTGGGTGTGTTTTGTGAAACAACCTTTGACATTTTAGAAGTTGACTCTTCGAAATAGGGGGAAATGAAAGAGAGCGCAAAACATAAAATAACCTATGCTACAACAATTTGCCAAATGCATAGCTTTTACAAGACTTTTAATTCCTTCTGTGATGAGGTATAATATAACTTATGACTATGATATATCAAGAAATGGAAATAGTGCATGGCATGGTTGAATTATCTAATAACTCATGTTAGTCAATGTGAAATCTCTACAACCCAAGTAGGAAATGACTACACCAATTTAATAATGCAATGCATATTGTTTCTAAATAATTACAAATTAGAAACAACATACAAAAATGGCCCAAAAGAACACTTAGAAACATTAATTTCCATTAAGAACAAAGTACAATGCAAAGATCTCTAAGAAAAGCCACTACTTCTGATATTTATAAAAAAAAATTATCTTGATGTAGTGTTGTAAATTTGATCTCCTTTTGATGGAAGAAGTCATCTGAATGAATTTTGAATGCTAAAAATTGAAAAATAGGGTTTGTTGGCAAGACAAAGTTGATACTGCATAATATGTTGTCATTGATGGCAACTTATTGAGAGGGGAGCGGTGAATCAATAATCTACCAATTA
This sequence comes from Chamaecyparis obtusa, assembly GCA_027943335.1. Classification (NCBI taxonomy): domain Eukaryota; kingdom Viridiplantae; phylum Streptophyta; class Pinopsida; order Cupressales; family Cupressaceae; genus Chamaecyparis; species Chamaecyparis obtusa. The sequence continues at coordinate 498,618 of BSBK01000538.1, forward strand.
TCCAACTTTTTATCATTTTAAAACTTTACTACAACATTCACAATTTTACCTTTAATAGCAAAAAATGAAAATTATAACCATAAGTTCATCCACAAAATAATGAAACACTTGACATAGATGTTTATCTCGTGGAAACCCAAATTGGGAAAAAAACCATGGTGGGGATTACTACCCACTAAATGATGTACTTTTCTAAAGTATGCCCTATGAGGAGCTTAACCCTATTAGGATTTTTACAAAAGCATTGTTAGGTGCTACACGGTTAAGGGATTTACCTTTAGGCCTATTAGGACCTTTACCCTATTAAGAGTAGCCTTGTTAGAGGACTTCAAACACAAACTAATGTACCACCTTGTTAGAGGATTTACAATAGCGACCTGCTAGGATCTACCTAATTAAGGGATTTTGACTATTGTAACTATTAGGGAACAACAAGAATAATGATATGTAGATTAGCACTACCTCTACTTGATCAAATCCACTAAAGAACACAATCACTTCTTATGACACTTATCTCTCCCCTAGCTTGATCGCAACTCACACTTCACACTGTGCTTACCCAACACATAATCAAAAAAAAAAACTTACAACTTCATCCAATATATATTGTTCATCAAGCCCTTATGTTTTCCACCACCTTAGGATTTCCCTAAACGGCTAACAATTCAACTTTCAATATTCACGCTTGGATCCAGTGAATCACACAACAAAAATAAATGTATGTACAATAAATTTCCTACATCACATCACCCAATACAAAGATTTACATATGATTTGGTGTCAATGGGTCAAACACATCTTGACTACACATATGCTTCCTCAAGAATCTTCTTCACACACTAGCATCAAACAATGTGATGCCAAATCATCACCTCAAAAATTTAAGACACATCACTAGATCATGACTAGCTTAACCAAAATCACCTCACCATCTAAACTGGTCACCAATCAAAGATTTAATCACTGTCCCTCAAGAACTTTAACACTTCAACCTATTAACAACTCTGAATTTGTTCTATGATCTTCTTATCTTCACTTTGGTCATCCAAATCAATTGTGATTGCAACTATAGCATCCAAACACTATTATCCATTATTCCTATAACTGCATTACAAGAAATACTAAAGATTTGACAAACCACTCAAATCACCTATTGCATGTCACTAACTATACTAGTAGTTGCACTGATATCCTTCATCTTATCATAACTTCCTTGATGGTCAATATCAATAGTAGTGGTCATGCATTTAACATTCTGAGACATCCCTAAGTCTCCCAGATAAATTACTACAACTGAAACTTATTGAAACAGCTAGATCATCATTCACATATCCAACAACATACTTGACATCAATGAAAACTCAATAAATGATCATCATGCAATCAAATCTATCTCATTACAACAACAAATAAATTGCTTCAACTGAAACTTACTGAAACACCTAGATCACCATTCACATATCCAACAACATACTAGACATCAATGACAACTCAATAATTGATCATCATGTAATCAAATCTATCTCATTTCAACACCAGTAATCTCTTACCATCATTGCATCGGTTAGCATCAGTTATGCCAACAATCTCCCCCTTTGGAATTAATGGAAACACTTTCATCATGATTTCATGGAAACATTATCATCAATATCAATAACACTATGAACACTTCTTAACAATCTTCTTGATATATATTATCTCCCCATACATTCTCTCCCCCTTTGACAATAATGCCAAAGGTTTCAAACACACATTAAATCTTCTTTGTTTTACTATGACTCAACACAATACTTCACTACATAGACTACTCCCCCTAAGGAATAGCCTCACAACATCAATCCAAACCTTAAAGATATTCACTGGAATACACTAGGATTGATGGAACTACATCTACTCTTAATTCACAATAGATAGGGGGATAACCCCTAGCTTACCTCTTAGATACTCAAAAGAATCCTTAAGTAATGGCTTTGTGAAAATATTAGAAACTTGCTCCTTAGTTGGCACATACTCCAACTTTACTTCCTTCTCATGTACTTGTTCTTTAAGAAAATGATACTTGATAGCTATATGTTTAGCCTTAGACTACATCATTGGGTTTTTAGAAATATTAATGGTACTTGTATTGTCACAATAAATAACCACCAGTTCAATTACCTTTTCCTGAATTCCTTCCAAAATCTGCCTAATCTACACAACATGTGTATAATTAATTGTAGTAGAAACATATTCAGATTCAACTATTGATTATGATATACTATTCTTGTTTTTGCTTATCAAGGATACAAGCCTATCTCCAAGAAAGAATGCAACTCCACTTGTGCTCTTCCTATCATCAACATTTCCTACCTAATCAACATCAATAAATACACTTAATGAAAAATCACCTTTGTGTCCATACCAAAGACCATAATCTACATTTCCCTTAAGATATTTGAATATTCTCTTCACTACAATAAAATGTGATTCCTTAGGATTGGAAGAAAATATAGCCACTAATTTGACTTCTTGTGCAATGTCTGGTCTACTATGCACCACATATTGTAGCTTGTTGATCATAGATTTGTAAAGATTCTCATCCACCTCTTTAGAATAATCTTTTTTTGACAATTTGCAACCAATTATCATTGGGGTACCAATCGGTTTTGAGTCTTCCAACCCAAATGTTTTCAATATCTATTTCACATATTTAGACTGACTAATGTATATACCTTTTTTTAATTGTTGAACCTACAATCCAATAAATAATTTAATCTCACCTATCATAGACATCTTGAATCCTTTCCGCATTTCATCTACAAATGATCTACCCATTTTTTCATTACCATCGAATATGATATCGTCAACAAATATTTTTTAATTAATAACTTATCATCTTTCTCAATCTTCAAATATACATTACTATTTTCACTTGTCCTTATAAAACCAATTTAAATCAAATATGAGTGCAATCTCTCATACCATGCTCTGGGTGCTTACTTCATTCCATATAAAGCTTTTTTGTAATTTGGGTGCTTACTTCATTCTATATAAAGATTTTTTGTAATTTGGACACCATGTTCTTACCTTCTTCATTAGAAAATCCTTTTGGTTGTTCAATGTAGACTTCTTCTTTCAATAAACCATTAAGAAAAACATATTTAACATCCATTTGATATACCTTGAATCCTTTGTAAGAAGCATGTACAAGCAATATCCTTGCACCTTCAATTATGGCCATAGGTGCAAATGTTTCACCATAGTCCAAGCCTTCCTCTTGCGCATATCCTTTGCATACTAATCTTTCCTTGTTTCTTACCACTTCACCTTTCTTATTCATCTTATTCCCCAAAATCCACTTAGTATTGATTACATTCTTGTCCACCAATCTGGGTACTAATGTCCAAGTCTTATTCTTCTCAATCTACTTCATTTATTATTCCATAGCCTTCAACCAATCATCATCTTCCAATGCATCTTTAGTAGTCTTAGGCTCAAGTTTAGAAAAGAAAACATGTACTTTCTCTTGCTTTTCTTCTTGTTAAAACACCAACATTTCTATCACCAATAATTTCATCAGGGAAATGATTTAATCTCACATACCTTGGAAACACTAATTTGGTTCTAGGAGTACCTTTAAACACTTGAATCAATTCCAATTCATTTACCTGTCTCTCAATCAGTTCTATTATAGAATCTTGTTCCACCAGTTGTACAAATACAAACCCATGATAGTCATTTGGTTATTTCTTGCTAGACTCATTATTCTATTCAGACAATTCATCTACTCTCACATTGGCACTTTCCACTATCATGTTTTTTCTCTTGTTCAAGCACTTATAGGCTTTTCTCTTCATGGAATATCCTAAGAATATTCCCTCATCACTTCTTGGATCAAACTTTCCTAAATTTTCATCTCTTTTTTCTGTAACATCTACTTCCAAAAACTTTGAAATAACTTATAGTAGGGGATCGACCATGCCACAACTCATAAGGAGTTTTGTGTGTACCTTTCTTCAATTGAACTCTATTCAATATGTAAACAACAATACTCACTGCTTCTCTCCAAAATGTTTGTGCAACACCTTTCTAAATAATCAATATCCTAGCACAATCAATGATAAAATTGTTTCTTCTTTCACCAATACCATTTTGTTGAGGTATCCTAGGAGCTGACATTTTCCTTTTTATTCTTTGTTCTTTACAATATGAAATAAACTCATGTGAAGTAAACTCACCTCCTCTATCATATCTAAAATACATTTCATGGTCTTATCACTCTCCTTTTCCACTCTAGCTTTGTAGATCTTGAACATGTAGAAAGCTTCTGATTTGTCCTTAAGAAAAAAAACCAACATCATTCTGGAATATTCATCAACAAGCAACTTAAAGTACCTATCACCATAATAATTATGAGTTCTCATTGGACCACACATATCAATATGAATCAAATCTAAGATACTTTCAGAAGTATTTTTTACTGATAAAACTTGAACTAGTTAACTTCCCAAAATGACATTCTTTACACATCCCATTGTCTGGCTTCACTAGGTTAGGAAAACCTCTTACTACCTTCATCTTACTAACTTTTACAAAGTTATCAAAATTAACATGACAAAACCTTTTATGCCATAACCAACAGTCTTCTACCTTAGCAATCAAACAACTCTTAATAGTAGAATTCAGATGGATCAAGTTACCTCTTGTTTGTTCACCAGTAGCAATTAATTCTCCTAATTTCCCAATGATCATGCATACACCTTTATTGAGTTCCAATCTATACCCTTTTTTGTTTAACTAAGAAACACTTAATAATTTGTACTTTAAACCATCAACCCAGTAAAAATCATCACAATTTGTCTTATCATTTAAAACAATGGAACCTTTACCTTTCACCATACATGTAGCATCATTACCAAATCTCATTGAACCTCCATAACATTCCTCCATCTTAATGAATTTGTTTCTATCATTAGTCATGTGATGACTACAACCACTTTCAATAATCCAGTCACTGTTGTAATTCATGTTAGACACTAATGCTTTTTCACCTTCTTCTGAGGGTTCTTCTTTCACTACAACAAAGACAATTTCCTCTTCATCTCTACCATAAGAATCTTCATTAGTAACACCTTCCTCAACAAGGTAACATGCCTTCTTATTCTTGTCCTTGAATCTCCTTGGTTTCTCCTTCCTGTCATTGTCAGTACATCTAGAGGCAATGTGTCTAATCTTATTACATGCAAAGCATTTCAAAGGTATATTTCCCTTATACTTACCTTTTCCTCTAGGTAATATTTTTGCAAACAATGCTTCCAATTATTCTTGCTCTCTTTCTTCAGACATGAAAGATTCATAATCATTAGAGTAGAATGTTGAAGATTTGTTAGATATTTCCTTTCCTTTCCTAGAAGGTGTGATAGTCAATGATGACTTGAAAGAAGCTTCAAATTTAGGCATACTATTGTCATAATTTCTTAATTCAAATACAATCATCTTTTCTATTAAAGTGTCAAGGGTAACAACAATAGTTCCTAGAGATCTAAGCTCTTGAATATATACAACTCTAATAGCATACTAAGGTAAAAGAGTTCTCAACACTTTTCTTACCGCATCTTCTTTAGGAATATTACCTCTAGAACCTCTAATAGCAGCAACAATCTCTTTGATTTTTTTATTATATTGCTCTATGTTCTCATTTATTGCATTCTCATCTCATTAGATTTTCCTCTCAGGCTATCAACCTTTTCCTTATGCACATGTGGATCTCCACCATAGATAGTTCTCACCTTCTCCCACATCTCATGAGCGGTATCCAAGTCTTTGACATCTATAAATTTTGCATCTAACAAAGTACTTGTAGTGGATTCCATAGTAGCAGTGTGTTCTTTTCTTATCTTCACTTGATATGGAGTTAGGATTCCTAATGGGACAACATACTTATTAACCACATGATCCCAATAGTAATCACCCATACCTTTGAGGTATAACTTCATTTAGTTTCACCATACTAAATAGTTTTCTATTGCAAAGTTAGGACCTTCCTTTCACATCATCTTTGGATCTTTTCGTCAAGTTGTTAAGCTTCACCACAATAGAGGAACCGATGCTCTTATACCAATTTTTAATCCTAAGATCAAATTACTGAGAGGGGAGGGGTGAATCTATAATCTACCAATTATCTAACTTTTTATCCTTCTAAAACTTTACCACAACATTCACAATTTTACCTTTAATAGCAACAAATGAAAATTATAACTATAAGTTCATCCACACAATAATGGAACACTTGACACATTTGTTTATCTCATGGAAATCCAAATTAGAAAAAAAACTATGCTGGGGATTAGTATGTTGGCAATTTGGCTGAGTAGGATATTAGGTTGTTGTCATTATGGCAACATATAATCAATATGATGATCGCACTATAGAAGAAAACAATTTTGTATGAGCGCAAGTAAAAATTGTCTAAGTACAACAATATTTATCAGTCTAATCAGAGACAATTTTGGTTAGCGATGTTCACAGAAGTAGGTTAAGTGCATGTGCACTTAAACATGGATAATTCTATGTATAACAAAGTCACATATGAAAGTGCAAGTCTATACGCCATGTACAGAAGGAGATATTGAAGAATAACAGAGACAGTGCTAAAGCTGACCTGAACAGAGCAAGAAGATAGAATGAGAATATTAGTTAAGGGATTATTTTGTTTATCAAAATAATGACAAACCCCATATAAGGGATGACATCCTAGATGTTAACCCTTAGGCAACATGAATTAGTTTTGTATTTTAGAAAGAATTTATGCTTAGTAAAGCCGACTGGAAGTTATTATTCTTAATAGCTAGTATATATGTAAGAAGCATGTAATGTGAAGAAAAATAGAAGTAATAAGTTTTTGTAATGTTGTAATGTTATAATGCGAAGTTGTATATTGTAAGAAGAAAAGAAAGCAGACTCTGTGTATGAAAGTGAAGAGCCTAGAAAGATAAATTAGAATAGGAAAGCTATTCAGAAGTAGTGAAAGGTTATGTACTTTAGCTTTGTATTCAGATATCATTGTATATTGCATGTTTGGGTAGTGAGCTCATCTTGTTAACACTCTATTTGTAATATCAACTCCCAATAGGGTTGAGGCTTCTAACAAGACTTAGAGTCCTTTAATCGGGATAGAGACACTATATGTTGCTAGCAAGTTAGCTATACTGATGTATATGACTTGATATAGTGTTTTCATTATGGCAACAAAGTCATATAGCAGTTTGGAGTCAACGCACCTGATGAGAAGATAAGAAATCGGCTAAGTATTGAAGACTAGATAGTGTACAGAGTTCCTGCAGCTCAGAGCATCAGTGCATGTGTGTACGGAAGAATTATGGTATGCACCCTAGAAGTTAAGTTGGTTAGACTATATTCTTGCTTAGTTCAAGAGCACATAAGCAGATATACAAGGATGTGAAAGTTACAGTCAGTTGAAGTTGCACAGCCAATAAGTGCTAATAAAGAACAGAGCATGGAGTCGACAGTTAGCATTTTGGTCTGCGGATATAATGTAATATTGTAAAGGCTATGCGCCTATTGTATTTAGGTTGCATACATGTATACTTGTTTGTTTTTAAGCACACTTAAGTCAATTCATTTGGAAGCGTTATATGTAATAGGTCTAAGGGCCGACTTAGTTGTTTATTTTGTATGAGCATATAAATATAAGGTACGCCCATTGTATTCGGTATGGAAGTTGATAGAGAGATATAATAAGAAAAGCATAAGTGTGTGAAGACACTAGAAGATACATTAGAGCGTTGCTAGAGGTCAAAGCATCAGCGCATAAAAGGAACTGATCTGACAAGTAGTGTCATAGTGACAGTTCACCTGGCAGATATAATGTGTATCTGAGATCAAAAGGTTGTAGCCTTCACCATTTGAGCAATGAGCTCTAGGATAGTGAGTCTACTCCCCTAACAAGGAGTATTGTAAAAGACTCCTAACAGGGTCTGACCCTTAACAAGGTCTACTATACTTAAAGCATTGTAAAGCTACTCCTAATAGGGTAAAGGATCTTCTAACAAGGATCACAAAACACTAGTGCAGAATATTAGTGGGTGTCAATTCCCACCAGGGTTTTTACCTATTTGGGTTTCCCTGTAATCATATTGGTGTCATGTGTTGATTTCATGTTTCATGTTTATGTGAATGTTTAATTTAGTACTTAAGCATTTAAGTTCAATATAAATATTAAAGTGAAAAGTTAAAATACAGTGAACATTGATTCATCCCCCCTCTCAGTGTTCACATTCCTAACAATTGGTATCAAAGCTCTAGTCCTTAGCATAGAAGTTTAACCACTTGAGGAGATCATGGACAAAGCAGAAATGAAACATCTGAAAAGAAATCTTGAAGCAGCTCTTGAAGACCTAGACAAATCAGAAAGAGAAATTGAAGAACTAAAAGAAAAAGTCAGTGATGTACAGTTGGTCATCAAAAGGCTAAGAAAGGATTTGAAAGAATGCTCTACCAGTGATCTAGGAGCAAAGGTCAAAAAGCTGAATGAAGAAAATGCATTTATGAAAGAACTAATTAAAGAATTTGATGATAAGCTTATCATCAATCAGGAAGTCTACAATGAACAAGTCAAGGAGAACCTTCAACTCAATAAAGAACTAAGACAAGCAAACATGGAAATCTTGGAGCCAAGAAATAGCAAAGAAAGCTTGGAGTCTAAATTGAAAGCAGCAAAGAATGATATTGACAAGTTACACACCAGTTTTGATTTGATAGAATCTTAGTTGTATGCAAGAAGAGCCAAAGGAGACACTAGCTGTATTGGTTACAATGAAGCACAAAATTAGATTGACAACATGTGAGCAAGAAATGACTCACAAAAGGCCTCTAATGATGCTGAAAAGACTGAAGTTCAAACCAAAGATAATGGTGGACCTCCTAAGAATGAGCGCAAGCCTATAGAATGCACCTATTTTGCATGTAACAAGCATGGTCACATTGCAAGGAACTGTACAGAGGTAAGACCTTTTAATGGGTACTGTTATTCATGCAATAGATTTGGTCATAGAGCTATGAATTGCAAGACTAGTAAGAAGAACATGATTGAACATGATTAGAGAAATCAAAATCAGACAAATGTGAGAAGTTCTCAGAATGTTACATGTCAGATATGTAACTATAATGGTCACTCAGTGAAATAATGTAAAATAGTGACTCATATCAATGCACTAAGGAATATAAGGCCTCCAGTCATTTGTCACTCTTGTAACAAGGCTAGACATAGCTCTAGGTTCTATAGATCAAGGATGCAAGGTCAGAAAAGCCCTAAAAAGGCCGAAGAACTTGTTTTGGATCTCGAAGGAGAAGTCAATTTTATCAAAGCCTCAAATGATGTGAGCATGATTTGGTCAAAGAAAAAGAAGGACAAAGTTGATGAGATTGTATTGGATGCATTCGCAGTGGACACACCCTCTACATCTGGATGAATGGCCCTCAGGGCTATAGGGGGAGATAATTTAGCTCTAGACCCTTATGTGGCTGGTATACTCATCCTCAAAGTATGTGCCTTTGGAATTAAGCTTTTGGAGTATAGAGGTACCTTTGTGCAAGAGCACAAATGCTGATTGTGAATAGAACTTGAATTGGAAATTTTGAAGTGACAACCTAGTTTACATGACTTACATTAATGGCAAAATTTTCACTTTAAGTACACAAAAAATTGTTTGATCACTCATTGCATTCGAATTCAGAGCAATTGAAGAGTAGAAAGAGCCTTGGAAGTTGTTGTGAAGACTTGGAGATTGGTCTATTAGTGTTTGCAGTGCATTTGATCAATTGCAGAAACCCTAGCTCGTTGTGCCGATTCGAAAGCCTTCAGACTATCTCAGAGTTTAGTTGGAAAGCAATTAACAAGTAAGTCATGGCCACTCCCATAGTTTTTGATGTTGCTAAGAAGAAGAGATACATATTCAAGAAGCACCCATTTAAATCAACCCTAGATGATTTAGAGGGAGCATTCTCCCACACGCCTATGGGCGTCATGCATGTCGAGGATATTAGGGCATATATCCACTGCAAGAAAGAACCAGTAGAGTTGGATAGGTTAAGGGCACACATGGATTCCATGTTGAAACCAGACAAAACTTTCATGGATGAATATGTCAAATGGAATGATCACCCTATTATTGAGTATGCTATAGCATATGAATTCTATGAGACAGAAAGGATAAAGATACTATTAAGCAGAATTCATGATGACCTATTTTGGATAGGTGATGTACCAGTTAGAATCACTAGTGACCTTATACATGGGATGAAAATTGAGCCTATTGAGCAAGAAGACATCAAATTGATGTCAATGATACTTGGATACATGTTCCATCACACCAGTAGAGTGAATAGTGTGTCTGCGGGCACAATTCTAGTAGCCATCAAACTTGTAAAGGAAGATGGAGAGTTCAACTTGTGTGAGATTTTGCGTGCATAGTTGATTGATAACATCAAGGCTATCAAGCATGACAAGACAAAGATATTCAGGTTTGGGTCATTAATCATTTACATGTACCTTCATATAGTTGGAAAAGTTTTAGATATGTATTTGGACAAGTCCATTCCAACCATGCCACACATATCCAACAAAGCATCCATTGAAAGTACATTGAGAGATTATGTCACATTGGAATTGAAGACCTTTAGGGTTAAGATGCAAATGAGATACAAAATTCCAAAGAGCATTGTGGAAAAGTACAAGGATTCAATATGCTTTATGGTGGAGACAAACACAACTTGTATGGAAGCTATTGAACCAAGAACTAAGTGGATTCATCCACTTGGGTATGAGGTAGAGGAACAAGTCCTTGAAGCATATGCGCAGGTACTACTATCAACCCCCAAAGATCCTAATGAACCTAGATGGGGAACTTATGAGGAGAAGACAAGAGAAGTAGATGCAAAGCTAAAAAACACAACAACAAAAAGAAAGGTTGCTAAAGTCACATCAGAGATCTTGAGAATACATGGTGTGTCTCAAGTAGACCTTAACAAGGCAAGGGAAGAGAAGATTGCTTTGGAATTGAAAAGAGCAATAGCAGAAGAAGAACAAGAAGATCCTAAGATGAAGAAGATAAAAATTGAAAAAGATGATAGTCAGAAGGATATAACTAATGACACTCCTTCTGCACCCAAAGAAACAAGTGATTCTAGTGCTCCTCTCGAGTATAAGCCAATAGTCAAAAGGAAGAAAGAAGCCAGCACTAGTCATCCATCCTTGTGAGCTACAAGGAGTAAGAAAAACATTGAAGCACCTCCTAAGGTAGGATTCAGACCAAGACTTAAAGTATTGAGCACAAGAATTGTTGGTGAGGGCAGAATTGATCAAGTAGGAAAGTTTTATGAAACATATAGTGAGATTGACAAATCAAAAATACATGATATGATTATTAAACACATGATAAAGTTCAAGAAGACAGTTCTTGAATTGAAAACATCAATTCCAGATAAGGTATGAGAGATGATGGATACCTTGAAGAGACAAGCCATTGAAGAAGACTTCAGAATAAGGGAAAAAATTCTTGATTCCACTCTTCCAGTATGTTCTGTTGAAGAAAAATCACTATTGTTGAATTCGGTGAAGCCGCACTTAAGGTCAAAGATGAGAACACTACACCTCATGAACAAAGACTATGAGCTAATATCTAAGCAATTAGAGAAGGTCTTCTTAGAGCAGCACATGAAACCTAAGTTTGTGCCCATCTCTCAAGTACCTAGTAAGCAAGACAAAGTAGCAAAGACTATCAAGGTACAATCTATAGGTCCTCAGGATTTAGCACCTGTAGTGGAAGCACAAACAAAGTTAGATAAGTCTATGCCCATGATAGAGTCACTCAAGGATAGCACCATTATCATTGATAATGTTGAGATAACCATGGCAGCCACTGATACTAATTTGGATAAGTTTGAAGAAGCTTTTGTGAGCACACAAGAAGCTGAGATGTTATGCAGCAACACACCACCAACTCATCAAGAAGAAGCATTGACTAGTGATGAAAAAGGAGAAAAGAGGGTAGAAAAAGAGATAGAAAAGGAGGAAGAAAAGATAGAAGAAGATAATATGGAAGGAAAAGAATAAGAGAAAGATGAAACTTCTGTTGAACTAACCAAGGTAAAACTAGAAGTGATGGACAACACTCCCATCACTCCCTCCTCGACATTGTTGTCAAGTTTGACACCTAACATATCTAGTTTGGATTCATGGAGAGAAGAAGACCTGATTAAGTTTAGCATCCTAGCTATGGAGAAGGAAAAGGAGAAACAAGTCATGAGAAATCCCCTCCTTGTGGAATCAGTGAACATACTGAATAGTTTGTTGCCTACAGACAAGAAAGTGTCCAAGGTACACTCGGTTGATGATGTGAGTACAATCATCTCACACTTCAAAAGTAATTTTTCAAGCCTTGAAGAATCTGCATCCAAAGTTGCAGAAGAGAAGTATCTGAAGAAGAGATTGAATGAGTTGATGAGCAATTTTGCACTAGATCTGAATTCACTCAAGACTAACAAGCATCTTTAAAAGAATTTGTTGATCAAGGAAGGAAATTCATTGTAGACTGCATGGATCAGGATAAGCTTACTAATGCCCATTTTAAGAAAATAAAAGAGGTTGAAGCTATGATTGAGTAGGTGAAGAGTTTAGTGATAAACACATCCACTAATGTAAACATGTGCAACAATGTCTACCAAGGTCAGTTGGACAAAATTGAGAAGGCAAAGAAAGATATGGAAAATATAAGGTCTAGACATACTCAGTTGAAGAATGCTCTTGCACCCTCACTAGACATTCACAATCAAAATATAAAGGAGATTGATGCCACCATGATAACCTATGATCAAGGTCTGAGCACAGATTTGAAGAAAATGGAGAAGCTTCAATATGCATTAGGCGCCCATCTCTAGATAGTCAACTCCTTGATAACTTTTTGGAAGAAGGAGATCCAGAACCTTAAGATTGCATATCCAGATGTTTTCCCTCAGTGAGTATGTGTAGATAAAGTTTTTTTGGTACACCTTTGTCATTAATGTCAAAGGGGGAGTTGTGTATAGAATATGGATCTTAATATGTATAGGGAGATATAAGAATATGTATAAAAAAATGTACAGAAGACAAAAAAAATTTGTGTTAAGGAACAGTTAACAGCTTGGCCATATTCCTTTGTTGCCATCAATGAAAAAGGGGGAGATTGTTAGAAAGTTGGCTATACTAATGTATATGACTTGATATAGTGTTGTCATTATGGAAATAAAGTCATATAGCAGTTTGGAGTCAGCACACCTGATGAGAAGATAAGAAATCGGCTAAGTATTGAAGACTGGATAGTGTATAGAGTTCTTGCAGCTCAGAGCATCAGCACACATGTGTACAGAAGAATTATGGTATGTGCCCTAGAAGTTAAGTTGGTTAGACTATATTCTTGCTTATTCTAAGAGTGCATAAGCAGATATGCAAGGATGTGAAAGTTACAGTCAGTTGAAGTTGCACAGCCAGAAAGTGCCAGTAAAGAACAGAGCATGGAGCTGACAGTTAGCATTTTGGTTTGCGAATATAATGTAATGTTGTAAAGGCTATGCACCTATTGTATTTAGGTTTTCAACATGTATACTTGTTTTTTTGTAGGCACGCTTAAGCCAATTCATTTGGAAGCGTTATATGTAATAGGTCTAAGGGCCAACCTAGTTGTTTATTTTGTATGAGCATATAAATATAAGGTGCACCCATTGTATTAGGTATGAAAGTTGATCGAGAGATATAATAAGCAGAGCATAAGTGTGCAAAGACACTAGAAGATATATTAGATCTCTGCTAGAGATCAAAGCATCAGTGCATAAAAGGAACTGATCTGATAAGTAGTGTCACAATGACAGTTCACCTGGCAGATATAGTGTGTATCTGAGATCAGAAGGTTGTAGCCTTCACCATTTGAGCAGTCAGCTCTAGGATAGTGAGTCCACTCCCCTAACATAGATTATTGTAAAAGATTCCTAATAGGGTCTGAACCTTAACAAGGTCTACTATACTTAAAGCTTTGTAAAGCTACTCCTAACAGGGTACAAGATCTTCTAACAAGGATCACAAAACACTAGTGCAGAATATTAGTGGGTGTCAATTCCCACCGGGGTTTTCACCTATTTGCGTTTCCTCATAATCATATTGGTTTCATGTGTTGATTTCATGTTTCATGTTTATGTAAATGTTTAATTTAGTACTTAAGCATTTAAGTTTGGTATAAAGATTAAAGTGAAAAGTTAAAATATAGTGAACACTGATTCACCCTCCCTCTTAGTGTTCCCATTCCTAACATATGTATGTAATAGAATCCTAAGAGGGTCAACATCCTTAACTTGATACTTTTGATTAGTGGATCAGTTATGGGTATCATCCCCATTAGGGTTTTCCCCTGGCCAGAGTTTCCTCGAGAACAAACATGGTGTTATGAGTTCATTTGCTTTATTGCTATGCTTGTTATTTAGTTTACTTTTTTTGCAAGCTTTGAGTTAATTTGTTATATCCATAATTGGGCAAAAGTAAAAGTTTGTAGAATATTGATTCACCCTCCCTCTTAGTATTCCCTATTTCTAACAATTGGTATCAGAGCTTAGTTACTCAGAACAAAGTTATTCAAAGAAACCCTAACAGATTGAGTAAGATCTCTATGGATATGGTTCAATTACAAAAGAATATTGAAGAAGCTCTTGAATAGATTGATATTCTTACTAAAGAAAGAGACACTATGAAAGGGAAATACAATGATGTGAAAAACTACATTGAGAAACTAAAAGAAAAAGTGGAAGAACTTAAATCAAAGAAAGAGCCTACAATTCAAGTCAATGAATGTGATGAAATTTCAAATATGAAGAAAGAAAATGAGATCCTTAAGCATGAGTTGAAGATTTTAGATCTGAAGTTAAGCTTGAAAGATGGAAATAGAAAAAATGAATCAAATCTGAAATTTGAAAATGAAGATCTGAAGTTTAAAATTTGTAAAGTGACATCTGAACTTGAGAAGTACAATACAATTGTGAAAGGTGAATTGACTCAGTCTAAACAACATCTTGAAAGAGTATATTCCACCAGTGAGAATATTGATGAATAAATGTCTTATCAAAAGCCATATTATGATACAATTGGTCTTGGATATAATTCATCTAAGATAAGTGAAGAATGTAAGGAACCAGATCTGAAACCCTCTGAGAACAAAGATAAAAAGAAATTTGATGAAGCTAACAAATCTGAAGACATACCTAATCCACCTAAAGAAGATGAACCACCTAAAGATATGCGAAGAGAATTAAAAGGTAGATGTTTTGCATGTAATACTTTTGGACATATGAAGAAAGATTGCATAGGTAAGCAATTCAAACCTATCTATGGTTATTGTTATAATTGTCATGGTTTTGGACATAGAGCTATTGATTGTAAGAAACCTAGATCTAATGATAACAATAGTAGTAGTAGAATGTTTAGAGATACTAACCATGTAGATAAGAGACCTACTAAAGATATGAACAAAAGAAATGGAGTTGTGTGTTATAAATGCAACAAAATTGGACACATTGCCAGAAATTGCAGATCACAAATCAGTCAGACAGGACCAAGATATGGAAACAATGGAGTAGTTTGCTAGATATGCAACAAATTTGGTCACATAGAAAGATTTTGAAGAATGAACAACATGAGAAACCCTAATCCTAGAAGCTATACAAGGAGAAATTCGAACACAAAAAATAGTCAGAAAGGATGTTGTAGTAACTCGGAAGAAGTTAAATTTGTTAAAGCCACAAATCAAGCAAGCACACTTAGTACACTAGGAAATCAGATAGGTGAAGTATCTGATAGTAAGTGTGAATCTTTTCCTAACTCATCTCAAAGAACTTGAAGTAATTATTTCATGAAATATGTATTATAGTAGAGCATTAGAATAGTGTAGAATAGTTCATAAGATACCTTATGAACTATGGTTTGGATATGCACCATCAATTAAGTATTTCAGAATTTTTGGAAGTAAATGTTATATTAAGAGAGATGATGACATTGGAAAGTTT
Organism: Chamaecyparis obtusa; assembly: GCA_027943335.1. Lineage (NCBI taxonomy): Eukaryota > Viridiplantae > Streptophyta > Pinopsida > Cupressales > Cupressaceae > Chamaecyparis > Chamaecyparis obtusa. Next base: position 514,698 of record BSBK01000538.1, read on the forward strand.
GACCCTAGAAGTGATGAAGGTATATTTCTTGGTTATTCATTGAAAATCAAAGCTTATAGATGTTTCAATAAAAGAACTAAAACTATTGTTGAGAGCGCAAATGTTAAAGTTGATGAAAAGTTCAAAATTTAGGAAAGAATGCTTGATTATGAATCAAATGAAGGAACTCATCCTAGAATTGATCAAGAAAATGTTGAATTATTCTATGAAAATGACAGTGATTTGCAAAATGAGAGCTACATTGAGGAAATCATAGAAGAACGTATAGTTGGAGCAAGAACTGAGATAGTGACACCTAACAAGAATCTAACAAGAAATCATCCTGTTGAGAAGATTATTGGGAGCATAGACAGAGGAGTTCTGACATGAAGTAAGGTACAAGAACAATTGTGTTTAATTTCTCAAATTGAACCTAAATCTACTAGTGAAGCCTGTGAAGATGAAAATTGGTTTAAAGCTACGAAGGAAGAACTAGATCAAATTGAAACGAACAAGACTTGGGAGTTGGTCCCTAGACCTAAAGATAAGAATGTTATAGGAACTAAATGGGTATTCAGGAACAAGATGAATGAACAAGGAGAAGTTGTAAGGAATAAAGCAAGATTGGTATGTAAAGGATACTCACAGTAAGAAGGAATTGACTATGAAGAAACTTTTGCACCTGTAGCAAGAATTAAAGCAATAAGAATGTTCTTATCTTATGCAACCTATAAGAAATTTAAAATATATCAGATGGATGTGAAGTTAACATTTCTGAATGGAGAGTTAGAAGAAGAAGTTTACATAGAGCAGCCTAAAGGTTTTCCCTTAACTCGTGAAGGAGACATGGTATGTAAATAGAACAAAGCTTTATATGGACTTAAACAAGCACCTAGAACTTGGTATGCAAGATTGGATAAGTATTTGATAAAATTAGGATTTACTAAAGGTACAATAGACAGTAACTTGTATATGAAAGAAATTGAAAATGGTTTGTTGGTTGTAGTTATTTTTGTTGATGATATTATCTTTGGAGGAGAAGATGAAGCCAGTGATAAATTTACAGATGAAATGAAGATTGAATTTGAAATGAGTATGATTGGTGAGATGAAATATTTTTTAGGATTGCAGATAATACAAAATAGTGATGGAATCTTCTTATGTCAAACAAAGTACTTGAATGACTTATTGAAGATATGTGGAATGGAGAATTTTAAGCCGGTTGGCACACCTATGGTAACTGTTAGGAATAAGGTGTCTCAACCTTAGATAATTCCTATTCTTATTATTTGTTTTGTAAATGTATTTTTTGAAAATAATGTAATTAAGTGTGAGTGTACATGTCTAGTTGGCATGTTGATGTGTCACTTCACTTGATGTGTCGGCATCTTGTGTGTAAGGAGATCATGACTGAAATGGTCATGATAGATTCCTATGACGCGTAAGAACTATTTAAGGAATGTGCTATGATAGGTGTAAGAGCATCTTATGACTTGGGCCTATTTGGGCGCCCAAGAAGAAGTGGTTGGTGTGTGTAAGAGAATATGCCAAAAATAGGTTGGTATGACAGATTCTCTTACACTTCTCTTGTGACCGTTATTTTTGGCGGATTCTATGACAAGCTATCATAGTCTATTCTAGGGATGGATGCCTATTCTTGGGATTGCATGTAACAACTGTGTACATGTGGCTTTGTGCATGGGTCTTGGTGGTTGTGCCCATTTTTGGGTCCAGAGGAGTCTATATATATGATGCTGCTCCTATGGGAGAGATATAACAAAATTTAAGTCTTGTTGGCTTTGTCTCTCATTTCCTAAAAGAACTTGCATTGCAAGTGTATTGTAATCTTTGTGTTGAAGATAATACATTGTGCAGGTTTTGGAGTGCTGGGGTTTTTTACCGAAAGGTTTTCCCCAGGGTATATTGTTGTGTCATTCTCTATTTTTCTGTATGTATGGTATGTGGTTGCAATATCTTTGTTAAAGTAGTTAACGAATTTGAAATTGTAAGGATTTATAAGAATTTGCACAATACTCTCCTATAGAGATTAGCGTAGGAAGCTGTTTCCGCACCTAAGTTTCCTTACAAGTGGTATCAGAGCCTGATCAACTTTTGATCCTAGTTGTTGGGTAGGGTTTTTTGAGCTAATCTCAAGTTTGAGTGGGAATTTTTTGCAAAGCATTCTGAATCTTATTTGTAGATTGAGATGGCAAGTTCATCATATGGAAGAATGGAGGTGGAGAAATTTAATGGCACTAATTTTGAGTTGTGGAAACTCAAGATGGAAGACATGTTGGAAGATCGTGACCTATGGGAAGTGACTTCAAGTGCTACAAGACCAGCAACTATAGCTCAAGAAGATTGGGATATCAAAGACCATAAAGCTAAGGGTCTCATAAGACTCTGTTTAACCGATGCAGTCCTTCTGAATGTTCTAGATGAGAAAATCACAAATAGTTTATGGGAAAGACTTGCAGCCGTGTATCAGGCCAAATCTCTGGTGAACAAGTTGTTCCTGAGGAAGAAGTTGTACTCTCTGTGAATGGAGGAAGGTGGATCCTTAACAGATCATTTAAATGCATTTAATCTGCTGGCTGCACAATTGACATCATCTGGTGTCAAGTTAGAGGAGGAGGATCGTTGCTACACACTTTTGTGTTCTTTACTGGATTCATGGGACCATCTTGTGATGGCTCTCGAAAGCACTTTAGTCACCTTCAAAATGGATGATGTGGTGTCTTCGCTGCTATCAGAGGAGATGCGGAGAAAGGCTTCCGTTTTGGAAAAAGAAGCCCTTGCTGTTCGTGGGAGATCCACTGAAAGAGGGAAGAAAAATGACAATAAGTTTGACAATAAGGGTAGATCCAAATCCCGTGGGAAGTCAAAGACTTCCAATAAGTCCAAGGCAAAATGTTGGAACTGTGATAAATCTGGGCACTTCCATAAAGACTGCAAAGAGCCGAAGAAGAAGAAGAAAGGTTCAGATTCAGCTTTAGAAAGATCTCAAGAAGATGGTGATGCATTCATCATAACTTTGGTAGCCCATGCATCTGATGATGTGTGGTTGGTTGACTCAGGTGCATCTTTTCACATGACCTCTCATCGAAATTGGTTCTCAAAATATGAAGAGTTCAATGGTGGAAAGGTGTACTTGGGTGATGATTCTCACCTAAAGATAGTTGGACGTGGAAGGGTCACTATCAAATTTCCTGATGGACGAGTAAAGGGAATCAACAGAGTTATGCACATTCTAGGTTTGGCACGAAACCTATTATCTGTAAGTATGCTGAATGATGTAGGTGTGCAAGTTGTTTTTTTGAAAGAAGGATGCAAGATGATGAGAGGATCGATAGTGCTTGCAAGGGGTACTAGGAGAGGTACCTTATTTCAACTAGATGCATGTATTCCTCTATGTAATAGTTCTTCATCCTCACCATCTGAACAAGTAGTGAAGAAGTCTATGGCTATTGGTTCCGATGGTAGTGCAAATACTTTGGAAGGTAAGCTTCCTGCAGAAAAGACAATGTTGTGGCATATGAGATTTGGCCACATTGGTGAAAAGGGTCTCAGAACCCTGAAAAATAAAAATCTCATTGAGGGGTTAAATGATTGCAATCTTGAGTTCGACTTTTGTGAACACTGTGTCTATGGTAAACAAAATCATGTTTAGTTTTACTCTAGTTCTCACAAATCTTCTGATGTTTTGGATCTTATTCATTCTGATGTATTTGGTCCTGTAAAAGTTCCTTCAATCTCCAAGTCTGTATTTTTTGTATCTTTCATAGATGATTATAGTAGAAGGATGTGGATTTATTTCCTTAAAAGTAAGACACAAGTCTTTAGTCGGTTCAAGGAATTTAAAGCTCTTGTAGAGAATCAAACTAGTAAGAAGATTAAGTGTGTGAGAACTGACAATGGTGGTGAGTTTTGCTCCGCAAAGTTTGAACATTTCTGTAAAGAACAAGGTATCAAGAGGCATAAGACAACTCCTTATACCCCACAACAAAATGGAGTTGCAAAGAGAATGAACAGGACACTGATGGAGAAGGCTAGGAGTATGCTTAGTGGAGCTGGTTTAGAACAAAGGTTTTGGGCTGAAGCTATGGCCACTGCTTGCTATCTGGTTAACAGATCTCCTACATCAGCCCTTGTTGGTAAGACACCCATGGAGGTGTGGTCTGGTAAGAAGCCTTCAATTAGACATCTTCATGTTTTTGGTTGTGAAGCTTATGCACATGTTCCAAAGGAGAAAAGATCTAAGTTGGAAAACAAAGCCGTTAAATGTATTTTCATAGGATACAGTGCTGGTGTGAAAGGATACAAGCTTTGGGATCCCGTGACTAGTAAGGTGTTGTATAGTAGAAATGTTATTTTTAGAGAGCTAACATCTTCTCCTATTGTGCTACAACCAGATGAAAAAGCAAAGGAAAAAGATGTTGTTCAGTTGCCTCCTACCCCTAAGAAGACTGAACAGAGAGACCATGTTGGGTCTAATGATGAGGAGAGCTCTAGCAGCTCTGATAGTTCGGAAGAAGAGGAAGAAAAACCTCAACCTCAGCCCTTGAGGAGATCCATGAGAGAAAGAAAGCAACCAGAAAGGTTTGGTAATTCTATGTTAGATTCTAGTTGTGCCTTTGCTTTGATTACTAACAGTGATGAGCCTAGATTTGTGAAAGAGGCTTTGGGCATGGAAGATGCAGGTTCCTAGATTGAGGCTATGGATGATGAGATGGCTTCATTGGAGAAAAAAAAAACTTGGGACCTTGTACCTTTGCCTAAAGGGAGAAAATCTGTTGTCTATAAATGGGTGTTCAAGAAGAAATTCTGTGCAGATGGTAGTGTTGAAAGGTATAAAGCTAGATTGGTTGCAAAGGGGTATTCACAGGTAGAGGGAATAGATTATGGTGAAATATTCTCTCCTGTTGCAAAGTTGACATCCATTAGATTTCTGTTATCTCTTGCTGCATCATATGATTTAGAGATAGAACAGATGGATGTGAAGACAACTTTCCTTCATGGTGATTTGGAGGAAGAGATTTATATGTCACAACTTGAGCACTACATTGTTAAAGGTAAAGAATCCTTAGTTTATAGATTAAAGAAATCTCTATATGGTTTGAAGCAATCTCCTAGGTTGTGGTACCTTAAGTTTGATGCCTTTGTGTTGTCAATTGGATTTGTAAGATCGAAATCAGATCATTGTGTTTATTTCAAAGTTGAAAATGATTGCCTTCTTATTGTTGCATTATATGTTGATGATATGTTGCTGTTTGGGAAGGGTAAGGGTATGATTTTTGATTTTAAATCTCAGTTGTCAGCATAGTTTGAGATGAAAGATCTTGGGGCAGCTAGGTACATCTTGGGTATGGAAATCAGTAGAGACAGGTCTAATAGAAAACTTTGGTTGAGTTAGAGTAAGTATGTGAAGTCTGTGTTGGACAGGTTCAGCATGGCAGATTGTAGACCACTATGTGTTTCTATTTCTATGGGAACAAAGTTATCTGTAGATGATTGTCCAAAATCTCCTAGTGAGGTGGAGGACATGAGTAGAGTACCTTATGCTAGTGCAGTTGGCAGTCTTATGTATGCTATGGTCTGTACTAGACCAGACATTGCCCAAGCAGTGGGAGTCCTGAGTCGGTTTATGGCTAATCCTGGACGGGTACATTGGGATGCAGTTAAGCGAGTATTCAAATATTTGAGGGGTACATCGGATTACTCCATATGTTATCATGGTAACTCTTTTGGATCACCGCATTCAGTTTGTATTCGTGGGTTTGTGGATTCAGATTGGGTAGGTGATATTGACAGCAAGAGATCCACCAGTGCTTATGTGTTCACTATGTTTGGTGGTGCCATCAGTTGGATGAGTAAGCGACAACCTGTGGTTGCTTTGTCCACTACAGAAGCTGAGTACATGGCTGCTACTCATGCTTGTAAAGAAGCCATTTGGCTTAGAAGATTGTGTTCTGATGTTGGTGTTGATGCAGAACATATTACTATTTGGTGTGACAGTCAGAGCGCTATTTGCCTTGCAAAGAATCCAACTTTCCATGCCAGAACGAAGCACATTGATGTGCAGTTTCACTTTGTGAGAGATATGGTGGAAGATGGAAAGGTAAATTTGGAGAAGGTAGATACTATGAAGAATGTTGTAGATGCATTAACGAAACCAGTGGGCACTGAGAAGTTTAGATGGTGTTCAGAGTCTATGGGCCTTTTGACCTATAGCGGTTAAAGTTCCTGTTATGTTCCTGTTGCTCTTACAAGGTGTTCCACAAGTGGGAGAATGTTAGGAATAAGGTGTCTCAACCTTGGATAATTCCTATTCTTATTATTTTTTTGTAAATGTATTTTTTGCAAATAATGTAATTAAGTGTGAGTGTACATGTCTAGTTGGCATGTTGATGTGTCACTCCACTTGATGTGTCAGCATCTTGTGCATAAGGAGACCATGACTGAAATGGTCATGACGGATTCCTATGACGCGTAAGAACTATTTAAGGAATGTGCTATGATAGGTGTAAGAGCATCTTGTGACTTGGGCCTATTTGGGCACCCAAGAAGAAGTGGTTGGTGTGTGTAAGAGAATATGCCAAAAATAGGTTGGTATGACAAATTCTCTTACACTTCTCTTGTGACCATTATTTTTGGCGGAGTCTATGACAAGCTATCATAGTCTATTCTAGGGATGGATGCCTATTCTTGGGATTGCATGTAACAACTGTGTACATGTGGCTTTGTGCATGGGTCTTGGTGGTTGTTCCCATTTTTGGGTCCAAAGGAGTCTATATATATGATGCTGCTCCTATGGGAGAGATATAAAAAAATTTAAGTCTTGTTGGCTTTGTCTCTCATTTCCTGAAAGAACTTGCATTGCAAGTGTATTGTAATCTTTGTGTTGAAGATAATACATTGTGCAGGTTTTGGAGTGCTGGGGTTTTTTACCGAAGGGTTTTCCCTAGGGTATATCATTGTGTCATTCTCTATTTTTCTGTATGTATGGTATGTGGTTGCAATATCTTTGTTAAAGTAGTTAACGAATCTAAAATTGTAAGGATTTATAAGAATTTGCACAATACTCTCCTATAGAGATTAGCATAGGAAGTTGTTTCCACACCTGAGTTTCCTTACAGTAACTAGACACAAGCTATCTAGCACAGATGAGACTCCTACAGTTGAATAGAAGAAGTACAAATCTATGATTGGAGGATTACAATATTTAACTCATACAAGACCAGGTATATCATATGTGGTTGGAATCATTGCAATATTTCAAGCTGACCCTAAAGAATCACATTATGCAATAGTAAAAAGGATACTGAGATACCTGAAAGGCACAATTGAATATGGATTGTGGTATGAAAAATCTGATGACTTTACCCTATGTGCATATACAGATGTAGCTGGGGAGGCAGTGTTGATGAAAAAAAGAGTACAAGTGGTGGAACATTTTTTGTTGGAGGAAGATTAGTTTCTTGGTTAAGCAAGAAACAAAATTGTATTTCACAGAGCACATTAGAAGTAGAATATGTAGCAGCAACAAATAGTTGTAACTAGATAATATGGATGAAACAAATGTTGAAGGATATTGGAATAAAATTTGACACAGTCAAGGATGGTGGATCCAATTAAGGACAATCCAACCTTGCAGCCAACTATCAACACAATGGAATAACACAACAAGATATGTTTCAAATCAATTTTCATTAACATGCCCAATTGTAAGGCCTTTTGGGTTATGACCAATTATAATCAAGAAATAGTTCTGTAAGATCAACAAAGATCCAATCCCAACCCTAACTAGTCCAATTGTGATAACAATCAGCAACTAATGGAAACCCTAAGGTAGATTTGAACTTGAGCTTGCAAGCCTCCAAGCAATCTCCTTGTCTCCAAGCAACAACCACTAGCTCTACTATTATAATTATCAGAAATCAATATGATCTTCAAGATCTCATAGGATCCAAGTCTATCTTCTATCTGATCATGTCTGATCTAATGTCCTCTCTACAACTACCCCAAACACTCATTAAATACTAATCTTCAGCCACAAGTCGACTGGAAGAAACAATTAACTCCTAAGCCAAGTCGACTTCTACTACAAACAAATATTAAATGTAACATCAGTTGGCTCTCAAATTATAATTATTTAATTCTCCATGACAGCCTCAAGATCTACATAGGAGAATTCAACAACAACAACCAACAATAAATGCACCAAGTTAGCCAACCAAATCACCAAGAACTCCAGTCGATAAACTAGAACAATCGAGTGCCCGAGAAACAACCAAGAACCAATGAAAAAATTGAGCAAGCCAAGCATCACCGAGCAAGCATGTTGACTAAGCACCACAAGCATCACCGAGTACAAGTTCCACTGAGCATAAGAGGTTTCACTGAGTTCCTTCAGCGACCAATCTTCCTTCAATAACTGAGACCATCGATTAAATATGCAATCGAGTAACACATAACCAAAACAACACACCTCCATGCAGATTCACCGAGTACCCAAGAATTCCCCTGCATCAGACACCCTAGGTTCAAAAAGATGTTCTCATATGTTGGAAGACCATCTTCCGAGATTCATCACATAAACCCTGAATTGGTTCTTCACATACAAGTCCTCTAACTCTCCACCTTGCATATTCTTCCACTTATGTTTCCTCTGTCTTTTCAAGTCTTTCCTTGATAACACACATGTCTATTCTCCATATTGATCATCCATATTCTTAGGATTTGACAACTCAACTCGGCTACCAAGACTCAGGCTTCTCCTATCGAGTGTTTTATCCAGCAAAGGCATTAAGGAAAACTTCCTATCATCCTTTTAAATAGTAAACACATTCTTCACACAATCATACATAGCTCTACAATCATATTGCCAAGGTCTATTGAGAAATATATGACAACTATTCATCTCCATAATATCACATAACACAAGATCCTTATACTGGCCAATCTGAACATCAACAAAGAATTGTTCCCTCACTTCTAGGGCATGATCATCTTGCAACCAACCAATCCTATAAGGATAAGGATGCTTCATTCTCTTCAAATCAATTTCCTGAACCATGTCCTCAGCAACAAGGTTATCAATACTACCACTATCAACAATAACATCACAAAGTTTACCTCCTAACTTTCACCAAGTTTTGAACAAATTACTCCTCTGACAAGGTTCCTTCTTTGTACCAAGCAATGTTCTTCAAACTAGCAAGTTCTCAGATTTAGGTTCATTCTCAACATTCTCATTCACCATAGTAGTTTGTCGGTCACCAAACTTGATGCAAAGGAGGGCACATAAGGGGCCAAAACAATGGCACACCTTACTAGACCGATCTTTCTCAACAACACGTGGAAGCAACAACAACACAGTGAGAGAGAGAAAGTAGGATCATTGATATATTATCATTCAAATTGATTCATACATGCCGGGCTATAAGGCCTTCTTGGTTATGGCCATATATTACAATAAATTCTAGAAGTCCTCAAACATGCGAGGATCTACGAACAATCTTGATTCTACTATCTTTTATCTTCCATCCAAAACTAACTCCCTAAACTCTAACCAAACATCTAAACTTATACAAGAGCCTACTGAACTGAGTCAGCCTTTAGATCCACAATCCATGAAAGGAATAATTAGATATGGGACCACACACTTCCCAATGATGGATACCCACATTAAATCCGTGACCCATAATCAATGCACAAGTCGGCCTCAATAGAAACTCAAAATAAACCCATCGATAAGCAAAGCCAACCAAGCACCAGACAAGCATCACAGAGCACTAGGAAAAATTATCAAGCACCAAAGAGATAACTGACCAACAACAGTGAACATAGGAAACCAAGCAACACCAAACCAACTCGGTTAAAGCAGGAACCGAGCAACACAAATAGACTCAACTATGTTTTTGGTGACACAGGATTGCCAAGGACCCAAGATGCTCCTGCATCAGACACCTGAGGTTATTTAGAAATGATTCTCTGAATCATTCAGTAGGTATGGTCTGAGTTGCATCCAACTTAGACTGTGAAATCCATGAACTATCTTCAATCGGTCTATTCTTCCACTTTACCAGATATTCCATATACTATTTTCCTCTTGTACTTCTGCCAATTCTTTGCTCCAAAATCTACTCAACTTCTTCATTCTATTTCTTAGGATACTCCATCGACACTGTCATGTTTTCATCAGGTTCATGATACTCATACAAATCAGTAATGTTGAAAATTGGTGATATGTCTATGTCATCAGGTAACTCAATCTCATATGGTTTTCCACTATCAAATTTCTTCAAAATCTTGCAAGGTCCAAACTTCTTCATCTTCAGCTTCCCATATGTTCCAATAGGAAATCAACCTTTCTTCAAATGAACCATCACCTTATCACCAACATCAAAAGTCTTATGTCTCCTTGATCTATCAACTCTATCTTTGTATTTTTTATTACTCTCTTCCATCTTGATTTTCACATCTTCATGCAATGCCTTCATGTACTCAACAAATTTCACTCCTTTAGCACACTTCTCTTACTTTCATCAGCAATGTCCCTTAAATCAGATATACCTCTTGGCTGTATGCCATTCACAATCTCAAAGGGTGTTTTCCCAGTACTCCTATTCACTGAATTATTGTATGAAAACTCTACTTGTGCCAACACAGAATCCCAATTACTAGTTGTGTCTCCAACTAAAAATCTCAAAAGATTTCCCAAACTTCTATTTACAACTTCTGTCTGTCCATCGATTTGTGGGTGAAATATAGAACATAATTCAACTCAGTGCCAAACTTTCTCCAAAGAGTCTTCCAAAAGTATCCAACAAATTTACTGTCTCAATCAGAGATAATACTCCTAGGTAATCCATGCAATCTGACAATTTCCTAAATAAAATATTTGCTACATGTACTCCATCTGATGTCTTTCTACAAGGTATAAAATGTGTCATCTTTGAAAATCTATCTACCACAACAAATATAGAATCATTACCTCTTATTGTCTTCGGTAATCCAAGAAAAAAATCCATACTGATGTCAGTCTAAGGTTTCTCAGGTACAACAATCAGTGTATATAATCCACTATTCTGACTTACTCCTTTTGCAACTTGACAAATTCCACAACTTTTCACAAATTTCTGAACATCTTTATACAACTATGGCCAAAAGTATTTCTCCTTAAGAAAACTCAATGGCTTATCAATACCAAAATGTCCAGCCAAACCACTACCATGTTTCTCCTTTATCAAATTAGTTCTCATTTTTCCTCTCGGTATACACAACTGAATACCTTTAAACAACATACCTTCTTGAATGAAATATTCTTCCCATTTTGTACTCGGTTGATCTTGAATAGGTGCTCTGCACTTTCTCCATGGCTCAAAAAAATTAGGATCAGTTTCATACAAATCTCTCATCTCATCAAAACCAAGAACTTCAATTTTCATCTCAGTCATCAAAGATCTTCTTCTACTCAATGCATCAGCAACTCGGTTAGTGACTCCACTTTTATGTTTTATCACAAATGTATAACTCTATAAATACTCAACCCATTTCATATGTCTCTGATTCAACTTATTCTAACTACCCAAATATTGTAAAGCCTTATGATCAATATACAACACAAATTCACTCGGTATCAAATAATGTCTCCATTTCTTTAGTGCTTGAACAATAGCATAGAATTCTTGATCATAGATAGAATATTTTTTTCTAGCATCATTCAACTTTTCACTAAAGAAAGTAATAGGTTTACCTTCTTGACTCAACACAACTCCAATTGCACTTCCACTTGCATCACATTCCACTTGAAATACCTTATTGAAATCAGGCAATGCCAAAATAGACAATTCAATAACCTTCTGTTTCAGGGTCTCAAAACTCTTATCAGCTCCATGTGTCCACTTGAATTGTCTTTTATCTCATCTTATAGTCTCAGTCATAGCATTACAAATTGAACTGAAATTCCTTATGAACTTTCGGTAAAAAGTTTCCAAACCATGAAATGATCTTACCTCATTAGCATTCACAGGTGTAGGCCAATTCAGAATAGCTTCAACCTTTTTAGGATCCATCTTCAAACCATCAGCTAAAATTACAAATCCCAAGTACACAATCTCCTCTTTCATGAATGAACACTTTTTCAAATTTATCAGCAACTTTTCTTCTTTCAATCTCTGCAAAACTTGTCTTACATGCAACAAATGTTCTTCTCTGGTCAAACTGAATATCGAAATATCATCAAGATATACAATCACAAACTTACCCAAGAATTTCTTCAAAAATTCATTCATCAACCTCATAAAAGTACTCGGTGTGTTAGTTAAGCCAAAAGGCATAACCAACCATTCATACAAACCTTCCTTTGTCTTGAAAGCAGTCTTCCATTCATCACCTTCTCTGATTCTGATATGATGATACCCACTTTTCAAATCAATCTTTGTGAAATACTTTGCTCCAGTCAAACTGTCCATTATGTCATCCATTCTCAGTATAGGAAACCTATACTTCACTGTTATCTTATTGATTTCTCTGGAATCAATGCACACTCACCATTCTCCATTCTTCTTTGGTGCCAATACCACAGGTAGTGCACAAGGACTCAAACTTTCTCTGATCAAACCTTTATCTAGCAACTCTTTAATCTGTCGGTTCAATTCTTGATTCTTGGTAGGTGTCAACCGATGAGGTGCCTTATTTGGTAAAATACCTCCAGGGATTAGATCCATGCAATGATCAATACTTCTCTTCGGTGGAAAACCATCAAGTACATTATCAAAAATGATATCACTATACTCGGTGAGTAACTTATCAATCTCCTTAGGAACACTATCCTCTATTTTCTTACTCAGTTTGTTAGGAATCACAACAAAACATACATCATTCTTGTTCAAATCCTTAAAAAAAATTCTTCCTTCCATCAAACAAACTTTCACAGATGTGCAAACATTACTAACAGTTTCTTCCATCAAGGGTAACAAGATTTATTTTCTTCCATCAACCACAATAGTATACTTATGCAATCTCCCATCATATATAGCATGTTTATCATATTGCCAAGGTCTACCCAAAAAAATATGACAATAATCCATAGGCATGATATCACACAACACCTTATCATAGTACTTTCCAATTTTCAAATTCACATAACATTGTTCACTTACCAAGAGTGTGTACTCATCTTTGATCCATGAAATATGATAGGGCTTCGAATGTTCCAATCTCTTCAATTGCAACTTTGTGACCATTTCCTCAGATGCTAGATTTTCTGAGCTACCACTATCAATGATTACCTTCCAAACTTTGTCAGAAACTCTACATCTGGTCTTGAACAAACTTTTCCTTACCGAATCTTCCTTTTTACCTTCATTCCAAAATTCTCTTCTTACCATCAAGTTATTTTCCTTCTCATGTTCATTCGGTGAGTCCTCTTGCACCAAAGCATTTCTACTACTACCAGCCTTCTTACTAGCATGTGTACATTCAAAAGATCTATGTCCTTCCTCTCCACAATTGTAAAAAGTTCCTCAGAAATTACCTCTTCTATAACCACCTCGGTAGTTACTGCCTCTACTTCTAGATGAACTTTCACCTTTCCACTCGGTCTTGCCTTTATCCAGAGTTGTGTTTTCTAGTTTAGATCTACCACTTTCACCATTAGATCTACCTCTTCCTCTAGGGAATCTACTACCTTGACCTCTTTGTCTCTACTCATGTCTCTTGTTTAATTTCTCCTCAGATTTCAATGCAAATTGATAAGCCTCTTCAATGTTCTCCAATTTGACTAAACTAATTTCTTCTTAGATGGAAACTCTTAAACCATTTAGGTATCTAGAAATTCTTTCCACACCATCCTCATCATGTCCAAATTTGATATCTAATCTATAGAATTCTTTAGTATAATCTTTTACCAAGCTATCCTTCTATCTTAGACTTTGCATTCACCTAACTAGGGTAATCTAATAATCACAAGGTAAGAACTTTCCTTTCAATTTATTCACCATTTTATTCCATACCTTGATTTTGTATTTGCATTTCTTTTTCCGATCCAATTGCAGACATTCCCACCACAAGGACGCAATTTTCACCTTCTTCTCCTTAGATACACTTTCATACTCAAAATACTTTTCCATCTCAGTGATCTAATCCATCAATTCATTAGAATCCAATTTCCCACTATACTCAGGAGGATTAAAATATGGTGTCAACTTCAAACTTGTCAAAGCCTTCAAGAATCTTTCCTCACCCTGATCCATCATAGGTGCAGGTTCTGCTTCGCCTTGTTCCACTTTAATTTCATCATCACTAACATCTTCAAGATGTTTGCCTCTTCTCTGGGATGTTTCAATAGCTTCTAATCTTGCAGGAAGTTGTCTCAACATGCCTGCCAATCCTGGATCTGCTTCTCGCCTCCCATGAACCATCTTAAAAACCCTTTGTAATTGTAGGTCAGATTGCAATTTGCTACCCCACAACAATTCAATTAGGGCTTCACAAGAAGGAACCTACAAACCTAACCTAGATTCACAGAACTAGATCCAGATCTCACCTCACTCTGATACCACCTAACACAAAGGAGGATAGATAAGGGGCCAAAACAATGGCACACCCTACTAGACCCACCTTGCTCAACAACATGCGGAAGCAATAACAACATAGTGAGAGAGAGACAGTAGGATCATTGATATATTATCATTCAAATTGATTCATACATGCTAGGCTATAAGGCCTTCCTAGTTATGACCATATATTAAAATGAATTCCAGAAGTCCTCAAACATGTGAGGATCTGTGAACAATCTTGATTCTTCTATCTTCTATCTTCTATCCAAAACTGACTCCCTAAACTCTAACCAAACATCTAAACTTATACAAGAGGTTACTGAACTGAGTTAGCTTTTAGATCCATAATCCATGGAAGGAATGGTCATATTTGGGACCACACGCTTCCCAATGATGGATACCAACATTAAATCTATGACCCATAATCAATGCACAAGTCAGCCTCAATAGAAACTCAAAATAAACCCATCGATAAGCAAAGCCAACTAAGCATCAGACAAGCATCACTGAGCGCCAAAGAGATAACCAACCAACACTGAAGAACATAGGAAACTGAGCAACACAAACAGACTCAACTATGTTTTTGGTGACACGGGATTGCCAAGGACCTGAGATGCTCCTACATCAAAAAAAATTTTGTGTACACTCAAAAGAATGGTGTCCTTCATCTCTACAATTACAAGAAGTACCCTTAAAGATAACTCTACCTATCTTCTTCTTTAGTTCCACAGGTTTCTGTTAATCTTCTACAGTCTATTTATCCTTCACCAAGTGATCAATCTTTTCCTTCCCCCAGGGATTACTATGTTGTTTCCTTTTTAACTTATCTTCTTCCTTCAGAGCATACTGATAAGCATCTTCAATAGAATCAATCTTCAACATACTAATCTCATCCTAAATATTAAATCTCAAACCATTCACATATTGATCTACCTTTTCCTTACCAAGTTATCGGTGTCCAGATCGAATAGTAAGTCTGTAGAACTCCTCGGTATAATCCTCAATAGTCAAATATTTTTTCTTCAGATTCTATAACTTCTTAAACAAATCAAGCTCATAGTTGGCAGGTATGAACTTAGATTTCAATTTAGTCACCATCAACCTCCACCGATTGACCTTCATTTCACCTTCATCTTCTCTATCTCTTTGTAATTCCTTCCACCAAAGAGCAACATGTCCTTTCAACTTAGTCTATGCCAATCTCACTCGAAGAGGATCTTCAATTTCTTCTAGCTTAAAGAAGTCTTCTAATTCACCAATCCAATCATTCAGATTATCAGGTTTCAAAGTACTAGAGAAAGTAGAAACTTCCATTTGGTAACTAGTACTTAACCTAGCTCCAAATCTATGTAACTGACCAGTTCTGTCTTCACTAGATCTATCCCTTTGGTCATCACCACTAGATCCAATAGCTTCAAAGTATTCAACATCTTCCTCATAACCATCCTCAATACCAAGATTCTGTGGTACACCAGTCATAGCCCTCATGATCTCAGTGATCATGTCATTCTTCATCAACTCCATCTCCGATCTAAAATCAGATTTCACCTTCTCTATAATCTTCAATTCCACAACATCAAAAAGATCTACAATCGCTCTAGGGTCCAATCTCTTGGAGGCATCCTTAAAGATAAGAAAACCCTCTACACAAAACCCTACACTAACCACCTTATGACAACCTCCAAGTTGTATGCAAGTCAGATCGTAACCCACCACCTCACACAAACAACTAGGCCAAGATTCCACAAGTTCAGTGCCACAGATCTACAACTCAGATCATACAATCTCTTCACCAATAAGGTCAACTTCACAAGATCAACCTTTACTTAAGAACAAACTTTGCTCTAATAACACCTGATGTAGTCAAGGATGGTGGATCCAATTAAGGACAATCCAACCTTGCAGCCAACTATCAACACAACAAAATAACACAACAAGATATGTTTCAAATCAATTTTCATTAACATGCCCGGTTGTAAGGCCTTCTAGGTTATGACCAATTACAATCAAGAAATAGTTCTGCAAGATCAAAAAAGATCCAATCCCAACCCCAAATATTCCAATTATGATAACAATCAACAACTAATGGAAACCCTAAGGTAGATGTGAATTTGAGCTCGTAAGCCTCCAAGAAATCTCCTTGTCTCCAAGCAACAACCACTAGCTTTGCTATTACAATTATCAGAAATCAATTTGATCTTCAAGATCTTGCAGGATCCAAGTCTATCTTCTATCTGATCATGTCTGATATGATGTCCTCTCTACAACTACCCCAAACACTCCTTAAATACTAATCTTCAGCCACAAGTCAGCTGGAAGAAACAATTAACTCCTAAGCCAAGTCATCTTCTACTACAAACAAATATTAAATGCAACATCAATCAACTCTCAAATAGCCTTACAATTATTTAATTCTCCATGTCGGCCTCAAGATCTACATAGGAGAATGCAACAATATCTAGCAACAATAAATGCACCAAGTTGGCCAACCAAATCACCAAGAACTCTAGTCAGTAAACTAGAACAACCAAGCACTAGAGAAACAACTGAGCACCAGTAAAACAACTGAGCAAGCCAAGCATCACCGAGTAAGCACATTGACCGAGCACCATAGGCATCACCAAGTACAAGTTCTACCGAGCATAAGAGGTTTCATCGAGTTCCTTCAGCGACTAAGCTTCCTTCAATAACTGAGATCATCGGTTAAAGCTACAAACGAGTAACAAATAACCAAAACAACACACCTCCATGTAGATTCAGCGAGTACCCAAGAATGCCCCTACATCAAAATTTGATGAGCCTGTTGTTATACACTGTGATAACACCAGTACAGTTAGTATGTCTAAGAATCCTATACTACATTCTAAGACAAAGCATATATAAATAAATTATCATGTAGTGAGATAAAAAGTTGCAGAGAAAGAAGTCAGACTTGAGTATAAAAGTACAAAAGAGTAGATTTTAGATATATTTACAAAGCCTTTGCCTAAAGATACATTTGAGTATTTGAGAGGTATGCTTGGGGTTATGCCCCATCCTAATTTTGAGAAGTGATGTAGATTGTTGCATCAGTCGAGTGGTATATGAGCCTTAACTTTTTCTGGACTGGATGTTGGTGTTAGGAATATTCCCAAGTGATAACTGAGGGGGGGGTGGGGGGTGAATCAGTTATCTACAAGTTTCAATTCTTTATCCAATTAAGTATGCTTAAACTTTAGGCATAAACACAATGAAAGAACACTTGAATACAACTCCAATAATTTGGTTACAGGGAAACCCAAATAGGTAAAAACCCCGGTGGGAATTAACACCCACTAATAAACTGAACTAGTGTATAATGATCCTTGTTAGAAGATCTTACAACCTTGATAAGAGTTGATCTTTATAATGCTTTTAGTACAGTGACCTAGTTAAAGGTCAAACCCTATTAGGAGTCTTTTATGATTAACCCTATTAGGGGTGAGGACGTATTGTCTGAGAGCTCACTACTCAAAGGGGTGAAGGTTGCAACCTTTTGATAATAGATACACACTATATCTAGATCTTGGTGAACTATGAGGTAGACCTACTATCTTGATTAGTTCCAATGAATATCACACTCTATCTTCTCTGTCACATAGACCTCTTCTTGATGGCACAATACTTCACACTCTCTACTTTACTCTAATCTTTCATCTCCATTCCATACTTCTAGCAATCACAAATGACCAGCTATAAGTATCTTCCCTCTAAATGATATAATCAAGTCAGCCTATTAAAACCACCTTGAAATCATATTAGAGAAACAATAACACTCTCCAATAATATCTTGGTCAGCTCTACTGAGCACGCAACACAAACTGGGACCTGTCCAAATCAATAAGTGTAGATGCACGCTATACACTATTGGCTCTACCAAATTAACTGATATTTTATCCTCAAGCTGAGTTACATCATGAACTCTTAACCAAACATTCTTAACTCTTCTCTAATCACTAATCCAAGCATGCATACTGAAATGATAGGTGTAACTCCTGTACCAGTATAATCTCTGTCAGCTCTTCTGGATAAATACAAGAAACTGCAATTGGTGAATAGTGACTACATAACTTCACTTCTACTACACATCAGACTCTACTTCCATGAATGTATCAACACTAACATGTCTCCATCACATATTCAAATGCACAAGGCTTCATGATAACTATACGTATAATCACTCATAGAACATGCTTGTAACTTTGTCAGGAACACTGTTGACACAAGCTGCTACATAACTATCTGCACTAACAATTAACCTATGCATCCATGATATTATGTTAATAACATGTCCATGCTACATATACTCAAATCTTACTACATAAGTCTTCCATGCATGCTACTAACCATATGTTGTCATCAATGATAAACATACAGTCAACACTAGCTTGCTGGAAAATCTCCAACAATGGTACTATTGGCAAGTTGGCTATACTGATGTATATGACTTAATATAGTGTTTTCATTATGGAAATAAAGTCATATATTAGTTTTGAGTTAGCGCACTTGATGAGAAGATCAAAAATTGGTTAAGTGTTGAAGACTAGACAGTGTACATAGTTCCTACAGCTCAAAGCGTCAACGCACATGTGTACGATCAAGTTATGATGTGCATCTTGGAAGATAAATTGGTTAGACTATATTCATGCTTAGTCTATGAGTGCATGAATAGATATGCAAGTATGAGAAAGATACAGATAGTTGAAGTTACACAACCAGTGTGTGCCAGAGAAGAATAGAGCATGCAGCCGACTGTTAGCATTTTGAGTTGCGGTTATATTCCAATGATGTAAAGGTTATGTGCCTATTGTAATTAGGTTGCCGACATGTATATATGTTTGTTTGTAAACATGCTTGAGCCAATTCAATTGGAAGTGTTGTATGTAGTAGGTTTAAGGGCCAACCTAGTTGTTTCTTTTGTATGCGCATATAAGTATGAGATGCGCCCATTGTAAATAGTATGGATGTTGATTGAGAGTTGTGATAAGTAGAGAAAAAGTGTGCAAAGACACTATAAGATGTATTAGAGCTTTGCAAGAGGTCAAAGTATTAGTGCATTAAAGGAACTGATCTGACAAGTAGTGTCATAGTACAATTCATCTAGAAGATATAGTGTGTATCTAAAATCAAAAGGTTGTAGCCTTCACCACTTGAGCAATGAGCTCTAGGACAGTGTGTCCACTCCCCTAATAGGGACTATTGTAAAAGACTTCTAACAGGGTCCAACCCTTGACCAGGTCTATTGTACTTAATGCATTGTAAATCAACTCCTAATAGGGTTAATGATCTTCTAACAAGGATCATAAAATACTAGTACAAAATATTAGTGGGTGTCAATTCCCACCAGGGTTTTTACCTATTTGGGGTTCTCCGTAACCATATTGGTGTCATGTGTTGATTTCTTATTTCATGTTTATGTGAATGTTCATTTCACTACTTAAGCAATTAAGATCAGTTTAAAGATTAAAGCTAAAAAGTTAAAATACAATGAACACTGATTCATCCCCCCCCCCCCTCTCAGTGTTCCCATTCCTAACAAGTACTTCCTCTATGGGGGAGTATGTGTTTTTGAGCTAAGTCATGAGGACTCTAGTGAAATGTATTTTCTAAAAAGTGTCTTTTGACATTGAAGTTGTTGTTGACATAGTGATGTAGCATTTGTCATTGATGTCAACGGGGGAGAAGTATTACATGAAAAATCATCTATTGAAGAGAATTTGAGGGAGAAGGATACAAGAAATATAAAATGGAAAACTAAAAAGAATTGAGCAGGAAAACAAAGTAAGATTTGATTAATGAAGAAAACTTGAAAAAATTTCAGAGCAGTAGTGTTGCAGTGTTGGTATTCATGGAACTTGGATGTTTTTTCATCTATGTTGTCATAAATGCCAATGGGGGAGATTGTTAGGAATGAATGCTGAATATATCCTATGGGGGAGTATTCATGATTGTGATTGTCATTGATTTCAACATAGTGATCTACTAAAGGTTAGTAGAGAAGCAGACAATGTTTGTATTAGAGCACGTGGGATATTGAAGATCAAGATATGCAGAGTTGAGGACTTAATCCATGATGCTTCCTAAGATCATGGTTAAGAGTGCATATGAAAATTCAACTATTCATAACAGTTATGTGTAAATCAGTGGAAGCAGTATTCAGGTAGTGTTCCTGAGAAGCAATTTGTGGAAATCAGATGATATCTCTTAACCGGGATAGAATCTAAGCATGTGAATTTGTATAGATGATGAAGACATGATGATTATGATGTGAACATGACATCAAGGTTAGAGGTCGCACGAGTGGAGAATTATCTTAATTGGAAGCTGCCAATTTTATGTAATTATGGAAGATTTTATTTTGTAATTTGTGTGCCGACTCATTTGTAATTATTTGAGTGTGGTATAAAGGAAGGATTATTTTCCTTGTTGTAATGAAGAATTATGTGGAAGTGAATTGTGAAATTGAGCAATACTTGTTGTTGTTGGACTACAACTGATTTGGAATCTGATTGAAGAATATGTGATTAAAGATCATTGAGGAGTTGCTGATTAGATATGTAATATGATTGAATCAGTATTATGTTGTCATTGATGTCAACTAGCTTGAGAACACTTATCTTGTAAGTTTCTATACCGAGACATCTGAAGAAAGGTGAAAGAGATGGAGAATAGAGAAATCTACATGGGGAAAGATGTACATGATAGATGAGGATAAGGAACACATTGAGTAACTTGTTGATGAGTCTATGACTTGATGATATTGACTTTATTATATCGCATTCATCTATGATGAAGTATAGAGCTGAAAGACACAAAGCAATGTTGTTGGTAAATGAAGCAATTCTATTATACATCGATGGAGTGTAGTGCATACTGATCACAGTATTAACCGAGCAGTGTTCAACAACGCATTTCTTTGTTAACCGAGCGGAACAAAATGAACAAAATGATTAGTTTAGCTAATAGGATTGATGAGTTGTAAAGTACCTCGATTTCAGTGATAACAGATAATGTTTGTTATGAAGATCAACGACTAACAAAATTAAAGGAAGATCTAATGGAGCAGATTGAAACATGTTATTGACACATCAGCCGAGAAAGTTTGAAGCCGCAAAATCTATGAATGTGGTTAAGCGGCAAAATCTGATGGAGGAGAAGAAAATGATTTACTCATCTATATAAGAGAATAGAATTTCATTATGGAATGATGCCAGAAGAAGTAGAAACTGTAGGAATATTGTGTGAACAATGTTTTCATGCATTCTGATCATACTGGTTAAGTAAGAACCGAGGTGCAAAACAATTATCAAGCTACATAGAGCAATTACCGACGGACAGTAAGTTGATATAGTTTTGAATCTAAAGTGAAATATTGATCAGAAGGATTTGTATGGACTGAATATTGATCTGTAATCTGCAATTGAAGTTGTATCAAAGAAGATCATTTACTATTACATATTTAACCATTGTACACAGTCAAAATCTCTTAACCGAGAGGACTCTAAAAGTCTTATGATGTATCATTCATATAATGAACATTGTTATCCTGTCAACCCCATAGTGAATGCTGGTTGGACAATAACGTCTAGTCTAAAATCCTCTAACAAGGTCACACTTGACAGTGTGTTTGTAAATCTTTAACAGGGTTGGGTCTTAATCGACCTCACTTTAGAAGAGTGAATAATTTTGGGTTGTCGGTCCCAGGTGGTTTTTCCCTGTACAAGGTTTTCATGCTAAATCTCTTGTGTTATGTGCTGATTGTGATATTTGTTTGTTATCATACTTTGCATATTTCATACTAGATTTGATTGATAACAATTATAAGTATTAGACTGGTAATTGGTAAAAGCACAAACAATGAAATTATTTATTGTTTACCAAAGCAAAAATTAAAGAAGTTGTTTTCAATTATACATTTTGTTTTGGGACATTGGATAACTGATTCACCCTCCCTCTCAGTTATTCTAATAGTTGTAAGAGGATATGCGAAGTGCAAAGATCTGGTATTGAGATCTAATGAAGTAGTTGGTACGGTTTGGCACAGTTAGAGGAGAAGTGATAAGTTGTTGAGATTAGTAATCTTTTGGTATTGTTCTGTTGATTAATACAGAGATCAGTTGGACATTATGTTCAGTGATCTTGCCCTTGAAGCTGTTTGGATAGTGGGTCCTTCTATCTTCCATAACTCCTAACAAGGTTAGAATCTTTTAACTGGGATTCAAAGTCTCCTAATAGAGATTCATATGTACTAAATGTATTTCATAAGGCTCCTAATAGAGTCCATCCTCTCGCAAGGAATTTTCATATTATTGCATCTTTTGTGGGCATCATTCACACTGAGTTTTACTCTTTGATCAAGAGGTTCCCTAGTCAACATATCTTGTGTTATTGTGTTGTTGTGTATGTATATATTTCTATGGTTGTTTATTACATTGCTTACATGGTTGAAATATATTAAAGCTAATAAAATTTGTATTTATCTGATAATTGATTCACCCCCCTCTCAGTTATCTTGGTGGACTTTAATTTCTAACATTGTTGTAATACAATAATAATTTAAGTCTTGGATCATTAGCGGTTTTATGTCATTCATTTAATGAGTCATAGATTGAGATTATTTCCCAATGATAAGACATTGATCTACATATGCTTTAATTTTTTATTTTGTTGGTTCATGTTATCTGGTTTGTCCATCTTTAGATCAAAACTATTTTTTTTTCCAGTTTTATCTGTGGTATGTGTATCTCATGCTCTATAATAATCGAGAATCAATAAGTACTTATGCATTAATTTGTATTTTCTTGTTATTATTGAGCCTCTTATGAGATAATCTATTTATAAAATTTAGGGATGTGTATAACTGGGGTTGTATTTTACCAAATTTAGGTGTACCCACCTTGGTTTTGCAAAGCCAAAAGTGTAGGGGGAGTTTTTATCCCTAGTATTTGAACACATTCACATCTCCTCCATGCACTAGAGTGAGCTTGTCCCACATCTATTTTGTAGTTATACATATCTTTGTTATCTCTATTTGAGCATTAAAGATTATCATTAGTATCAAAGACATCAGTTGGTTACCTATGCTACTATAGTCGGTAACTACAAGCACTATAAGCTAGTTAGTTAAGTATTCACATTAAGCACCAGGGCAGTTCTATCGAGCATCAGTGTACACCAATACCGAGCAGCAGTAAACAATGAGCAGACTGGATACTGAGCACCAGTGTAATTATCAAGCAGTATATATAGTGTTTACCAAGGAAGATAGTAAATGACATAGTAATCAGGAATAACACACTTATCTATGCAAACGGTTACAATAGAATCACAAAATGTTTTACCAAGATTGAGGATCATTTATTGTAAGATTCCATCATTAATTGCAATGATGATCTTTATGTATTTGCTAGATCTAGGTTATTTTTGTACACCGTAGATCTTAGGGTTCTCTCCAAGATATTGTAACCTAATTTTGCTAAGCAGAAAAAGAAGTATGCTATATAAATGTAATTTCAAGTTATTTTTGTATGCATGCGAGAGAAGCTTGATAAGAAGGTTGAGAACATGAAAAGAAGTTCTTGAAGCATTAGCCAACTTAATGAATATTAGTTACTAGGTAGAGCAAAATAGTATTAAGAGATATTTAGATTAAGCAGAATCAGACAAGGCTACCGAGCAGTTCAAAGTAGAGATCTTCACATAGAAAGATGATATCTATTAAGCATTTCATAGATCTATATCAGACAAGGTTGAGTTTTCATTAGCAGATATATTCCTATTACTTTCTAATCATTGTAATAGAGTTTGGTAAAATCTCTTAATAGAGTAGACCTAACAGTCTTTTTGTAAATCTCTTAATCGAGTGCACACTCAAGTAGTGTTGTTGAAATCCTATCACTAGGTAGATCTAATCGATCTAATAAGATCATTAGAATTGATCACCACTTGTATCCCTAATAGGCAAACCTTTTCTATCTACAGTAGTAAAGAATTTGTGGGTGTCATCCCCACCATAATTTTTACCTTCTAACAAGGGTTTCTGCATTACCAAAATACTTGTGTTATGTGAACCTTTGATAGTTAAATGAATGAACGATGCATGCAATGGATTCAAGTTATAGTTGAAGGTTACTACTATTTTTTGTTTAAGGTTTGAAAGATTTATAAGTTAAAATTTTTTGTGGGCATTGACTCACCCCTCTCCTCTCAGTACCCTATCTCTCAATCCAATAATTAGTATAAGAGCTCAGATCTCTTATTGGATGGTTTCACCACTGAAGGGTAAAGATCTAACCATGGAGAGATATAAGTTGGATAAGACTATAGAGAATCAAAAGATTCAAATGCAGATGTTTGTTGAGCAATATAAGCAAGCTAAGAATGACTTGAAAAAGTTATTGGTTCAAATAAAGAACATGGATATTATGGAGAATGATATTAGCTACCATGAATAAGAGATTGATGATGCATTTGATCACATTGGATCTAGTTTAGAAAGTATTTTTGATGGTTCTGAAAGTGCAATGTCTGACTTGTCTAAAAAGAATCTTCACTTAACCGAACAAGGGAAAGCACTGCAAATCAGTTAGGAATCATAGATGGTGAGAATGATAGATGTAATGAAAAATGCTAGGCAGGCTGAGCAAGAAAGGAATCTAGCTATTGAAGACCGAAGGTAGATAACTGATCAACTTCAAGAAAAAGAAAGTGAGATACAAAGACTCACCGAGCACCATTTTGAAATATCCAATCAGATGATAATTATGAATCAGGAGGTCAACCGAGTAAATGGTGAACTGTCAAGAAAACTTAAAGATATTGGAATACTCAGGGAGGAGAATGAGAAACTATGAAATGAAATCAAAACTCAACAACATAATGAAATGATGAAATTGGCTGAAGATACTTCAAAAAAGATTGATGATTTTCTGACTAATCAAATAAGATTTGGAAGTAAAGCTGGATTAGGCTATACCGGTGAAGGAGAATCATCCAAACAAGATAAACAAGTCAACAACAATCAAAATCAAAGACCTAAGATATTGTCATGCTATCACTGTGGAAAACTGGGACATACCTCAAATGTGTGTAGAAACAAAGCACAAGGTAAACCTCTAGTCACTCCTAAGTTTAATGGTTACTATTATTATTGTGGAAAATTTGGTCATCAAGCTTATGAGTGTAGAGCTAAACTGAATGAGAATGCTAAGAATCCTACCATGAAGAAACTCTATTATACTTGTAATGAACATGGACACATTGCATGAGAGTGTAAGGCAAAGATGAAGCAAGTATGGACACCAAAGTAGAAGAGAAAACACAAGCCTTATCAACTGAAGAGACAAGGTAATTCTTATGTTTGGAATTACAACACATGGGCTAACTATATTGCATGTGGTAGATATGGGCACATTGTAGAAAATTTTATGAGGAAAAGATGGGCTGGACAATCACGAAGCTGGACAAGCACTAGAATGGCATGCTTACATTGTCATAAGGTTGGTCATCTAAGCAAGAACTGTAGAAACTGAGCACCCGAAGAAGGACATGTATTTGAGAGTGGAAACACTATTGCAAATATCATGAGAATGCTGAGTCAAGCAATGCTGTCGGTGAAACCTCATCCACTAGATTAGGTGACATCGATACTTCTACTTAAGGTGATATAGGTATGTATGGTACTCACATTTCAAATGATCATATTTTACATATAGTTCCTTATATATGATGAGCACATACAAAATCTGCATGAATAAAGATGCACTATGGTTTATATGTCATGAGCTAACAAAGTCACACAGTTGGTAAAAGTTAGACCGAGCAAAAGGTTACCCATCAGTAATCACTATTCAAGGTTAACCGAGTATCAGTATCAACTGAGTGAGAAATCATGTGTTAACTAAGTTCATGGAAGGTTGTAGTAGTTGTCAAGTTGACAGTTGTCACTGAGCTGGAAGTAGGTCAAGCATTAATGACATAAAGTTTTAAGAGGGAATTTGGAAAATGCTATAAATACACAAAAGTCTGAGTTCATTTTCACAAAGAGATTTTGGAGAGCGATAATTCACAGAGCAAGTTTGAGCAAAGAATCTTTCAAGTTCATCCAAAGTAGCTGTAGATCGAACCGAGCATATTCTTTGACATATTCTGAGTAAGTTGAAACCCCTACCGAGCATATTCATCATACTTATCGAAAACCTTATTTGTTATAATGGCATCCATTGTGAGAACTTCTAAATTTGTGGAAGAGGAAGTTAATCTTATAGTGTCAGCAAACTATAGTGAACCCAAGTACAAGTCACACTAGGAAGTAGCATCAAAAATGGATTCAGCGGGCACTTTTTTGAGCATCCCACCTAGGGTTTTATTGGTCGAAGACATCTGATCATACATTCACTACAAAATAGGAGAAATAGGAGATTTCAATATGTATGTTGCATACCAGGCACTTTGTGGTGAAGATGCAAAGTTGAAACCAGAGCATAAACAAGTTGAAATGATTGGACTCACTAATGCCCTAAATTTTTTGAAGAACTTCAAAACAGAATGGATAAGGGTTGTGCTAAGTCGATATCATGAGGGAACATTTTGGTTGGATAGTTTGATTAAGGTAATGAAGAGAATGATTCATTGGGTTAAAAATTATCCTACAACTGATAAGGCCAAAGCATTTCAAAGTTCATCTCGAGCCGATTTTGAGAAAAATACAAGCACTGTTGGAAATTGCAATTGAAATAATTATTGTATTGTCATTGATGTCAAACCTTAACTGGTAAGACTGTTGCTACTTCGGAAAGTACTATATTTATTTGAGTGTTGCTAAGGGGATAGGCAAGGTTGGTAACAATAGCACCTAGGGAAAGGTTGAGTTATCTTGATACTACAAAGTGTACTTGACTATGTTTCACATTGATGAGATAATGTATTGTTTATACTAGTAAGATTGAAGACTAAACTAGTAGGTGTGACCGAGCAAAGAATGGAAAAATCATGTTTAAGCTAAGTAATGTTAATGTCGACCGAGTTAGTCTATGTCAAGAAAAATTCTAGTGTTGACCGAACAACTGTTAATTGTCGAGGAAGACAGTGTAAGCCGAGGAAACATTTTTAGTAATGACCAAGCTTTCTACATGAAGACCGAGTAGTTGATTACAATATTGACCGAGCATCAACTATACACACTAAATAGTGCACTTCTCTAAGTCATTACTTCCAACTTCCAATGGAATCCATGAATGAGAAACCTTGAGAAAGTGACCTAGAGCTCCCTAAGCATGGAGTCACAAGATTATTTGAAATATTACTCTCAGCTAGAGCTATTGAAGCATGCAACCTTGCTAGTAAACCACACAATGGGAGATTCAATGAGACAAGGGAAAGAATGCCAATATCCTCAAGAATCCATGAGAATGTAATGCAATGCAATCTAAGCTATGAATGAAGATGCAAGCTAAGCTATGAAAGAAAAGTATTACAAACCCTTGCTAATTAAACTATGTGAGCTAATCTAAAGCATAAAGGAAACTAAGCTAGATGCCATGAAAGATATAATGCAAGAAATGAAAATAGAATGCAAGAATGAAAGAATGATCTCCAAAAGCTCCAAAGTCTCCAAGAAATCCTGCAGCATAAGGTTAGTATTCAAAAGATGGATGCTAGAATGAGAAGAGAGCTCTCCTTTTATAAGAAATGAGAAAGAATGGACCATGGAGATTAAGAGGCAAAAGATTTAATCAAGGGTGGAGCTTAAAAGAGGAGAAATCCATGTGCACAAGTATCCTCCAAT
This sequence comes from Chamaecyparis obtusa, assembly GCA_027943335.1. Lineage (NCBI taxonomy): Eukaryota > Viridiplantae > Streptophyta > Pinopsida > Cupressales > Cupressaceae > Chamaecyparis > Chamaecyparis obtusa. Next base: position 543,045 of record BSBK01000538.1, read on the forward strand.
GAAAAAATAAGAGTTGACTTTTGTGTCCATATGAGACAAAAAATACTTTTCTTCTTTTTATAAATAAGAATAATGCTTTATTTATGCAACTTAGGATAAGATGAAAAGTGGGGGCTTTTTATTTGATAAAAGGGGAGGAAATTCCTTTTAAATAAATAAAGACTTTAGGATAAAATGGTTAGACTAAGGCAAATAATAAAAAATGATAAAATAGGATTTGATCAAAGAAATTGATATAATTGATTTTTGAAAATATTGATTCAGGGATTTGATAAATTACTGAATGGGGGCCCAAAGTCTAGGTGACCATTTTAGGGTGCATACATTTTCCTCTTTTTGACTAATGTGAGATCGATTTGGGATCACATGCAATCAAAGAATGGAATTGAAGTGCGAGATCGATTTGGGATCACAAAACAATCTAAACATGTGTTCGACGGATGGGAACATATCAGGACAAGCATAAGCATAAGCTAACAAAGATAAGCTGAAAGACAAGGCCAACACCTATATAGCTAGGTGATAATCAAGTCTCAAATAAGAGATAAGAATCTCAAGCAAAGCTGATTGATAAGCTGAATCAAGGATTAAAGTTGATAGGTACTGCCCCCTCAGAATCAAAATCAAAATCAGGTAGAGGAGAAATAGTAAATTGATAAACTTGATCAAGTCACTAGAAATCATAATTGAAGATGATACGATAACCATTAAGTAGTGAAGATATTCCCCAATTTGACTAGGGTTGACTGAGAAAGATATAGGATAAAAATGAAGTCAAACCTCAGAGAGACGAATTGAATGAAGATGAATGAAAGACTAGGAGTTTGAAAAATATGGGGATGAAGAAATGAAGATGCCCCAAAAAAGATCAAAGGATCAGGCCTCAAATGATCAGCCAACTACAAAGAAGAGGGTGATGATGGGGTGAGGCCAGCTCACCACCAAGTGGATGCGAGGCAGGATCAGCCTGAAGGGGGAGTGTTGGCTAATTTGGCTAATGTTGTCTAAGTATGGATACAATTGAGGTCTTGATAGCAGAAAATTGAAAATAGGTTGAGGAAGGATACTCATAGGGGGAGCTATTTTATGGAGTACAATATTGTATATGTGTTGTATAACATTTGGCCATAATTTTGTGTAAATACTTTGAAGTTTTGTTTGCACACTTAGCCAATTTTCCCATATGTTGCCACCAATGACAAAGGGGGAGATTGTTGGAAATTTGGCTAATGTGGATGCATAAATGTTGTCATTATGGAAACATATGATCTCTATTGAGAGCGTAGAATCTGGAATGCAAGTATGGCAAGTTGAAGGAAGAAATTGTCTAAGTATGGATACAGTGATCCTGACAGAGCACCTGATGAAGATTTAGTTGGTGACGTCCACTGGAGCAAAATTTTTGTTTGTGTAGTTAACTAAAGCTTCTACAGAGTATGAGGATACCCCATCTCAGTGTGCATAAAGTTTGGAGTAGTACGAACGAAGTTATTCAAAGCTTACCAAAGATAATTTTTGCAGATAGAACAGTTTTGGAGACAGTATTAGCGAAAGAGTTAAGGGATTATTTTTGCTTGTCAAAATAATGACTTAACATTATGAAGGGATGACATCCTAGATTTTTACTCTTGGATAAAGATTTTGGAAGCCAACCATATAAAGTTATTAGCTCTAATAACTCATATATTAGGCATACTTGAAATGTAATGAAAAAGTGTGTGTGATGTGTAAAAAGAAAGAAAAGGATAACTTGCGATAGTTGTATATTCTGATAGCAGAAAAGGCTATTGATGTGAAGTTGTAAGTAGCACCATACTATAGTAAGAAACATTTTTTATTACCTGTTTGGGCAGTGAGCTCAGCTGGTGATCAGGTTTTGTAATCTAACTCCTAACAGGGTTAAGGCTTCTAACAAGTCCTAAAGTCCTTTAACTAGGACAGATCTACTATATATTATAAATTGACTCTTAACAGGGTCCAATATCCCTAACAGGATACTTTTGATTAGTGATCTTTGTGGGTACCATCCCCACCGGGGTTTTCCCTTGGCCAGGGTTTCCTCGAGAACATATCATGTGTTATGAGTTCTTTCTATTTACTGCTATGTTTGTTAATCAGCTTGATAATCTTTGTATGCACTAAAGTAATCTGTTATATCCATAAGTGGGCAAAAGAAAAAGTTTGTGAAATATTGATTCACCCCCCCCTCTTAGTATTTCCTATTTCTAACAGGGAGAGGACTTGAGAGCTAGGATCCAGGTCCTGGAGACAAAGATGCAGCAACTATGGATCACCATAGCTGTTAGAGAGTAACAGCTAATGGATCTAAGAGCTAAGCTCGAGTAGTGGGATAGGGCCATACAGGTTGCTATTGCAGAGTCATGGAGGGAGGCAACATGAGTAGCATACTATCATGGGCTCTATATACAGGCTATTCCACAGGTTTAGAGAGCACCACCCTACTCTACTATTGCTGGGAGATCCTATATGGTACCAAAAATGGCACCACCTCCTCCACCACTAGCACCACATGATGGTGCTAGCAAGTCTTAGGTCTAGGTTAGATAGATGTATAGAGACATATCCTAGGATTGTATCCAGATTTTTGTATCCCACATTGTATCATGACATATTTATATATATATGAGATTATTGGATTAGCGATATATCTTATGTACTTGTCCCACTTGTGATGTATGTTTCAATGTTTATATTGTCTTGTCATTTTGCTCAAAATGTATATCATATACGCTCATGTATAATCTCTCACATAGATGTATGTTTTAGTTCTCATGTTTATGATATAGACTCATGTTTTTGAAAAATGATCTCTTTAGGATAGATATGATGATAAGATTAACCCCTTGTGATGATAGGAAAAAGGACATGATGTGAAAGACAAGGAGTGAAAGACATGATTGAGAAAAGGAAAGGTGAGCGCAGTTGACTGATAGGTCCTCAAAAGATAAAAGGAGAGCTCTCTCCATATGCAAAATACAAGACTAACTATCATGAACCTAAAAAATACAAGCTACTATGAAAAGTGGTTTACTTGGAAGGTCACAAAGCTTTTTAGACTCTAATATTCATCATCAATCATTATTGGTAGCGTACAAGATCATACAATGCACACTAGTATGACTATGTGAATCTGAATATGATCTATATCAGATAGATATGTGGGAATCCCACCTAGGCACCAAAGACATATAAGTCAAGATGACTAATGCAGTGAGATTACCTAAGTTTAATGTAGCAAGATTATACTCGCATTGAGACACAAGGAAATTCAAGATGGCTAGAAGCATGCACTTGTAAAGACAGTCAAGGATAATACCTTGTAGATCCCATTGTCAAGTGGAATAAGCATAAATGCTAATGACAGTTAGGACCAAAAAATTATACCCACAAGCAAAAAAAGCAATAAAACATGTCCTCATGCCCTCAGTCTTCTAGCTATGCATCATCGCAAAATTCTTAGGGAAAGAACACTCATCAAAGAAATCATCATAGACAACACACAAAGAAATAAAGTCAAACAAGTCTCAGCAAGTCAAGTGTTTAAATGCATGTGTGTAGGTCATAGAGTCAAACTTTGAGTATCAAATCTGCAAGTGAGAAATACCATATCATGCTAGACTACGAGTAAGACATTTGATAAGTGTTGAGAAACACTTGACGCTAAGGTAGTGTTAAAAAACACAGTTGGGGTGGTGTTGAAAAACACCGTTTGCAAGATGTCCTAAAGACCAACACATCCTAGAGACCAAAGCTAACACAGTTATGCCCCCTACACAAAGACAAGGACCAATCCCAAACTAAGGCAACAAGGTCAAGGCATGATGGAGAAAGGATAAGTGTTGAGGACGCATGCTAAGAAACAAGGGTGCAAAGGCCTCAAGTAGCGTCCGTTTCCAAGTTTTCACCACTTGGAAATTTTTTCAATTTTTTTGTATTTTTGCTACCAAGGCGCTTGTTTCCAGGTTTTCACCAAGGCACTTTTTCTATTTTTTTGAATTTTTTACATTTTTTGAATTTTTTCAAGACTTTATATGCTTTTTAGGATTTTTTCAGCATCATATATGATTTTTTTTTGGAATTTTTTTCAGGATCAATAAATATGTACAAAGGATGCCCCCAAACAGAATAGGCATCATGGATAGAACTTCTTGAGGTGCAAAACATTGATAGGATCATGGAGCTGTTCCCCCTCTAGATCAGATAGTAAATAAGCACCTGTACCAAAAGCATCAGTAATAATGTATGGTCCAAGCCAATTGGGTTCAAATTTTCCCTTTTGCTCTTTATGTTGTTGGTTCTTAGGGTTTTCTCATAGGACAAGATCCCCCACTTGAAATTCTCTAGGGTGAACCTTCTTGTTGAATGCTTTGGACATACATTTTTGGTAAACTCTCATGTGATCAAAAGATGCTTTACGCTTTTCATCTAGAAGTTCTAGTTCTTGAAGTCTCATGGCACGGTAGTCTTCATTTGTCACTAAACCTTTAAGGGAAACTCTAAGAGAAGGAATCTCCACCTCTAAAGGTAACACTGCTTCAACACCATAAGTGAGGGAAAAAGGAGTAGCCCCTGTTGGAGTACGAATACTCATTCTGTAGGCCCACAAGGCTGGATTTATCTATAGATGCCAATCTCTACCATTCTTGTGAACTATTCTATGGAGGATTTTGAGAATGGTCTTATTCGAAGCCTCTTCTTGTCCATTTCCTTGCAGGAAGTAAATGGAGGACCAATGCTATTTTATCTTTAATTTATTGCAGAGATGCTTAAGGTCCTTATTTTTAAATTGACCCCCATTGTCAGTGATTATTTCAAAAGGCACTCCATACCGACAGATGATATGGTTCAAAATAAACAAAGAAACTATCTTGCCTGAGGCAATAGAAAGTGGGACAACTTCTACCCATTTGGTAAAGTAATCAGTAGTAGTGATAATGAATTTGTGTCCACTTGATGAGTTGAGATGAATCTGCCCAACAAGGTCAAAGGCCCAATGCTGAAATGGCCAATGAGAAATAGAAGGAATAAGCTCCCTGCCTAGAGTGTGTATCAAGTTACCATGTTTCTGACACTTTTCACAAGATTTGGCAAAAGCTACTGCATTTTTCTGCATGGTAGGCCAGTAGTACCCCACCCTGAGAAACCTTCAGGTCATGGCAAGACCATTATAATGTCCTCCATAAATGCCCTCATGAATGTCAACTAACACTTGGTTGGACTCATCTTTCTCTAAACACCTAAGAAGTATCCCATCTAAATCCCTCCTATACAGATCACCAGAGATAAGGGTGTGGCAAGAAGCATTTCAGATTAGGTTTCTTCTTTTAGAATGATTGAAGGTTTTGGGAATAGTACCATCATGGAGATATAAATAAATGGCACCATAGCGGGATGACTCATGGCCAATAAGGGTACAAACAACTTGGCTTTCTTGGAAGTCATAGATAGGATAACGTAGCTCTTCCACCAGGAATTCAAATATGGACTCATATTGTTCTAGTTGAAGAAGTGAAGCCAACGTAGCCATAGCATCAGCTACTTTGTTCTCTACTCTAGGGATTTGTTGAAATGTAACAAAGGTGAAATATCGATGCAATGAATCAACCATTTTCTTATAGGGTACCAATTTTTCATCTTTGGTTTTGTATTCTTCATTAACTTGGTTGACTACCAATTGTGAATCTCCATAGATATGCAGCTCTATGATTCTCCACTCTATAGCCATTTTTAGTCCATTTGTCAAGGCCTCATACTTAGCAATGTTATTTGTGCATGGGAACAATAGTTTGTAAGACTTAGGAGTTGTGTACCCATGAGGGGAAATAAACAACACTCCTACACTTGAACCATTTTGCATAAAAGAGCCATCAAAGAACATCTTTCATGTTCTTGTAGTCATGTACATTATGTGCTCATCTAGAAATTCAACTTGAATTGGTGCTTTGTCTTGTATTGGAAAATCAGCCAATTGGTTTGCAATGGCTTGTCCTTTTATAGCCTTACGCTCAATATACTCTATGTCAAATTTTGATAAGATCATCATCCACTTAGCAAGTCTACTTGTGAGAGAAGCTTTACCAAGCAAATATTTGAGAGGATCAATTTTTGCAATGAGGTGTATTATGTGTGCAAGAATGTAATGTCATAACTTTTGGGAAGTAAACACCACCGCTAGGCAAGATTTTTCAATACTAGTGTAGTTGACCTCATATGACACAAGAGTACGACTGATGTAATAGATAGCTCTTTCTTTTCCAGTATCATCAAGTTGAGCCAATAATGCCCCTAGGGAAGATTCTGTTGCTGACACATACAATATGAGTGGTTTTCTTGGGATAGGAGGCATTAAGATTGGAGGATTGGCCAAGTATTTCTTGATTTGGTCCATGTTTTGCTGACAATCTTCATTCCAGACACATTTAACCCCTTTGTGTAAAGTCTTGTTAAAGTGTTGAGCTCTATCAGCCAGTTGTGAAATAAACCTCCTTATCGATTGAAGGCATCATTGAAGACTCCTCATTTGACTGATGTTTTTAGGAGGTGACATATCCATTATTGCTTGAACTTTTTTAGGGTCTACCTCTATTCCTTTAACTGAAATGATAAATCCTAGGATTTTTCCAGAGGTGACTCCGAATGCACACTTTTTGGGATTTAATCTCAATTGAAACTATTCCATACAATCTAGAATTACTTCCAAATCACCTAGGTGTGTATCCCTTTTTTACATTTTGCCAGGGTTTCATCCACATAATCTTCCATATTCTTATGCATCATGTCATGGAAGATGGTAGTCATAGCTCTTTGATAAGTAGCTTTGGCATTTTTTAATCCAAATGGCATGACATTCCAACAATAGGTTCCCCATGCATAAGTGAATGCAGTCTTTTCCTGGTCTTTAGGAGCTATTTTGATTTAATTATACCCAGAAAAACCGTCCATCAAAGAATAGATCTCATAACCTACAGTCATGTCCACTATCATGTTTATGTTTGGGAGTGGAAAATCATCCTTTGGGCATGCTTTATTAAGATCTCTAAAATCTATGCAGATGTGAATGGACTTGTCATGTTTTGAAACTGGTACAATATTGGATATCCATTCGGCATAATCAATGGCTCTTATAAATCCTGCACTGAGGAGTTTTTCTAATTTAGCTTTGACAAGAAGAGCTATGTGAGGATGCATTTTCCTCAATTTCTATTTTACTGGTTTGATACCTGGAGCTATGGACAAGTGATGCATAATGAGACTAGTGTCCAATCTTGGCATGTCTGAGTAAGTCCAAGAAAAATTGATCTTCTTGGTCTGTAGGAACTTGGTATATGCTTCCTTTTCCAGTGTTGATAGAGATTGAGCTAAATGCACAATTTGTGGAGTCTCTGGTGTATTCAAATTAACTAGTTGTGTAGGCTCAACAAGCACTGAAGATTTGTCCTAAAAGTAACTTAGGAGATTATCAAGTACCTCATCCTTAGGTGCCTTAGAGAGGTTTTCACCCTTAGATACATCCTTTATTTTTACTTTTTTAGGTTTTGACACCGCCACATAGTGGTTTTCACCATTAGAAATCTTATTCTTTTTTTCTTTTCTTTTCATTTTGTGACTAAGGTACTTGATATCTGGTTCTATCATGCTTGTAGTTGGTTCACTGGTGGAAGAGACTATAGGTTCAAGAGCATTTAGGTAACAGGCTATCTCATAGTCATTTTGAAAAGTTAGGAGTTGAGGCTCTTGATAGCACTGAGACCAATCAATTAAGTGAGGATTAGCAAGGGGTAGGTCAATGACTGGTTTAATGTTGTGTATGTGAATGGTATCATCTCTGGTGATTGCAAAGTTAGGATTCGTCAAGTATCCCTCTAAGGTACCAAAATCAGGACTTATCCTACCAAGTGAAGCATCATCCACTAAAGCAACTCGTGGATTCCAATCCTCTAATCCTACACTAGAATCGTTAGCTACCTCAAGTTGGGAACTATATGTATGGACAACATCAATGTCCATGTCAACTATAGAACAATCAGAAAGAGTCTCCCACTCACACTCAAGTGAGTCTGTATCTGAATCTTGGCTGGGATGTTTACACCAAGCATGTTTTTTAGGTCTCGAGGTAGAGGCTTTGATGTCACCAAGGTTAACACCTTCTTGAATGCCATTTGTTTATTGATGTTCTTGAATAGGATCCTCAACATGATCTTCAATAGTGGATTGTTCTTGTTCTAGGTCTGAAATTGTTGGATTGATAATTGGAGCATCCAAATCTCCCCAAAGGAGATTGGTGGAAGGGACCCAATCTTCACACCTATCTTGTTGATTTTGGAAATTGGGAATGTAGCTGGATTCATCATCACTATTCATCGCAGCAAGGATAGGAGTAGTTTTTTTATTCCGACTTTCAAAACCTAGGCCAATCGTTGTCTTAGATCTGTGGCCAAAAAGAGCATGATTGAGTGGTTCAGCCTTAGCATCTAATTTGTGACTGAGAGGACCATGACCTGGGTAGCCCATATTTTTGACCAAAGTGTATCCTCTCCCATAAGCTTTAGAAGATGGGGAGAAATTTTCATTATGCTTGTATTTTTCCTCCTTGTAAATCCAATCTCTAATAGCTACCTCTTCTTTTTCATCTTGTATGGGCACTGAGGATTCTACAAATGTACCAAACAGAGTCATTGTTGAAGATGAGGGATACATATCTTGTGAAGGTTTACCATAGGACCTAGGTGAGACTATCATTTTTGTAAAGGAGTCAATTTGATAACCCCCCATACCAAAGTCTATGGCTTTAAACTTATTCTAACATTATGCTAAAGTGGCATCAAAATCCTCAGCTTCCCTATTGAGAGAAACATGAGTCCCTGCTGAAATTGCATTAACAGATAATGTGCTATCCCCAGGTATACAAACTTCTACTCCATTATAGGGGAACTTGACACATTGGTGGTAGGTGGATGACACTTCTTGCATGTCATGGATCCACGGTCTACCAAGTAGGATATTATAGGCTAAAGGACCAGCATCAACAATTTGGAATAAAATGTCCTTTTCAATGGGGCCAATCCTGATAGGAAGGATGACCAAGCCTTTGGAGCTTCTCTCTGCCTCATCATAGGCTTTGATGGTTATTTTCTTATGAGTATCAATAACTTGCTCGGAGTAACCCAGTATCTTCAACAAACTCAAGGAACAAATATTGAGCCCAGCACCCCCATCAATCAACACATGCTTGACATGGGTCTTGTGAATCATGACTTTGATATGAAGGGGAAGATTATGCAGATGGCTCAAGGCTTTGTCATCTTCTTCTGAGAATGTGAGGTAGTGAGGGCTGGCAAGGTGATTAACCATATTTTGGAATTGGTCAATGTCTATGTTGTTAGGAACATTGGCTTTATGCAAAGCATCCTCAAGGACATGCTTATGTCTTGGAGACAATTCTAGGAGTTCAAAAATTGAAATTTGAGCTGGTGTTCTTTGTAACTGGTCAACAAGATTGTAGCTCATTTTAGGATTGACTGTTGACTTGGTGGTGACATTCTTGGATGTCACTTGCTTGGGTTTGCTAGACTGGTTGGAATTAGGACCTCTAATAACCATAGGACCTTGACCTTGGCTTCTGGTGACAGCGTTAAGAGCTTGGGATGACCTTTGAGAGTGAGGACCCCTAAGCACCACCATGGGTTCTTCATCAAATATAGGAGGAGAGCCCACATCATGACTATAAGAATCTTTGTTTTGAATCATGTTGACATTTTCCTCAACAATCTCAAGCATGTTAACCACATTTTCTGCACCTGTGTAGGTATAGTTGATTTCAGCTTTACCATTTTTGGGTTTAGAGGTTTCCCCCTTTTCATCTTTGGGAAAAGGCTCCTCGAATGCCTTGTGGTTTGCATTTGTATTCAACCCATCAATCTAAAGTTTACCACTTTCAATAAGATCTTGGATAAGGTGTTTAAGTTTCCAGCAATGTTCAATGTCATGTCCAATGCCATTGTGGTACTTGCAGAAAGCTTTTTCATTCCACCAATGTGGCTTAACATCAGGTATGTGGAAGTTTGTTGGATCTTGTGGTTGTGAAAGATTATTGGAGATAAGGGTCTTGAAAACATCCTCATATGATTCACCCAGTTTAGAAAACTGTCTCAACTTTTTCTTGGGCTTCTCTTGATACTTAGGTTTATTCTCTTGTTGATTGGAGGATGTATTGAGCTTCATAGCTTGGATTGCACTAGACAAATGTAGGACTACTTGATCCTTGGGTTGGGAAGAGTCTACAACTCCATCGTTAACTACTTGCTTATTCTTGTTCCAGTGTGAGTGATTGCCTTTGTCCTTATTAGCATTGTTAGGATTTTGACCGTTGTTGGTATTGCTATGTTTGGTCAAAATGCCTTGTTCTTTTAAGACATCCTCAATTTGACATTCTGTCTCAACCATAGTATCAAAGGAATCAAAGACCATTTTTCGAACCTCATAATGCATTTTAGGCACCAAATTACTAACAATGATGTCAATCCTTTCATGCTCAAGAATAGTCCTAGAATAGCAGGAGCACAATCGTCTCCACCTTTGCAAGAAGGTAACAAAGGATTCCCCTTGATTTTGTTTCAAATTGCATAAGTCCAACATAGTGACTAATCTTGACAAGTTGTATGCAAAATGTTGAATGAATTTGTGGACAAGTTCTTTGAAAGTTTTGACGGGAGAGGTTATGTTGGTAAACCACTCCATGGCTTGGCCCTTGAGGCTCCTTGGAAATAATCTCATAAGGTAAGAGTCATCTTGGTGGAACTCAAAACTCATGATATAAAACTGACGCACATGATCATGTGGGTCACCATTGCCATCATACTTGTCATATTGGGGAATTTCAACTTTCCTAGGAAAATATGTCATAGTCACACTTTTGTAAAAGGATTGGGACAAATAGAATCAAGTGAAAAATTTTAGGTGCCAACACCTTTTCCATCATTGGTTTGAGTTGCTTGATTTCCTCTTCTTGAGAGGGTCCTTGTTTCTTGATCCTCCTATCCACATCAAAGTTGTAAGGGACTCTAGCACCCTTATTAATCAAACTCTCTAGGAACCTATCTTTATTTTGATCAAGGTAATTATCCACATATTGTTGGAATAGTGGCTTTTGTTTCATTCTAATAAAGTCTTGATCATCAAAACTTGCACTACTTCCTCCATGTTGAGAGCCATGATGAGCTCGTTGGGAGGGTTGTCTTGAGTTCCTAGGTGGTGTTCATCTCCTATGTTGTGAAATCCTCCTTCCTCTAGGACTAGGAGATCTTGAAGAGGTCCTTGATTTCCTTCTACTTCTTGGGGTTCTTGAGGGAGTAGAGGGTGGAGAGTTATTTCCACTGTTGGTACCCCTCTTTTTAAATTGGTCGTTGAGTTGTTGGGCTAGAAGCCTATCTTGCTTCTCTTGGAATGATTTTCTTCTCAATTCCAACAAGGCTTGTTGCTCTTCTTCTAGGTGTCTAAACCTTTCTTCCTTAGCGGGTTGTTCATCCAAAAAAGCTTTCTTTTCACGCTCAATTCTTTTAAGCCTTTCATTAGCATATCTTGAGGTTATTTTGAGTGGAGAGTTGGACCTTGAGTGTCTGAACACCATGGTGGGCACCAAAAATGTAGACACTAAATAGTGCACTTCTCTAAGCTATTATTTCCAAGGGAATCCATGAATGGAAAACCTTGAGAAAGCGACCTAGAGCTCCCTAGGAATGGAGTCACAAGATTGTTTGAAATATTGCTCTCAGCTAGAGCTATTGAAGCATGCAACCTTGCTAGTAAACCACACAATGAGAGATTCAATGAGACAAGGGAAAGAATGCCAATATCCTCAATAATCCATGAGGATGCAATGTAATGCAAGCTAAGCTATGAATGAAGATGCAAGCTAAGCTATGAAAGGAAAGTATTACAAACCCTTGCTAATTAAACTATGTGAGCTAATCTAAAGCATAAAGGAAACTAAGATAGATGCCATGAAAGATATAATGCAAGAAATGAAACTATAATGCAACAATGCAAGAATGATCTCCAAAAGCTCCAAAGTCTCCAAGAAATCTTGCAGCATAAGGTTATTATTCAAAATATGGATGCTAGAATGAGAAGAGAGCTCTCCTTTTATAAGAAATGAGAAAGAATGGACCATGGAGATTAAGAGGCAAAAGATTTAATCAAGGGTGGAGCTTAAAAGAGGAGAAATCCATGTGCACAAGTATCCTCCAATGAAAAAATAAGAGTTGAATTTTGTGTCCATATGAGACAAAAAATGCTTTTCTTCTTTTTATAAAATAAGAATAATGCTTTATTTGTGCAACTTAGGATAAGATGAAAAGTGGGGGCTTTTTATTTGATAAAAGGGGAGGAAATTCCTTTTAAATAAATGAAGACTTTAGGATAAAATGGTTAGCCCAAGGCAAATAATCGAAAATGATAAAATAGGATTTGATCAAAGAAATTGATATAATTGATTTTTGAAAATATTGATTCAGGGATTTGATAAATTGCTGAATGGGGGCCCAAAGTCTAGGCGACCATTTTAGGGTGCATACATCAACAATTTTATATTTAAAAAGAATTTAGTTTTGGAGCCGACATTGTTGAATTCTTGGATTATGTAAAACATGTTGACTTTATTTATTGATTTTTTGAAAGCATTAAATGCATTATAAAATGTTTTATTGTAAATATTTAAGAGATTTGAGATGATTCTAGAAAAGGAGCCGAAGAACATGAAGCGGGTAGATTCAATGAATCTGACCTAACCCTAAGATCTATGAATGAGAGTGAGTGGCATAAGATGAGTTAACCTAATTGAGAAAAGTATTAAGGGAACCTGAGCATTTGGATATGCAAGTGCATGGGTGAACGGAGAATGCTAGAAGATCAGTAAAGTTTTATTGACTGTATAAGTAGAAAAAGATGAAGGAGAATTGTGGTGGTTTCTTGAAGAAAAGTTTTGAGCATATCAGAGATGGAGATGGCAAAGTTTCAAAGTCAGTAAACTAGCATTAGTGTACGAAATCAGATCTAATAGTTGCAAAGTGAGTTGTATATTTTTTAGATAAATATTGCTGCTACTTTCTAACCATTGTAACAGTCAAAATCCTTTTAACAGAGGTTGACCTAACAGTCATATGATAAATCCTTTGAACATGGTTTCATTCTAATGGAGTGTATGTAAGTCCTATGACTAGGCTCACTTTTAATAGGGTGATTGAAATCCTTTAACCGGGTCACACCTGATAGTGTGTATTGTAACCTTTGACAGAGTTGGCTTTTTACCGAGCTCACTTTAGAAGAGTGAAAATAATAATAACATGTTACAAAGTGGTTTTTCCCAAATTGGGTTTCCACTATAAATCCTAGTGTTAATACTTGTGTGAATGTTTTGGTTTGAACATTTCTGTGTTTTAAAAGTTAAGTTACAGATAGGTAGTGGATTGCATTGTTGTATGTTTCTATTATTGAATCAGTGATGATCGAGTTTGTTTTGGTTATTGGATCTGATTTAAGAAATTTTTTTTGAGATTGTTTTATACATCAAGACCTGAGAACAATTGATTCACGCCCCCTCTTTGTTCTAAATCATATTAACAATTGGTATAAAAGCTTTGTTGCTTATCATTAGTGTTGACAAAAATCAAGTTTAAAGGGGCTTGAAGCAAATGATCAGGATGTATAAGAAGGAGGTACCGAAGCTGAATAAGGAAAAATTATTTCCATGGAAAAGCTTGATGAAGCTATATTTGGTTGGTATTGGTGACTCTACAAAGTACTACATTGAGAATAGCTATGTCTCACCTGTCACACCTTTGACTGCCGAAGAAATGAGAGCTAAGCAAGAACATAATCAGGCAATGTTGGAAATTGCATCTGCCCTAAGCTATCTAGAATTTGAGGACATCAAGGATTGCACAACTGCTAAGGATATGTGGGACACACTTACAATGATCTATGGTGGTGACTTAAATGTACTGAAGCAAAGGCTGAGAGTCTTAGAGGTAAGTTTGATGAAATAAGAATGCAAGAAGGTGAAAACATTACACAATATTGTGGTAGAATAAAAGAAGTTGTGAATGCTATTAGAGGAGAAAATAGGGCTATTGATGATGAAACTATAATTGGGAAAGTACTAAGAACCCTGCATCCTATATATGCTATTAAGATCTTAGCTATTCAGGAATCTAGATGCAACTTTGCTAATGTGCTTACTTTGGAAAGTTTGGTCGGTAAGCTGACTACTTTTGAACTCTCTAACTATGATAATTTCATTGTTGGAAGCATTGGTAATGTTGAATCTACTTTCAAGTCACATCTAGTTCTAAACAAGCTAAAGAAAGAAAAAGAAAGATGCATCAGTGAAAGTGAAAGTGATAGTGAAAGTGAAGGTGACAGTGACACTTCTAATGAAGAACTAGAAGATCTAGAAGCTCTTATGGCTAGAAGACTGAGAAGGGGAAAAGGAAAGTATAAAGGTAAACTCCCTATTATATGTTTTGCATGTAATAAAGTTGGTCATATAGCTGCTAGATGTCCTAATAGGAAGGATAAAGATGATGAAAGGAAACAAAAACACAAAGACAGAAGAGATGACAGAAGCTACCAATGGAACAAAGACTACAAAGGAAAAGGTAAGAAATCTTGTTACATTGCTGAAAAAGAAACTGACACTGATAGTGATGATTTTGAAATTGAGGTAGTCTATGTTGCAATGAAAGATGAATCTGATGAGGATGAGAAAAATGCAATGATATCCTATGTGAACAAGAATGATAAATGGATTATTAATAGTGGTTGTTCACATCACATGACTAGTGACAAAAATAAGTTTGAGACCTTACATCATTACAGAGGTAAAAGTGTAAAATTTGGTAATAATGCACCATGTCCTATTAGAGGAAAAGGTTTGATTAAATTGACTGATAAGATATCTTGTGAAAATACATATTGGGTTGAAGGTCTTAATTATAATTTTTTAAGTGTTTCTTAGCTTAACAAAATTGGTTACCGAGTGGAATTTCATCACAAGAAAGCTAAAATATTTGATGCTACTGGAGAACTAATTGGAAGTGGAGATAAGACTAGAGGTAATTTGTTCTATCTTGACCTATTTGAAGAAACATGTTTAATTACACAACTTGATGATATTTGGTTATAGCATAAAAGGCTATGTCATGTTAATTTTGACAATCTGGTAGAGATAAGTAAGAAGAAAAAGGTAAGAGGTCTACCTAGATTGAAGAAACCTGAGAATGTGATGTGCAAGGAATGCCAGTTAGGAAAAATGACAAAGTCAAGTTTCAAGAGAAAATCCTTTACTTCTGAAAACATTTTAGATTTAGTTCATATTGACCTTTGTGGACCTATGGGTGTACAAAGTTACTATGGTGCTAGATACTTTATCTTATTTGTTGATGATCATACTAGGATGATGCATGTAATGTTTCTAAAGAAAAATCTAAAGCTTTTCAATTCTTCAAGTGGTATTTGGCTAAGGTTGAGAAGGAGACAGGTAGGAACCTGAAATGTCTTAGATTTGACCGAGGTGGATAATTTTCATCAAATGAATTTAATCTATTTTGCAATGATAGAGGAATTAAAAGATAGATGTCTACACCTAGAACACCTCCACAAAATGGTATAGCAGAAAGGAGAAACAGATCTATCTTGGATTGTGCAAGGACATTATTGATTGAAAATAATGTGGCACATAAATACTGGAAAGAAGCTATAAGCACTATTGTCTACACTCTTAACCAGGTACAGATCAAGAAAGGTACAAATCTAACACCCTATGAATTATGGCATGGGCATGCACCAAGTGTTAAATACTTTAGAATATTTGGAAGTAAGTGCTATATATTAAAAGACACTAGGAATGGAAAGTTTGATGCTAAAAGTGATGAAGGTATATTCCTAGGGTATTCCACAAAAAGTAAAGCTTATAAGTGTTTGAACTCTAACACTAACAAAATTGTGAAAAGTGTGAACATCAAAATTGATGAGTATGCAGAAAGAAATGAAGCTGACAGCAAAAGAGAACCAGAAGATTATAGATCTTTTGTGTACATTGAGGAAGAAGAAGAGGCAAGTAATAGACTTGTACCTGATGCCGAGTAAGCAATGCCAAGCAACAGATAGATGCTGCCAAGCATCAAGAAAATAGTGCTAAAAGAGAACAAGAACATGCCAAGCTACAAGAAAATGCTACCGAGTATCAGGAAGATGTTGCCGAGCATTCAGAAGTTGAATCTGACAATATTTTTGGGGAATTTGATGAAATAGAGGAGAGAGGAGCTGAACCTATTTTGGCAAAATATGTAAGAAGACATCACAAGCCTAAATAGATAATTGGAGACAACAATACTAGAATTTAGACCACAAGTAAGAATAAGGATCCAACATGCCTACTATGTGAATTTGAACCCAAGTCAACTAGAGAAGCATTGGAGAATGAAGATTGGATACAAGCAATGAATGAAGAGATTGACTAGATTGAGAAGAATGATACTTGGACTCAGTGCCAAGACCTAAAAACAAAAATGTTATAGGAACAAAGTGGGTGTTTTGGATAAGATGAATGAAAATGGTGAAATCACTAGGAACAAAGCTAGGCTGGTATGCAAAGGCTACGCACAAGAAGAAGGAATAGATTATGGGGAGACATTTGCCCCTGTAGCTAGATTGGAAGGAGTAAGAACTCTGCTTACATATGCTACTTATAAAGATTTCAAGGTATATCAAATGGATGTCAAGTCTGCATTTTTGAATGGTATACTGGAAGAAGAAGTTTACATAGAACAACCATAAGGTTTTATTGATCCAAACAGAAGACACATGGTGTGCAAACTGAAAAAAATACTATATGGATTGAAACAAGCTCCTAGAGCATGGTATGAGAGGTTCCACAACTACTTGATAAAGATTGGATTTTCAAGAACAAATGACACAAGCAATCTGTACATGAAAGATGAAGAAGGTAAAGGTATCCTATTGGAAAATTTTTTTGTGGATGACATTATTTTTGGTGGACAAGATGCATTATGTAAAAGATTTTCAAATGAAATGCAAATTGAAATTGAAATGAGTATGTTTGGTGAGATCAAATTCTTTGTTGGTTTACAAGTATATCAGAGGAAGAATGGAATTTTCATTACACAGTCTAAGTATGTTAATGAAATATTGAAAACTTTTGGGATGGAAGATGCTAAACTAGTGGGAACTCCTATGGAAACTGGACAAAAGTTATCTAAGAATGATGATGCTGCAGAAGTGAATTAGACTTTGTACAGATCCATGATTGGAAAATTGTAGTATGCTATACATAGTAGACCAGATATTGCACTAGCTGTTGGGATTGTGGCAAGATTCTCTGCCAATCCTAAGGAAACACACATGATGGCTATGAAATTAATTATGAGATACTTGAAAGGAATTGCTGACTATGGTCTATATTATAAGAAGGATGACAAATTTGAACTCAGAATTTATACATATGTTGATTGGGCAGGAAATGTAGATGATAAAAAGAGTACTAGTGGTGGAGCTTTCTTTCTTGGACAAAGATTAGTCTCCTGGACAAGCAAGAAACAAAATTGCATTTCCCAATCTATTGCCGAGGCCGAGTATGTTGCTGCTGCAGTAAACTATTCAAATTTGGTATGGATAAAACAATTGTTGATAGGAAGAAAGAAGAAATCACTGAACCTATTGTTATTTTTTGTGACAACACAAGTGCTATCAATATTTCTAAAATCTAGTGATGCACACTAAGACCAAGCACATAGCAATCAAGTATCACTACTTGAGAGAATTAGTACAAGATAAAGAAGTCTGAATGGAATATGTGAATACAAAAGAACAATTAGTAGACATATTCACTAAAGCTTTACCCAGAGAAGCTCATGAGTATTTAAGAAGTCAATTAGGGGTCCTTCCCCTAACTGAGGCTGCCTAGACAAGTTAGGAGCACTGCATCAAATGTGCTACAACAGAATATTTGACAAATTGATGTAGAAGATTGTCACACTTTAGGGATGGCCTAGAGTTGTGAAAAGAAGGAAAAACAAGGAATCAGTCATAAGCAAGATGACAGAGGGAGAAACACTGAGCTACACAGATATTATCTACATCTGATGGATGTATGTTTTAGTTGTTGCTTTGGCATTTTTGTCAAAGAGAGAGATGAACTGACATGATAACACATGACACTAAAGCTAAGGATGATGAACTGAAATGAAGGATCAGGATAGAGGGAGATCTGAATACTTCTGACAGTCATAGAAGTGAGGTTTATAGGATTTTGAATCAGAATAAAGCTAAGGATATTATAAATAATTCTCTGATGAACATATAAGTTTTTGGATTGGTTGGTAATCCATGTGTTATTCAAGTGATATCATATGGTGTTGCCATCAATGCCAAAGAGGGAGATTGTTGGAAATTGTAATTGAAACAATTGTTGTATTGTCATTGATGTCAAACCTTAACTAGTAAGACTGTTGCTACTTAGGAAAGTACTATATCTATTTGAGTGTTGCTAAGGGGATAGGCAAGGTTGGAAACAATAGCACCTAGGGAAAGGTTGGGTTATCTTGATACTACAAAGTGTACTTGACTATGTTGCACATTGATGAGACAATGTATTGTTTATACTAGTAAGACTGAAGACTAAACTGGTAGGCTTGACCGAGCAAAGAATGGAAAAATCATGTTTAAGCCGAGTGATGTTAGTGTCAAATGAGTTAGTATATGCCAAGAAAAATTCTAGTGTCGACCAAACAACCGTTAATTGCCGAGGAAGACAGTGTAAGCTGAGGAAACATTTTTAGTAATGACCGAGCTTTCTACATAAGATCAAGTAGTTGATTACAGTATTGACCGAGCATCAACAATTTTATATTTGAAGAGAATTTAGTTTTGGAGCTGACATTGTTGAATTCTTGGATTATGTAAAATGCGTTGACTTTATTTATTGATTGTTTAAAAGCATTAAATGCACTGTAAAACATTTTATTGTAAATCTTTAAAATATTTGAGATGATTCTAGAAAAGGAGCCGAAGAACATGAAGTGGGTAGATTCAATGAATCTGACCTAACCCTAAGATCTATGAATGAGAGTGAGTGGCATAAGATGAGTTAACCTAATTGAGGAAAGTATTAAGGGAACCTAAGCATTTGGATATGCAAGTGCATGGGTGAACAGAGAATGCTAGAAGATCAGTAAAGTTTTATTGACTGTATAAGCAGAAAAAGCTGAAGGAGAATTGTGGTGGTTGCTTGAAGAAAAGTTCTGAGCAGATCAGAGATGGAGATGGAAAAGTTTCAAAGTCAATAAACCAACATTACTGTATGGAATCAGATCTAATATTTGCAAAGTGAGTTGTATATTTTTTAGATAAATATTGCTACTACTTTCTAACCATTGTAACAGTCAAAATCCTTTTAACAGAGGTTGACCTAACAGTCATATGATAAATCCTTTAAACAAGGCTGCATTCTAATGGAGTGTATGTAAGTCCTATGACTAGGCTCACTTTTAATAGGGTGATTGAAATCCTTTAACCAGGTCACACCTGACAGTGTGTATTGTAACCTTTGACAGGATTGGCTTTTTACCGAGCTCACTTCAAAAGAGTGAAAATAATAGTAACATGTTACAAAGTGGTTTTTCCCAAATTGGGTTTCCACTATAAATCCTGATGTTAATACTTGTGTGAATGTTTTGGTTTGAACATTTCTATGTTTTACAAGTTAAGTTACAGCTGGGTAGTGGACTGCATTGTTGTATGTTTCTATTATTGAATCAGTGATGACCAAGTTTGTTTTGGTTATTGGATCTGATTTAAGGAAAAGTTTTTGAGATTTTTTTATACATCAGGACCTGAGAACAATTGATTCACCCCCCCCTCTGTTGTTCTAAATCATATTAACATACACAACATGGGACAATAGAGCATTAAAGATAGCTTCTATTGTGGATCTAGAAGTTAAGTTTGCAACACATGTAATAGGTTATAAATTCTATCAGTTAAGAAGAATGATCAACGTACCATATAGTGCTATAGATATGGCATACAAAATGATAAAGAAGGGTCATTAGATAGACCTTGCCGAGCTACTCTTGAAATAGGTTGAAGAGAATATGAAAATAATTCAGAAAAGTCTAATACTTGTAAGTTTGGCTCACTACTAGTATGTTTATTTTTCTATCTCCAGAAATTCTTTTTCTATCTCCAGAAATTCTTTCCTTCTGTCGGTAACATAGATTGATGTACCGACACACTGATCATTTCACAAATTTTTGATATAATGGCAAGTCTGGGAGATAATGAAAATAATGTTTTAGATGATTATTTTGAGGAGTTTAAGATTAAGATGAATCTAAGAAGCAGGATTCCAAGCTCACTAGTAGAAAAATATGAGATGGACATATGTTTTCTAGTTGACACCAACCATACATTTATTAAAGCTATAGAGTCGAGGACTAAATAGCTAGCCCCCATGGGATATGAAATGGATCATGATTTTAGTTTGAAATCAATCAAGGCTTTACTGGCTTTACCAAAGGACAAGAAGGCCAAGAAGTTTGGAACCTATGAATAGGTGAAATCTAGAATAAAAATAGATCTTCTCATTGGAAAAATAACAAGAAAAGAAAAGAAAATGAAGAAAGTTTTAACTAAGAAATTTGGAGATGAATCTAACTCATTTGATGAGTCACCAATTGAACTTGCAATCAAAGGTCAGTTACTGTTAACTAACAATGCACATGATAGTGAGGAAACTGAGTCTGACAAGGAAAAATATTCAATACTAGTTTCTCCCACCCCAACTCCAAAGAAGATGTAGCTGCCAGTACAGTCAAGAGCACGAACAAGGTTAGCAACTGGAGCTTCACCACCTCAGAAAAAGGGAATTGGAAAGGTAATAAAACCTAAGGTAGCTACAATGACCAAAACTTATTCAAAAAGAAGAACCAAGGTTGTAGCTGAGGCACCAAAGAAAAGGAGAAGATTAATTAGAGGAAGAGAAGACCTTGAGGATGAAGAAGATGAAAACAATTAGTTCAAGGTTGTCAATAATAAGAACAGGAAAATTGATGACATTGTTGCTGATATAATTGAGAATGGAGCACTCACAAATCCTGAACTCAGTTGGTTTGACATGTCTACTGAGGATTAGAATAAAATTGAGAAGGCTATCATCTAGATGATGATAAGCTTTAAAAGAGTTCCATTGGAGTTTGGACAACCACTTCTCAAGGCATTAGAAGAAAGAATAAATTAGAAGTGGTCCTATGCCATGGACACCAGGAAGAAAATGAGGGAACAATCCCTAGTTGAGGCAACACCAAATTTAACTCTTGATGAAATTGATGAATATATGAACACTTACTATAAAAGATTCAAAGTAAAAGGTTGGGCTATGCAAATTTTAGATGAAAATTTGGCAAATGTTGATGAGACTGGACAAATCATGTAGACATCAATTTTTGCAACTAAAGAGCAAGCTGAGAAAATTGCATTTCTTAATATGTCCAAGAAGAGACAAAGATCAAAAGGAAAAGGTATTTATATAGATGATGATGTAGCAAAGAAGATAAAAGAATCAAGTGTATCATTTACGGATGCGATTGATACAACACTTGACAAAGAAGTCAAAAGTAGTTCATAGGATACACCAGATCTAGTAGTGATCCAAATAAAGGAGACAAATGATGAAGATATCTTTATTGAAGACATTACTAATGGTGATCCTGATGACATAATTGATGATGAAGATGTGAACATTGCACCAAACAATGCACATGATGAAGGTCAAGTTACCGAGTGTGCATCCACATCATTACTGGGTGAGCTTCCTATCCTTGTGGAAGCAATTGAGATTTTATCACAGGAGCAACCTGAAGGTTCAGATCCTGAACAACCAAAGGATACAATAGGGGAACAAAGCACCGAAACACCAACTGAAACAAACAAGCCTGTAGAGAAAGAGGCACCAAAGGCAGAAACAAAGGATCAAGATAATCTTAATGTAACTGAGGCCACTCCATAAGACACTACATTAGAGGCTCTGACACATTCTACCGACACAAAGGTCACCAAGGAGCAGCACAAGGCAAATATAGTGTCACCTGGGTAGGTTACACAAAGTTCTGAGGTAAAGGACATTGTACTGATTATAAAGAGTTCACCTCAAGAATCGAAGAAGAAGAAGAAGAAAAATAAAGGAAAAGGGGTGGTCACATTAGATGAAGTCATAGTTATACCAGATTGTGACTTGAGGACCCTAAGCCCCGAGGAACTCATAAAATATGGGGAGTTGTGTACAAGGAAGGCAACACAAGAAAAATTAAAATAGGAAAGTAAGAGCAAGGAAATACTTGAGAATGTAAGAGATATCTTACAACAGATTGTACCAAAAGTACATATAAATGAGGATACTCTGATCATGGACCAACTTGATACACTTGCTGAAGAAATAAATGCCCCAAATGTCGAAGCAGACAAGAGAATAGAAGAAAGGGTAGAATCCAAGATACAAGATAAAATTGTAGAAAGGATCAGCCAAGAAGTGGCAATTAACAAGGTTAAGCTATATAAGGTAATAACTGAAATTTAGGGTATTACTTAATTAATTTGTCAAATTTTATTCAAACTATGCACTATGGAAACCTTCACTACCGAGATTAGTGAAAAGATTAAACAACTTGATAATGAAATCAAAGCCAGTGCACAAGCAACCTTAACCAAGCCTCAAGAATTTGCCAAGCATATCTTGAAAGTTCAAGAACTCAGGCGGTTAAGAGCAGATCTTAGAAAACAAGAAGAAATAATCAGTGAACAAGTCACAGAATTGCAAACTGAGTTGCTTCCCTACCTAAAAATATTTGAGAAGCACTTTGTCAAGGCACAAATGCTTGTCGCAACACCAGAAATCTCTGTGTTGGAAAACATTTTTGACATGCATGCACAAGTCGGTCTTGAGCACATTGCTCTCACCAACTTGAAAGAGGAATGGGAAAACCTCTTAGAGTCATTGAAGAAAACCCACAAGCACATTTTTGATAAGATGTAAGTATATATATATATTTTTTGTATTTGGCATTAATATAAAAAAGTGGGATAACAATGTATATGCCAAATATGTAAATAGATGCTAAGTATACTACACATTACTGGGAGCATGCAGCGAGGGGGAGTAATAGAATTTTTTTGATAAGTATCTATGTATATGGCAGAGATAGAAAGTATTTTGAGATCATATGTCTATAGACATTAAGGTTTTGATACTAATGCCAAAGGGGGAGATTATTATCTCTATTTGAGAATTAAAGATTGTCATTAGTATCAAAGACATCGGTTAGTTACCTATGCTACTATAGTCAGTAATTGCAAGTACTACAAGCTAGTTGGTTAAGTCTTCACACCGAGCACCGGGGAAGTTCTACCGAGTATTAGTGTACACTAATACCGGGTGGCAATAAACACCAAGCAGACTGGATATCGAGCACCAGTGTAATTACCGAGTAGTGTATACAATGTTTATTGAGGAAGATAGTAAACATCATAGTAATCAGGAATGGCACACTTATCTATGCAAATGGTTACAACAGAATCAAAAAACATTTTACCAAGATCAAGGATCATTTATTGTAAGATTCCATCATTAATTGCAATGATGATCTTTATGTATTTGCTAGATCTAGTTTATTTTTCTACACTGTAGATTTTAGGGTTTTCTCTAAGATATTGTAACCTAATTTTGCTAAGTGGAAAAGACAGTATGCTATACAAATGTAATTTTATGTTATTTTTGTATGCGTGAGAGAGAAGCTTGATAAGAAGGTTGAGAACATGAAAATAAGTTATTGAAGCATTATTTAACTTCATGAATATTAGTTATCAGGTAGAGTAGAATAGTATTAAGAGATATTTAGATTAAGCAGAATCAGGCAAGGCTACCGAGTAGTTCAGAGCAGAGATCTTCACACAAAAAGGTGATATCTATTAAGCATTTCATAGATCTATATTAGACAAGGTTGAGTTGTCATTAGCAGATATATTCCTATTAATTTCTAATCATTGTAATAGAGTTTGGTAAAATCTCTTAACAGAGTAGACCTAACAGTCTTTTTGTAAATCTCTTAACCGAGTGCACACTCAAGTAGTGTTGTTGAAATCCTATCACTAGGTAGATCTAATTGAACTAACATGTTACTCCTAACAAGGTAAGATCATCAGAAGTGATCACCACTTGTAGCCCTAACATGCAAACCTTTTCTATTTGCAATAGTAAAGAATTTGTGGGTGTCATCCCCACCATAGTTTTTACCTTCTAACAAGGGTTTCTGCGTTACCAAAATACTTGTGTTATGTGATGATTATCTTGTTGATTTCATGCTATTTACCTTTGATAGTTAAATGAATGAATGATGCATGCAATGGATTCAAGTTATAGTTGAAGGTTACTACTGTTTGCTATTTATGGTTTGAAAGGTTTATAAGTTAAAAGTTTTTGTGGGCACTGATTCATCCCTCCCCTCTCAATACCCTATCTCTCCAATCCAACAATCTTAATGTCTTCAAATTCAACATCTGATAAAGAAGAAGCAATCTCAATCATCATAACATTATGTTCTTGTCTTTCTTTCATCTGTGTGATAGTCAAAGGACCAGTGAGAGTTATAAATTCATTTTCCAAATAGTACATTTCAGAATCTCCAATCCTTGATAGATATAACTTCATCCTACTTTTCCATATTGAGAAATTATCTTTGTTCAACTTTGGCACCTCTCTCTTATACATCTTGTGATCTTTAACTTAATTGCTTCAAATTTCTTCATTCAAGTACTCTTGCTCTGATACCAATTGTTAGATAACTAAGAGGAGGGGGGGGGGTGAATTAGTGAAGTCTAGTTATCCTACAGTCTCAAATACTCCCATATGTATGAAAAATTCCTTCAATTAATCTAAATAACTTGGTAAAACTTTTTCAATGCCTTTTTGTTCATTAACTGATTACTTGTAAATTAACTAGTGTATATACAGATCAAACTAGTAATTTTAATGTGTAAAGTAAAATAAAAAATCATCATATCCATACACATATAACAATTGATTTTTAACATGGAAAACTTGTTAGGGGAAAAACCACCCGAGACAGGTACCCAAAATAATTTCAATCTTCTGAAGTGAGCTCAGTTAAGAGCCAACCCTGTTAAAGGTTACAAAACAAATTGTAAGGTGTGACCTTGTTAGAGGATTTATCACTACCAATTCTCTGTGACCAAACATTCACTATGGGGTCAACATGAAAACAATCAACATTCATTGAATATCACAATGAAATAATAAAGACTGCTAAGTCCCACTTGATTAAGAGATTTATCTGTAGTAATGGCTAGAATGTAATAGTAAATGATCTGATTCAAATACAAATTCCTTTGCATATTTTCAGATCTATGCTAAGCTAAAAATACCTCTAGCCATCATAATCACTTTAATTACTTGTATCCTCCTACTTTGTTCTTCTCGGTTAATTCCTTTCTCTGAAACTCAATGTTGTTTGCAGAATTGCTCAGTTCTCACTTTAACCCATCTGACTAGCTTTGCATGAATGCAATATTCTCATGTGCATCATCATCATTATGAATCTCCTATCTCCTTTTATAGACATGATAAACCATTTTCTTCTCATCCATAGATTTTTACTTTTAATCTTCACTGTTGATTTTACTGCTTCAACCTTCCTCAAAACTTGTTTCTCAAACACGTTTCAATCTAGATCATCCGATCTTCCTTGAATTTTTTTAGTCATTTGATCTTCATAAAAAAGTTTATCTTTAACCTTAGAATCATCCATATTTGCCCATCTCATCATCTTTAGTCGACAATCACATTTTCCATTTTATTTATTTCACTCGGTCAATACCGTGATGTGTCAATGATTTTTAACTTGGTTAACACTGTACTCAGTATTGTTAGAATTTAATCTTTCCTTGGTATATTTGTATTTAAAGGGTAAACCAAGGTATCCTAATGTATTTGTCCTCTAGTCCAAGTGGGAGGACATGTAATATTTGTAATTTCCTTTATTAAGGAAAATAGATATTCCTCCTTATGAGGAATCCTACACTTGTCTCACACACTAGTGAAATGTGGCATACATAGAATTGGGAGTTACAATGTAACTCCTTTCTCACATCTCTATTAAGAGATGGCTCTCCTCTCTCATTCTCATATGAGATTCTTCTTCTTCTTCTTGATTATCATTGTATGAGCATTGCTCTCTCTCTCTCTCTCTCTCTCTCTCTCTCTCTTCTTAGGCATTTTGTTGCCACATTCATTAATATCACGGGGGTTTTTTTATGCTTTTCCCCCTTAAAAAACTTGTCTTCTTGTTGCTTGTTTTTGGTGAATGCTCCTAGTTCTTGCACTAATTCATGGTATTGTTTCCTATTCCTAAGCTCATAGATTAAACAATTTTCTATTTGTCTCTATATTTTGTTATTATTTTAACATGGTATCAGAGAAGGTTGGTTTAATCTTGTTTTGAGTGTACAGGTGAAGGAGCTACCATAAATTGGAGCACTCCAATATCGAAGACTCTTGAGAGAGTTTTTATAGTATATTTTTTCTAATCTAAGTAAAAAATATCAAATTTTTTTTTGGGTTTGGCTGGTTTACCGCCAAACTTGATTTATCTAGTTGGTTACTTTATTAATAATGTACTTCATACAAATTCATTGCTTTTCAAAATCTCAATATTTTGTTATTATTATTTTAACCTTATTGAGTTTTGTGCAGGTTTGATAAATATTATATTTATCAAAATTTCTACAATCTACTATAACATTATAATTATATCATTATCTTAAAAGGGTTTAAAAATTAATTTTATTTTAATATTTTAAAGATTTAAAATGATTAATAATTTTTATTTCAGTTCATGCCTGTATAGAATTTTTTTAAAAATTTGCTATCTTTGTTTCTTTTTTTTAGGTTCTTGTGCTTGTTAATATTATCATCCTAGTTCTATTAAAAAATCTCATTAATTATAGAATCTTATCTTTACATAACCATTTTTTATCTTTCTTTTTTATTCTCTGCCTTCGTCTTTATTATTAGCATAGCGGTTTCTTTTTTTAGTGTTGTTTGCATGCATTCCGTTTCCTTTATTTTGCATGCATATCAGAACCGTTTTGTAAAAATCATTGCTTGTTAAGTGTTTGCATGCGCTCCTCTTAACCTATTTTTTTTGTTTTGTTATTCTATTAGCATAATATACTGCAGGCATGTTTATTGCAGGCATTCTATAGTTTTTTTTCGTGTTTGAATTCCAGACCGTGCTCGTCTCTCTTCACCCTTGTTTCTTGCAATCACTCCAAGCTCCTCAGGGCATTTATCTCGGTGAAGAAGTAGATTTTGTTTGTGTAGAAGATTTTTATCCTGTGAACGAAAAGTTTTGTTCAAGAGATTCAAACTTCTTTTTTTCAAGATCAGAGTGTAGTTTTTCTTGTCTTTGGTTTTTTTTTGCATTTTGATTTGCAGTTGCTAGTAAGAGCCTCAATTCAAAGCCCTTCAAAGGCTCGTGACTGCCCTAAGTTTTTTTTTTTTTAACTTGTTTTTCATCTTCAAAAGTTCACCTTTTTCAACATCAGTGATTTGGGCCTGCTCTTGCAATAAGAAATCTCCTTTTTTCCTTATAGGTAATAGTTTGGGTTTGTTTTTTGGATGAAAAACCTATCTCTTTGCTTGCATCAAACTCTAAGAAGCCCGTCTAGGGTATAGAGGTGTGTGAGCATAAGGCATTCAAACTTGTTTAAGTCTTGCTTTGCTTGCACTAGTTCTATTTTTTTCCTTTTTTTATTTGAAATCTTTCTTTCATTTTGGTTCTCTGATCTCTTAGTATTGTATTTCATTTCTTTGGTGCTGAATGTTTGTGAGGTTTCGATAGAGTCATATGTTATATCTTTGTGGTTTTAATTTCCAATGACTAACATTGTGTGCAGGAACTAGACCAGTGATTTGGAAGTTAGTGACTGCTCCTCATTTCACTGCTTGAGGCTGGTCCATCTTTTCATCCATCCCTATAAGGCATCAATACTTAGATATATTAAATCAAACTATCTTAACTCCCTTGGCTCTTTTTTTGCATGTGTCCTTTAATTATCTGGTCTCTGGTAGCGTATTGGAGGAACATTGTTATTATAGGAGCATTGTTATTCAAGTATGAGCATTACTGTGGCATGCCCCAAGAGCTTTTTGAATCGTTGCTTCCTTTGATTTAAACCGGGACCATTTTTTTTTCTTTTAGTATCCTTTGGAGGCCTTGTTCATCTTCGCTCCTAAAATTATCGTGCCTCAACTCATATCTTCAAAGGAAAGACCCACACATCTTCCACTCGACACATGTCTTCCTCACTCTCCCGTACCTCACTCTGTGCAAAACCCTAGCTGCACCCCTCCTTAGTTCCTTAGTTTTTTGTATTCATTTGTATAAGGCGTATAGTTAGTTTCATATTAGCATTGCATATTAGTTTCATATCAGATTTTTCATTTAATTTTTTTTGGATCTCTGAATATTAATGTTATCTTTATCTTCTAATCATTCATTTGCCTTACCATAAATATATTAATTTCATTATTCAATCTTTTCGTTATTAAATCATTATTGGATTACCTCACGTTATATCTGGCAAAGCGATATTATCATCGTAGAAATTGACTACAAGTTTAGCATAAAGGATTCATAGTCTTTTGTGCTGTTCTATATCAAATGTTCTTATTTAGAATTCAATTCATTAAATTTTACTTTTAGTTTAGATTATTTCATTATCAAAAGGGGTGTTTTTTTATAGTTATCATTTTAAATTTCAAATTAAAGTTTTTAAATTTTTTTTTTTCAAATTAGTTTTTTTAGTTAGATTTTTTATTATTATTCCAGCTTATTGTCATTTCTTGTCTTAGATTTAGCTAACGTCTTTTTCTTTTTTTTGTAATCTGTATTTTATTGGCTTCGATTTAGCTAATGTCTTTTTCTTACAGGTTTGAAATTTGTTATTTTTTTTAGGTTCCTAACGTTTGTTTTGTAGGGTTTATTGGGCTATTTTACCTCTGTTGATCTTCATAGTTCATATTAGTCGCTTTTACTCTTACTCAATTAAATTAGTTCTATTTCATTTTCTAGCTCAAGTTATCATTTCAGTTTTTTAGATTCATTTTAGTTTCTAACATTTCTTTGCAAGTTCATTTTTTTTGTATTTTCATTTTGCATGCAATAGATTTAGTTTTATTTCTCTTTGCATACAAGAGTTCTTGTTGTTATCTATTAATTCATAACAGATTAACTGAGATTTAGTTTCTCCTGTGTGTTCTTAGTTTATGTTTTTCCTCAAGTTTTTTTTCCTTGCATGCCTCTTTGGCGTAAGCTTTTATAGCTTTCTGTTGTTGCATGCAAGTGTACATAGTTTGATTTCAACTTTTTTCTATTTTCTGTTATAGGTTTCTCTATTTTTCCCTAGTTTAAATCTTCATTTTTCACCATGACTACCCTGATGCCAGAAATTAAGTTAACTAGTATGAATTATCATGCATGGAAAACTCACATGACCTTCATCTTTTGATTTTGACATATCTTAGATATTGCCACTGATGCTAGCTCCAAACCAGCAGCCTCTGCTCCTCAAACTGAGCAAACTACTTGGTAGACTAAAAATGAGGAAGCACTTGGTTTAATAGGGATTTCCTTAAGTTCCAAACTATATGTTTTAATTTCTACCTGTACAGAGGCCCATCAGGCTTGGGACATCCTAAAAAATACCTATGACAATGTAGATGAGACTCAAAAAATCCATCTTCAAGACCAACTTGAAGACCTCAGGTATACTGATTTCAACTTTGTTGATGATTTCTTGCTTAAGTTTGATTCCATTAAAGTTTTACTAACTGGTTTACAAGTTCCTCTTTCTGATTTAAGAATAATTCATCTTATTATTCGTAAATGCTTGCCTAGACAGTTCCAACAGTTTATTACTAATATTTATTCTCAGTTAGCTATTCCCTCTTTAGCATCTCAATTAACTTATGTTATTTTTCAAAATATGTTGCATCGAGAGGAAGCTAAATTAATTCAATTTGGCATACTTAAATCTCACGAACATGCATATGTCTCTCAAACTCATAATAATAATAGAACTTCTCATACTAATCAAAATAACCAAAACTATCAACGATCTAACAACCTTAATAATTTGAATAATAATTCAGGCCAACAATTTAATAATCAGTACAATTCTAGGCCTTCCAATAACTATCATAGTAATAATTAGTCAAATAGGCCTCATTGCTCCTATTGTGGTAAAGATGGTCACTTAATTCATAACTAATTTAAGAAACAAAAAGATGATCAACGTAATTCTCAAAATTACTCAAATGGAAAACCTAATGGAAATAAATCTTGTTCTGCTTTTACTGTTTGTTTTAATTCTTCTAAACCACCTAAATGGATTATTGATAGTAATGCATCTCAACATGTTCAATCCCATAAGGAAGTCTTTGATTTTTTGCAACCTGTTTCTATGAATATTCCTATTTCTTTAGCTAATAATTATTGTTGTCAAGATGAAGGAATTGGTAATGTTTCTATTCCAAATGGTAAATTACATGATGTGCTTTATGTTCCTGATTTGAAAGATAACCATATTTCTATTTCTGATCCTAACATTAAGGATAATACTGATACTCTTCAAAAGGATAATGATGAACATGAAGATAGTAATGATACTCCTAATGATTTTGTTCCTCCTACCAGTGATGATAATGATAATGGTAATAATCTATTGACTCCTCCTTGCTCTCATGTTGATGATATGTTTGACCAAGAAGAGGAAATTATATCTAACTTTCTTGATGTTACTTTACAAGATATGTTTATTACTCAAGATGAAATTCCTGATGATAGTACTAATCCTATGATTTCTGTGGAGGTTAATGATAATGATGTGTATATTAACTCTTATATTAATGCTTCATATTATGATGAATACACTATAGATTTGTCTTATGCAACTAATGATTGCATTTCTGATTCTATGACTCATCATTCACATTCTGATGAACATGTTACAAATTTGGTTTATCCAACTGAAGATTGCATTTATGATTCTATGACCCATGATTCACAATATGACTTTTTCCAAAGTGTTACTAATTCAACACTAGGTGATCCCAATGATGGGCACTCTACTAGTGTTTTTTGCCTTATTGCAGGCTCACGTATTGATCCATCTTCATCCCTATTTTCTATGGCAAATGAACATTTAGAATGTACAAATACATCTCAAGAATTTCAATGGTCTCTTAAAGATTTGGGCTCTCCTCAACATGCTATTCACTTTGCCAAAAGTCCTATGTACCATTCAAGCTCCGAAGCACAAGTTGAAGACATGCAAGATGATCAAGCCAAAGACATCCTAGTGAAGACTCTTTCAAAAGAGACATCTTGGATTCATTGTAAACATTTGGGTTTGATACCTATTGATGTAATTACCCCAAGTAAAGATTAAAGGGGGGTGTTAGAATTTAATCATTCCTTGGTATATTTGTATTTAAAAGATAAACCAATGTATCCTAATGTATTTGTCCTCTAGTCCAAGTGGGAGGACATATAATATTTGTAATTTCCTTTATTAAGGAAAATAGATATTGCTCCTTATGAGGAATCTTACACTTGTCTCACACACTAGTGAAATGTGGCATACATAAAATTGGGAGTTACAATGTAACTCCTTTCTCACATCTTTATTAAGAGATGGCTCTCCTCTCTCATTCTCAT
This sequence comes from Chamaecyparis obtusa, assembly GCA_027943335.1. Classification (NCBI taxonomy): domain Eukaryota; kingdom Viridiplantae; phylum Streptophyta; class Pinopsida; order Cupressales; family Cupressaceae; genus Chamaecyparis; species Chamaecyparis obtusa. Next base: position 574,931 of record BSBK01000538.1, read on the forward strand.
ATGAGATTCTTCTTCTTCTTCTTGATTATCATTGTATGAGCATTGCTCTCTCTCTCTCTCTCTCTCTTTT